>CM037640.1:49267270-49618944 GCA_015227895.2 Colaptes auratus | reverse complement strand
AAAATATCTTCTGTGCGTGGTACTTTTACTTTATTGGATAACAACATAGGATTGTGCTTTTACAATATCCTCAACTTCTAAACAATTATCAATCTCAGCCCCTGTGTAGCAATGACATTTTTATACTTCTTTACATCTTTGAAGGTTAAGGAATACAGGGCATTTTCAGGAAGCTACATGGAAATGCCTTTTGTACCCTGTAACTCCTAGAAACTAATTTATCAATAATGATTACTCTATATGTCTGCACAAATTTATCCCATTTCAGAAACAAATCCTCAATAGTTTCTGTTTCAATTCTTTTGTTTAGACCTAGCAAATTCCTCCAGAAAAGCATCTCAAGGTCCAATCCTCCAATGATATTTTTATCAAATCAGTCTTCATAAAGCTTGAAATACATAAAAGCATATTGCAAAAAATAAAAGCAGCATCTCTTTTGGCCATTACTTGGCCATAATGAAATTTGAAAACTGTCTCCTTTTGAAAACTTTTGTATCCACTAACAAATTCCTGCCTGCCAGAACTGGAATTTCCTTTATTTAATTTCACTAATTTCTCCTGAACAAAAACAAGGATGGAGACCTGCTGGAAGGTGAATGGACAGACAATGCAAAATGCAAAACCCAGAAGGCTGAGGCTTAAAAAATAATAATAATTAAATCATCAAATAGATAAATAAGTTTTGCATTAGAGGATTAAAAAAAAACAACCTAGTGGCTTAAGCCCAAGCCCAAAGTGAGCAGCTCATAACAGCATTAACGCAGAGGCATACGTGATACATAAAAAGTACAGTATTCAAGAGACATCAACACCAGATGTGTTTGTTTAATAGCTCAAGCAATTAAGATGTGAAACAGACTGTCTTTTAGTCTCCTTAATGTTGCTTCCATCCTCATGTTGCTCTCCCTTAAGTTGGTTCCCTGGAGTAAATGCCTCCAGTGAAGCTGACAGCTGGGTTTTTCTCAGTGTATTCTCTTTCCTCATCACCGAGCAGCTTATTGGAGCAGATTTCTGGTGCTCAGATCTGTCCATAATTAATCATAAAAAGGTGAAGTGTCCATCCATCTTGAGTTTTCAACAAATCTGGAGTTAACATTTTATGGATGCAAGTGATCTTATTCTGAGTCAGGGAACAAAAGTTTGAGATTGAATCGTGAATAATTGTGAATATTTGTCTTTGTAGTCCTATCTTCCTATTGACATTGTTATTTCACTTATGATACACTATTATTGTGCTCAGTGACATGTTTTCCTGGCACTGCTGCTGCTGTACTTTATACATGCCACTTCAAAAAGTTTGCCTTTGGTCTGATGCTTGAGATCACAATTTCCTCCACACAGGACCATGAAATCAATGTTTCATGACTTAATTTAAGGTTCAGACTAATTTGGGTTTGTAAATGCACATAATTAATCCAGCTCCAGAGAACTTAATACAAAGTGTTTACACATCCTAGTTGGTGCACAAATAATCATCAGGCTTCGGTTTCAACGATGTTATTGAACACAGTGGAGATGTAAAGAAGAGAGCAATCACAATTGCAGCGGTTCCTGAAAGGAGGATGAGGTCAGCTATGTATTAGGGATTCAGTATCGCTCTAATTAGTTTACATCTGAGAGCAAGTTACCATGGGTGATATAAGCTATTTCTTTCTCCAAACAAGTCGAGAAGCACTGAAAAGCATGCCGCTCTGTGAAGACCTTTGCTGTTGTAAGCAGGATGCCTCTGAGAACTTGTAATCCCTCAGTCTTCTCTTTGCCTAAACAGAATTTAGCCCTTCGCAAGTTATATGACAGATGAAAGACCTTGATGTTCTTTTCCTTTCAGAAAGATGTGCAAGTCCTCTGGAGACACAATGTAATTTTGTGAACAGAGCATGAGTTGATTAGAGCTGAGCTGAGAGCAATCTTCACATTTCTACTTTGTCTGCACTGTATATAAAAGTTTGTTCATACTTCTGTATTCTCATAAGCTTAGGATTTTCTCCAGAATCATATTTTAAAGACCGTCTTGCCCTGCTACATGTTTCTCTGTTCACTCATACCTTTTTTATGGATTGTATTATGCATTTGGAAGTTTAAAATGGTCTACATTGTGCAGTGGAAATGCTACTTCTCTTGTAAAGTAATTTCTTTTTGACATATCTGACAAACAGATTACATGGGTTTTATAACTAACTCTCGTAATTCCACTGCATATTTGAGAAATTTGATGAATTCAGTGGAAGCAGACTCCCTGGAGAGTTTCCCTTTTTTGTAAGACTACAGGAAAGACCAGCCTTGACATCTTGTTATTCTATAACCCTTCCCTTAACAGTTGCAAGAGCTGCTGATAGAGAGGTTATCTAACATGATTATCAAGGCACTAATATTTATTATCTTGGAAAACTTCAATAGCAACATAGATGATGTTCCCATCTGCCGACTGACATTTGCATCCTTCAAACAGTCTGATTCACACATTCATATACAGCTTTATTTATCTGACTGCATGAACAGGACATGGAGCACAGTTTTCTCCACGGTTTCCTCTTACAGTTACAACAAAATTATTAGTCAGCAGAGAAGACTTTCAAACAATGAAGGAAATGCTTCCATAAGTGAAAAGAGAGACACCGTGGACCTTGATGTCATGAAAAATCAAAAACAGAGCATCAGATTGATTACATTCAGACTGAAAACATCTTTCACTTATTTTTAATGCAGAAGTTCCTTGCAAATGCTGATGACATTTATTCATTGAAAGGCAGGCTTGTATGTCCATCCACTTCTTGTATTGTAGGATGGGGTCATTTGGATCACCTGAATATCTCAGGCAGCCTCATTAATCATGACTTGAGGCATCTGTCTTGATTATTTCAGACTAATGCCTCAGCAATAAAAAGTGAGGCAATAAAGAACACAGAATGGCATTAAATTTCAGATATTTTTAATCTTATGTACATTTTTCAATGTTAAACAATGCCCCGATACTTAACCAAACTCATTTTTTTATCCAATCCTGAAATATATCACAAGTTTTTTCCATTGTACACAACAGTATTAGTTAATTCTGTCTATAGAGAAAAAGTCAGAAAGAGAAATTATTGACTTTTTTTGTGTGCTTAACTTCTGCTTTTCTGTTAAGGGACTATGAACAACAAGACCCAGAAAGCAAGGGTAAGTGGCAATACTGCTAGAACGGAATGGAATGGAATGGAATGGAATGGAATGGAATGGAATGGAATGGAATGGAATGGAATGGAATGGAATGGAATGGAATAGAAGAATAGAATAGAATAGAATAGAATAGAATAGAATAGAATAGAATAGAATAGAATAGAATAGAATAGTAAACCAGGTTGGAAGAGACCTTCAAGATCGTCATGTCCAACCCATCATCCAACACCATCTAATCAACTAAACCATGCAACCAAGCACCCCATCAAGTCTCCTCCTAAACACCTCCAATGATGGTAACTCCACCACCTCCCTGGGCAGCACATTCCAATGGGTAATCACTCTCTCTGAAGAATTTCTTCCTAACATCCAGTCTGAACATCCCCTGGCACAGCTTGGGACCCTGTCCTCTTGTTCTGGTGCTGGTCGCCTGGGAAGCTATGTATTTCATTTAAAGGAGGTATTCCTGGTGACATCACTTTGGAATATGGACCACTATCTAGACATTTTCAAAATGCAGTGCACCTTTCCTTCTGTCCAGGAATTTCTTATCAGTTTGACAATAATGCAATATTAATATGGATTGACGGCACTTGCGCTCTACAGTGCTGTTATGCCTTCAAAAAATATTTACACAAAAATTAAACTTCATTCAATTTTAGAGGAAGGAATATTTTATAGATCTGTGTGTGTATGCATGCCTAGGCAAAGCACAGAATGGGACTTAACTCTGTTTGTTTTCCCACAAATTAAAACCAAAGCAAGCAAACTTGCATCACTGGAATAAGTTTAGATTGTAGGCTGATCAGGCTACAGAAAACTTCAGCTAGGAATATTGCACCTGTCAACTGCTTTTCAATTCAGGGAATTAATCAAGCTGGCTGTTCAGAGAGTTTTTGAGAATGTTCATTATTTCAGCTATTAATTTTTAAAAGCAGCAAATGTTGCAAGTCAACAGCATCCATAAAAATTGATTTGCTGTGCAATTTGCCTCATGTTACTGGAAAGAAAGAGAAGGGCTTGTATGTCTGCTACTGCCCTTCTCAATTTTCTGAGGCATCCACTCTATGTCTGTGTATATTTTTTTAAAGGAGATTATTTATCTGAAAGTAATAGAATCCTTTTTGTGTTGGTATTATACCAGGGTGGACGGGCAATATTTGACCACTTGCAGGAACTGCAGAATTTAACATTAAAGAGAATGAGAAACAAAAGCAGTTATATAGAGAAATAGTCACAGAACTAGTGAGGTTTCATTGTTAAGAGAGTGTTAGGCCTCAATATAGTTCTCTAGGCTTCAGTCTCAGTGAAATCTATTTAGGTTATTCTTTTAAAATGTGTATTTAGTGTATTTGCCCTTGGGTCTCATAAAGAGAAGTTGTACGTCATTTAGGCAAACTTAGCTAGAGGGAAAGTCTGTTAAATCCCCCACTCAGGGAAGTCTCTTGCTACAGACTGTAAGTGTCCTGCTTGTGTTAGAGGTGAAAGATATCTCAAATTTTCAGATTTGGTCTTACCACACGCACTAACTTACAGCATCTGAGGAATCTGAAATAAGGCTTTTAAGCTAAATCTGTTTACAGAATGGTGTAACCTGGTGCAAAACTACATCTTGTGAAGAGTATGTTATGCCTTTTGTATAGCAGAGGCTAAAGGCCTGGTTCTACTGTGATTCTACTGTGCTTTATGGGAATTCAGTGAGGGCTAAGATTCAGCCTCTGCTTCTTTAGGTGATATAGTATACCACTGATGTAAGGGCTTTGTCATTTGCATATCCATGGTAGAAGTGAAAGACAATGAGGACCCAGGATTCACTGTGGAGTTACCTTCCCTGAACAGCAGATAAAACATTCAATGCCTGTGCTCCTGTAACAGTGATCAGACTGGAGACCATTGGACTTGGCTGCTCATGTAAGGGTCCAAAGGGAAAAGAAAACAACAACCAAAACCTAAAAAGAACATCAACTGTTCTAGTAGATAACTCCTGAACAGGCTTCTAAGAGATTTAGAGGGAAATGTAGACTGGTAGTAGAGAACAGATCTTTGAAAAGATTATTAGTAATTCAAAAGAAAAACATAAATCAGCTTTAAATCTTGGCTATCAGGATAGAGGACATTACACAGTTCATGAAAGTGTCCAATATTGTTAAAGAAATGGTAGATCTTCTCAGTTTGGATTTTAAAACTATGGATCTGAGGATCACAGATGTACACTAGCAGGGTGAGAAGGAAAGACCATATAACATTTTTATAGTGTTTACTTGATATCTGTGCTGAGGAAAATATTAACTTACTTTAGCCTTTCATATCTGAAATGTAGGTCAGGTTATGAAATGAGTAACATTGCATTTGCTCTGACTGGAGAAACCCAGAGTGTGAAGACCACTATTTGTTTTACAAATCCTTTTATATTACATACCTAAACATTTCACAGATAAAAGAAGAGATGAGAGGTTGCTCATGGATATGTTTTTTGCAATAAAAGATGGCGTGGGATGATATTTCTTGAGCAGTTTTTTCAGGAGAGAGCCACAAAGAAAGTAGGGCTCCTAGGCACCCATTTCCCACACAACGCTTTTACTTCCCATTAAATTCTTATTAATAGCATAAAGTCTCTAAAAACCAGAGAGCTTAGGATATGTTACAAGACCTTTATAGAACCATTTATGTGTCTTAGCTTCAGGCTTTTATATCACTCTTGGGTGGGTATTCAATGACACCAAAACACACCTGTAGGTGGTTTGTGGATTAAGTAATAAGTGGCAGGTCCCCTATTGGGACATTGCTCTTACCATTATCATCTCGATCCTCAAAAAATATTCAAGCTGGTAATGATTTTATACTACCTACTGTGTAAGATTTCAGCTTCAGTGTAACATTTAATAAAGCATTATCTGTGGAGTTCAATGGTGCTGTATTGATAAGAGTTGCCTTTAGAAGAATGTGAGGCTGAGCAGTGTTGGCTGTGTAACACAAACACAGGAAATAATGAAATGAAAACAAGCTACATAATATGCAGAGATAAAATTTCACTGTAACTAATAAAGAAAAATAATAGCAAAAGGAAAAATATTGTAGAAACAGAATACAAACAAATAAAGCAATAGCAAAGAAGAAAGACAAATAACAAGGGCAAACTAAGAAATGAATAACAAATAATAAAGCAATAACAAATAATGAACAATAACAAATTAGGCTTCAGAAGTAATCAAAGTGTGAAAGGAAAGAAAAGAAAAGAGTTTACTATACAAGAACCAGATTAGTGCTGTGTGCTCTTGAGATCAACACCTCAAATTCCTTTCATAGGTAAAATAGGTTGGGGAATATCTTTGCCAAATTTTTGCACATCACAATAAACACCTCACAGTTTGTTGTATTAATTGTTCATCAAGAGACATCTCAGAATTGCTAACCTGTGGATTAGCATGCAGAATCATGGAAGTAGAACATAAGCTTCTTTGTGTTTGTCTCAACAATTGCTGAAAAAATAAAGGCATAGTAAGTGTTCAAGGAAATACCTACGTTAACTTCATTGATCTTTGGATCAGGAAGAGACAAAATGTACACATGAACAGAAGAATGGAAATGGTGGATTAGCTTTTTGTGCCTGTTAGGTTTGTTTGCTTTTCCTTCGAAAGTGACATCTGTTTAGCACTGGTCAGGGAAAAAAAAAGATGGCAGAATTTTCCTCTTGCAGATATAGTTTCCCTGAATTCAGGTGGTTTGTAGGGGTGTGAATATCCATCTGATACTTCTATGTGGCAAAACCCAAAGGAGCTTTTTGGCATTCTTAGAACAAGATGGTTTCGTTTCTCCTTTAAAATTACCAAGGTTCTATTCTATTATTCCACTGTGTACTATTTCAGTGTACTTTGAGATGATTCAAAATAACATCATAAGAATATTTTAAACAAAAATTAGATATCATGATTGATCAAAATCAATTTCCATCTATTAATTTCAGACCTTTCTTTCATCAAACAGTATCTCCACCCTAAGTTGAAGTAAAAATGAATTTAAAGCTCAGTATGGTGCATGAACTATTCTTTGCAGTTAGCTGCTCCTGTTATTGTGCAGTCTTTAACAATGGTATCTTCAGAGAGTAAACATTTTAGAAAAAACACCTGGAAAAGCATTATGTTTCTTCCACACTTTGTGACCTTGAGGATATGACAAGAGCACACAGAGAAAGGGCAATCTCGAAGGGAGACAGGCAAGGGAGATAGCAGCTCATGAGCACTATGTAGCTTTCCATCTGCAAAGAGGTTTTGCATTCTGCTACTGAAGAAACAGAAAAGAGAGAAAGAGAGATATAAATACTTGCATTTGACCAATTTCTCATTAACCCAGTGGTCAGAACACTCTTGATAACATTCTGAATTCCAATTTTGATCTTTTTTTTTTGTTGTGTCTTCCCATGCTACCAGGAGAGCCAGAAACGGTTCTCATCTGCAAGGAGAAGCATCTTGCACGCCACTGGAATGGACAATGCATTTGTATGCCACATCTAGGGGTCTCAAAGGGGGTTCCTGCATCTCTTGTGCTCCACCAATTTCAACAAACCATCACCTTCAAGTGGAACTAGTCGTGCTGAAAAATTCCTACCCTTTTCTACTAAATTGCACAGCTGGAGGTCCAAACTATCTTGTGCATGGCAGCAGTATGCCCACTTCATGTCATGTATTAGTATCCTTTGGTTATTGTTGTGAAGGAAAGGTTATCACTCAGAGAAAAACCCTCCAATTGAGATTTTAGCACACTTTTTGTTTTCTCTGCCTGAAATGTTATCTTGGCTTCACAAAGCTTACTTTTTTAAGACATTGGATTTTAATGACATAAAATAGCACTGAGCCAGCTGTCACCATATTACAAATGTGCATTTGAGAGTAAAACCAATGAGAGTTTGAATCCACCAGGACTAGAGTTATTGCAGAAAAGGTCTAAGGTCTTCTCTCTACACTGCTGACTGTGAAGGCATTATCAGATTGTAGAGAGACATTTTTAAAGCAACAAGGAAGGCTATAATATTGAAATGATCAAACAAATTATGTTTAGATGATCTTAACCATCTCCAAAGAGAACCCCCTTCCTCTTTACTCTCTGCCCTCACAGTCTCTGGCCACTTTCCATTTTGACTTTGGATGTGGTAAACTGTTTACAGCCCTGAATAAAGAAACCAACCAGGTAGATAAGGGCATATTGACGGTGCAGTGGAGCACTGCATCCGTCTGTGTTAGCTACAAAATAAAGAGCATCTCAGAAACAGCTTGCTTGTTTCTGTCTGACCTGAATAGCAAAGTCCAGATTCCTGGGCAGAGCCTGGTGCTGCACATTACTATGCCAGCACTGCTGACTGAGGTCCAAACTCCAGTTCGCTCAAGCTTGCACTATCCTATATGGATTTTTCAACCAGAGTTACGCTGCCACAGTTGTCTTTGATCTACACTCAAAAGATCAAATGTCCAAGAGTCAGAGGACAAAAGTGTCTCTTTGTATTTATGACTGAAACTCTAGCTCTTCTACCACTGAAATTCTCCTTTAGAGAAACACAAAAAAAACCCCTCATATATCTTTGCTAATCTAACACCATCTTCTACTTTATTTTGTTTTACAGAATTAGATGACAATGTGTTGAGGTTAAATGTTGGTTATGCTAACAACTTTTCTGCTGAAACAAAGGCACTGGACCTCCAGTACACATATAGGTGTGGCTCTTACAATTTCATTGCCTTAAGTCAAAGGTGAATTTATCAAGGATCTCAATTAACAATAACTAGTATCATTATAACATGAACTGAAGTAAAAATTGATGTTGTCGTGCTGGCTTGGGTGTTTAGCAGGGTAACTTGGGAACAGACACATTTTGGAAATGATTAAAACATCAGAATCTTTTACCTGTCTGTCTTCAAGATTCAGCTGTACAATCTATTTCTCTTGAGCTTCGATTTTTGCACCAATACAATAATGGTGATCATGGATATTGAGAATTTATTTTAAAAATTATTTCACTCTGTATTATATCATATTTCTGTATGATATGATCTACATCTATTAAATTAGCCCTGGAGAAGCCTAGACTGTTAGCAGGGGTATCACATATGCATCCTGAAACCACTGAGGAAAATATAATTGAAATATGTGTACCAGCTAGATCAGTATCAGGTTCAGACTGGTTTATACCATGCTAAAAGTAGCCACTGAATGCTAGATGTCCTGTCTACATTAGTGCAGTTCCACTGGAGAGAAGATGCTGACTTTACACCAGGGTATGAATCTCAAGCAATGTTACTGAGTTAACTGGGGTTTCCTTGGACTCACAGCTACAAGCATGAGAGATTTGATTTCTGTGGTGTTTCTAACTGCAACAGCAAGGCACAGAAACTTAAACCAACTTCTGTCTTTTATCTTTACAGGACATTTCTGCAGTGCTGGGTAGGACTGAGAACATTCATTCCAATTTACCCTCTCCATAGAGTATGATGAGATACCCTTAATCCATTCATTTGCATGGCTACACTTGTAATCACAGAATCACCATGGCTGGAAGAGACCTCAAAGATCATCAAGTCCAACATGTCACCACAGACCTCACAACTAAACCATGGCACCAAGTGCCATGTCCAATCCCCTCTTGAACCCCTCCAGGGATGGTGACTCCACCACCTCCCTGGGCAGCCCATTCCAATGGCCAACGACTCTCTCAGTGAAGAACTTTCTCCTCACCTCGAGCCTAAACTTCCCCTGGCACAGCTTGAGACTGTGTCCTCATGTTCTGGTGCTGGTTGCCTGGTGTGTGAATATTCATCTTCTGTTTAAAGTTCAAATAAATGTAAAAGGAATCCATCACGAGATTCAAATGAGAGGATATGTTCAGCCCCAAATTCATGTGCAATTTAGGGGTAGATTTGAGCCTCAAATTCTGCCCTAATCACAGCTTGTGAAAAATATTTTTAAATTATGTTTTATTTGTTGTCTGTCTTTATTTTTTTCCTAAACTAAATCATATCCAAATTACATCAGGGATTTGAGAAACATTAAAAATGGAAGAAAGTAGGTTCTCAAATTAAGGTACTGCTTTACATTATTTTCCTGTTTCTGCCTGCATTTGAAAAAAACTTGGTGCCTCATTCAATTATGTCTTCATGACAGCCCTCAGAAGTGAAAAGAGTTAAAAACTCACAGGGGAACTGTAATGGTAATGTGTCCTGAGAGATATTCATTTGGCCCCAGCTGTCCATTTTATTCTAAGTGCTAAATGCTTTAATATACATAGACTATCATTTACATAGCAAGTGGCTATGCAACATGAATTATTTATTTTGTGACAAATACCTAATACCCAGTGTACTGTCAAATACAAAGAAGTTCCTT
Organism: Colaptes auratus; assembly: GCA_015227895.2. Classification (NCBI taxonomy): domain Eukaryota; kingdom Metazoa; phylum Chordata; class Aves; order Piciformes; family Picidae; genus Colaptes; species Colaptes auratus. Next base: position 49,608,414 of record CM037640.1, on the reverse strand, counting down.
ATTTGACCCTCATGTGCAAATTTGCATTATAGAATTCATTATCTTTGCACATGAGTCACATTGAAGTTATGTGCAGATATCTGTCAGTAGAACTGCAGATTGTCATAGCTTTGACTGAATTGGGCTGTTTGCTGTTACACCATACTTGTTGAACAAGGAACCTGCTTCTTAAGCTTTGTGCCATAGAAACTGCTCATATATAGAATAGAATAGAATAGAATAGAATAGAATAGAATAGAATAGAATAGAATAGAATAGAATAGAATAGAACAGAATAGACCAGGTAGGAAGAGACCTTCAAAATCATCGTCTCCAACCTCTCAACCAATCCAACCCACCTAAACAACTAGACCATGGCACCAAGCACCCCATCAAGTCTCCTCCTGAACACTTCCAATGATGGTGACCCCACCACCTCCCTGGGCAGCCCATTCCAAAGGCCAATCACTCTCTCTGTATAGAACTTCTTCCTAACATCCAGTCTAAACCTCCCCTGGCACAGCCTGAGACTGTGTCCTCTTGTACTGGTGCTGGCTGCCTGGGAGAAGAGACCAACATCCGCCTGTCTACAACCTCCCTTCAGGTAGTTTTAGAGAGCATATGCAACAGCTACTTTCCTAACAGTGGGTAAAATAACAAAAAACCCACAAATACTGAAGAAAATGTTATCAAAGTCACTAATTTGTATGTTAGACAAATTGCATCAGGATTATGCCGGGATGAAGATGGATGGGGATGTAAACCTTCCAAAATCAAGACAACAAAATTCAGCCTACTTTCTCCATGCAATAGGCGACCTGATCTTAGGCAGCCAACTTTGTGTTCATGTTCCAAAAGATAGTCAGCTTGAGTAAGAAATTGTACCATCTCAGATTCACTGTTCTTCTGTTGTATATAGCTCTGTTAATTCTCACAAAGCCTGGCATTGATCTTTGATTCTCTCTCATGAATATCTAAATCTCAAAGTCGCTTTTATTTTAACCATTGAAGTATCCATTTTATTCTAAAGATTACAGAATGTGATGAAGTAGTTAGGCCTATCTTAGAGCAAATCTTATAATGCTCATCTAAGTAATTATTTGTCAAATCTGATGTTTTTTGGCAAGTCTTTATATGGGTTATAAGGAAAGTCCTTGGTGTTGGGTACATCAGAACTAAAGGAAATACTGAGTTTAGAAATATCACATCTTGGCTCTGAAATTGCATGGTTATACTTCAAAAGATTCTGGGGTTGTGTGCACATCACACAAACTTGAGATGTTTATTTACATAATTTGGAACCATAGAATGATGTTAAAGATCTCACAGAAACACTCCATCTTAGACTTTATTTCTTTTCTTGTGAGCTTAGCCTTGTAGTCTGACATTTGAAATAACTTGTAGAGAGAGAGTAAATAAAATATTTCTGAAACTTGAAAGAGATTTTCCTCAGGATGAAGTCAGAACAAGAAGGTCAGGTCAATTTTTATTGAATCAGTCCAGTTTCCCATCCTTTACTGAGATAAAATTTCTGAAGCTGCTGCCTTGTAGGCTAGCTCAGTTTAGCAGTTCTGCAGACGAGGAGTTGGGACTACCCAAGGATTTTCATTCCACAGGTTAGGAAGTTTGGTACAGTCACAAGCTGAACTGAGCTAGAAGGAATTTATGCCTGTTAAATGAACTGAAAATGAGTGTTGACCCTGAAAAGCTCTTCTGTAGTTGGAGAATTTGTTTATCTGCACTTTGGCACATCTTGGATAATGAAAGCCTTTGAAGCACAATGGGCCAATTACAGGCATGGTGTGAATGGGCACAAAGCCACTGAAACCAGTTGTGTTGCGCCCACTCACACCAGGTTTGAATTTGGCACATTGCCTTTGTCAATGGCAAAACAAAGTTTTCAACAAATTTCCTGGCAGAGGCTATGCTGCACGGAAAATGCATTCATTTAATATGTTTATTTGCATAACAGATCTGAGCTTCGACAGAGTTTATTATTCATTAAGCAAGCTCATTCCCTTCCCAGCCGGCAATGAGATGTACATCAGAAAGGGTATTTAGAAGCTTTCAGAATTGAAGATACCTTCAATGTTGCCTTTTTTTTTTTTTCATTGCTATCTTCCCCTTCTTCTTTCCTTGCAAAGAAACAAGTTGAATGCTGGGCCAAACCCTTCAAAAGGAAATATTCTGAAAGAGATAAATATAAGGCCCTGTTCAGATACTTGCTTTCAGTAGTGCTGTGTGCTCTCCTGCTGATGCAGCCTTTGATTTGGAAATAGTCTGAAAGAAATGAACAGGAGCTCAGCATTTAATCACATAGAGACCTAAATATGGATTGAGATGGCTAATTTTAGGCTTCTATTTTCAAACCTCTTGGCCCAGATTATCAGAAAGGCTGATCATTCAACTGAAATCTTCCACCAAGAAAGCTTCCTGTAGAAGATGGAAGATGGTACATTTCTGTGGGGAAGAGGTTTAAATTCAAGTCTCTTAAGGGATTTAAGAGAAAATGAAGTATTTTGGGGAAGTAGGGGCAGGCTACTTAAGGTGGACAGTTTATCAGACTGGTATTTTGTAGGGAATGGAGAGTCCCTAGCTGGGTCCATGTCTAGTGTCTCCCTGTACTACTCCAATTAAGTTCTTTGGAACTACTTAAGTGTAAAGGCTTTTGTAAAACCAGTATGTAAGCAGGATAACACAAATAGGAGTTTCCAAGAAGTTTGAGGAAAGTATGTTAACTGTGGGGTTAGTGTGCAACTGAGCATGAAAGTATATGAAGCTGAAGCAAAAAGACAGACTCCTGATCATTTTTACCTGCAATTGCATGGGCTATCTGAAGATGCCTGAAATCATATCTTTCACTGGGAAGTTCGGTGAACTCTGCCTGTCAAGGGTGGAAGGGGCATTGTTGTAGGTGTATTGAAAGCTTTTATCTAGGAAATTGTCTAAGATGTGAGGAGGGGAGCTGCAGGAGAATGCAGTTAAGCTAGGAAACAACCGTGGTTGTGAAGACATCAGGGATGTTATGAACACAGAATCCCCCAGTGATACAGAAACTCTCATTTGCTCAGTAGAAAGCATGTTTGCCATTCCTAAGGAAAGAAAATAGCTTTTGCTGAAAGGATGCACTGTTTCCATTCTGAGCAGCACCTGCTGAGATCAAGAACAAAATCACTGTTCCAGCAACAACTGAGGATATAAATTCAAATGGCCTGATCCTGTCCCCCTTTCTGGCTGTTCTAGATGAACATCTGTCAGCAAGGAATAGATACACATATTTATATATACAGGATGTGTCTACTTGCTGGCCTTAAACATCCAGTACTATACAGTAACTATCCCTGCATCCTTAGTCTCTCACCCCAGCTGCTGGCAGGTGGACATCTGAATCCTTAAGTCTCTCTGGTTTCTCCAATATCTCACCCAGATATAGAGCTGCTCTAAAGCCTGACTACCAAGCTTCTGTCCTACTCAAATGCTAGTCCAGCTCCATCCTTGCTAGTGATGACTCTCCATCATATACACACACCAAAGGTGCACACACTGGTCTTCAAGTTTCAGACACCCTAAACACACAGTGGTCATGACCCAGGGTCCCACACCCATTGCTGGCACTTAGACCATACATGCACACACATGCTCACAGAACAGAGAGTGTCCTTATTCAGGAAAATAATTAGATATGGAGTTTAATGATCAGACAGGACAGTGTACATCAGATCTATAGCATGGCCAGGCCTGAGTACTAACCAGCAGACTGCTTATTTGCTTGTTTGGCTGGTTTATCAGTTTACCCCTCCATTTTGCAGACCTTGTTCCTCTCCAGACCAGCTTATTGCATGCTTTCCCTATCTTTTTTCCCTCCTCTGAACATTGCATGATATGTCTGTGCAATCCCAAGGGTTTTTTTCCCTGCATCCCATAAGCAGTCTCATAGCTCTAAAGGCAGTATCTTCCTTCAGGCTGTAAGACCAGCTTTCTAACTGTCTAGTGGTGATGGGTCTCACCTCCTGTCCATGGGACTAAGCCTCCCCTCAGATGCCTTATGAAGGTATGGGTTGGGGGGGTTCTAAACGCCATTGTGCCTCTGAGCTCCTTTGTGTCTGTGGAAATAAGACTTTAATGATCTATCTACCCATTTCAATGTGTAGATGTCTGTACATGTGACAGTATGTCCAGTGAACCCTGCAGTATTCATGTAAGCCATTGTGACTACTTCCTTCTGAAAGTCCACAAAGAAGGAGTATTTCTGCTGAAAGCTGTCACATCCCAGATGGTTGGATGAGACCTTGAGCGGGTTGGATGAAGCCTCAAGCAACCTGGTGTAGTGGAAGGTGTCCCTGCCCATGGCAGGGGGGATTGGAACTAGGTGATCTTTAAGATTTCTTCCAACCCAAACTACTCTATGTGGTGTAGTACCTCCAGGGGACACTGAAATTAGTAAGAAACATCTGAGTCTCTGGCAAGATAAACCTGTGAGATCTCAGATGGCAATAAAATCCTCCATGTGGGCAAGTGAGGTGGAGGATCAGCAAAATCTCTTCCTAGGGTCACATGGTGATTGAGTAGATAAAATGGATATCTCTTCTTTGATCATAACAACATTTAGTCATCTATTCCATCCAGCAACACCTACATATAAACACACTTGAGTAGATGTTATCAGTAGATAACTGAACAGTCTCCTCATCAAATATTTATTCTGGGGGTTCCTGACTGCCTTGTGATAGTTCATGAGGTAGCAAAATAGCTGTCAGTGGCTGCTTTTCTGAAATGTGTCATGAAAGCCAGGATGTAACAGAGTGATGCAGGGGAAATCTGTCTCTCTTTGTGGTCCAAAAAGCATTCTTCTATTGTTTCACAAGAACAGCAGAAGTGGGAAGAATAAATGAGGTCGTGAAAAAAAGCGGAGGGGGAGGCTGGGAAGAGAATCTAAAGTCAGTTTTATAGCCAGCAGATAGAAAAAAAAAATCAAGAAAACACAAAGAACTCTCCATTATCCAACAGCTTGGGAATAGAGTACCAGAAGGTGTCTTCTGCTTGATTGCTTGCTTTCTGGTTTTCTTTAACATAAACTGCGGTTTGAGAAATGTGGCATGATATATTAGAGAGAGAGCAAGGTTCAAAGACCAAGTGAACTGAAATAGAGAGGATGAATGAGACAGAAGAGTTACAAAGGAAGAAGATAAGCTGATGAGTCTGTCCTCGAGGTCAGGATATCTGAAGGTGATCTTCAGCGTTTCTGCCCATTGAAGACCTACAGCAGAAACATTTGCTGTGATAGGGAGTGCACAGTGTACAATGAGCTTTGTGCCCTCTGAAATAAAGGCAAACATTAAAATTCTGTTAAAAAGACACATTCTTTGTGATTCTAGTTCAGTAAATGCAGGAACAAACACTCCTGTTTATGATTTCAGAAGATGGCTTGTTTTGGAGCGCAAAATATTTTTCTAGGCCCTGTCTCAGGGCAGTTATTGAGGCCACGAATTTCATTTCCAAAAGCCGCATGTGCAGATTGTTAAACTCATATTCTTTCGCATCCATCATGTTCACCAAAGGTCCAGGACTGCAAATGCAAGCTTCAAGTTATATTTTACCTGTTTTTACAGGTGACTTTAGCCCATGATGACAAATAACAACTGCTTCTTAATATTTGTGTAGGAAGAAAACAATGATCGTGTGAATTCAAGCCATGGCAGATTCTTACTATTTATTTTCTTTTAATGCAAACACTGAGAATTTCTATGGGAACTTTTCTGCTTGCAGAATCCAAAGGAGTTCAGAAATCCTTCAGTGCTACCAATGTATTTTAACTGCACCCATTTGTGAATCTGGTGGTAACTAGGAATGATATTTGTAAAACTGGCAACAGGAATGTTTACAATTGAGGTTTTCACTTCTACATTTTCAATCAGCAAAAAGCTGTGGGTGCAATCAAATGGAAGGAAAATTAATTCAGTTCCTAAGTGGAAGTCTTATTTCTAGACCTAAAGATTAGGAATGATTTACCAATTGTCTTGGAGAGCTTTGGATCTTGGGCTCCGAATACTCTATCTCAACTTAATGCCATTTTTAAAATATATTTTTTTGTTATTCACAGAATCAGCAAGGTTGGAAGAGACCTCAAAGATCATCAACTCCACCCTGTCACCACAGACCTCATGACTAAACTTTGGCACCAAGTGCCACGTCCAATCCCCTCTTGAACACCACCTCCCTGGGCAGCACATTCCAATGGCTAATGACTCAGTGAAGAACTTTCTCCTCCCCTTGAGCCTAAACTTCCCCTGGCACAGCTTGAGATTGTGTCCTCTTGTTTTGGTGCTGGTTGCCTGGGAGAAGAGACCAACCCCCTCCTGGCTACAACCACCCTTCAGGTAGTTGTGGACAGCAACAAGGTCTCCCCTGAGCCTCCTCTTCTCCAGGTTAATCAAATTCAGAAAGGTGCAAATGAGAGGAGGACCTTATATAAAAACTGGGTTGCATTAATCAGAGCTGGTATAAGATGTGACATAAGGGTGCCAAGTAATATCAGGAATGAGCAAATTCTTTTTGTGGTAAGCATGGGGCAAGTAAAAATAGCAAAGTGCTTGTTATACATCGTAGTTTATCAATGCATTTCCCATTTATTTCAATGGTTTCTTCCCTTTTCCTTTACTGCATCATTGTAGATTTCACTCACATTTTACCAGCTACATTCTGAGTGGATATAGTAAGATAAACTGAGGAACTGCATCCAGTAGATAGTGTCCATTTCTATTACACTAGAGTCATCTCTTCCTGATGTGAAATTATTAAGTCACCACTCTAGGATCAAGCTATTTGCTCAGGTCTTTGATAAAATTTGGAATTTTATGGACTAATGATTTATTGAAGGTCACATTAGATTTCTCTTCTACCTCAGCACTTTTTGTTGCACTAGAATTGTGATGCTCAGCCCAAGTTGGGGGTTGAAAGGTGACACATGCACTTTTTACTGACTATGGAAAGGGAACTGGATTAATTTAGAGACTCTTTCATAAGAAAGCATTCTTTCTCTCCTCTGATCTTCAGTAATTCATGGTGGAACTTACTGCAAAATTTGTCTCTTCAGAACTGGATTGCTATTTAGAGGAAAATACAGTGTGGACTAAAATTATAAGCCATGTTGATGCTGCCAGTTCCTGATTTGCCTGAGATGTGATCACAGTTGGAGAAAGGGTGGTGCTGTTATTTGAATTGATCACATAACCTTGCTTTATTGTGCTTTAAAGCTTAGGTCAATGCTATGCAAGGATGTAGGCAGATACTCTTCGATGCAAAGTGTTTAAATCAAAAGTGAAAATGAATAAATAATTAAACTGTCTGTGTAATTTTTAAGTCCTGATCATGACCTGAAAACTAAAATAAGTTTCCTCTGCTTTGCTGGGGAGAAGAATGTCCCAATATAATTCATAGAATCACAGAATCATATAATCATGGATTGGAAGGGACTTATTAAGGGTCATCTAGTCCATCCCCCTTGCACTAAGCAGGGACATCACCAACTAGATCAGGCTGCTCAGAACCCCATGAAACTTGATGTTGAATGTCTCCAGAGAGGGGACTTCCACCACCTCCATGGGCAATCTGTCCCAGTGTTTCACCACCCTTACAGTACAGAATCTATGCCTAATGTCCAATCTACATCTACCCCTGCTCTAGTTTAAAACCATTACCTTTTGTCCTGGCACTACACGCCCTTGTAAACAGCTTTCTTGTAGGCCCCCTTCAGGTGCTGTGTGACCGGTTTAGGCTATGCCTTTAAGAAAGAGACAGTTGCTGAAAACTCTGGCTGAATGTTTTTGATATTTAAACAAAAACAAGATAGTCTAAACTAATTTCATTGGTAGATTGTAGAATGCAATTTTAAGTTTGGGTTCTGTTAGTTCAGTCTGTGCTTCTCTGTCCTGTGGGCTGGACGGCTTCTCTCTTTCTGAAGCAGGAATGGCCTTGGTTAACAGAGCTAACCAGATAAGAAAACTAATTCTTGCATACACTTTGAGCTAACAGAATTTTTCTTCCTTAATTGCCTTTCTCTCTCTCTCTAACCCTTTTTGGGAAAAAGAGGAGGTAGGGAGGGAGAGAGGGGGGTTCAGGGAACCCCCCCGGCCGGCTGGAGGGAAAAGGCTCTTCTGCATTATGTTCATTGCTGTGTGTTTCTGTATATATTGTAAATATTGTATATTTGTGTACATATTCATTGCATTCCATTTATGCCTCTAAATATAGCTTTCATCTGCTTTTCTGACTGAGCTAGCTGTGGTTTCTTTCTTTGTGTGTGTGGGGGAACTTTCTCACCCCACCACATACTGGAAAGCTACTATAATATCTGTCCCCAAGCCTTATCTTCTCCAGGCTGAACAACCCCAGCTCTCTGAGCCTGTCTTCATAGAAGAGGTGCTCGAGTCCTCTGATTGTTTTTGTGGCCGTTCTCTGAACCCTCTCCATCAAGTTCATGCCCTTCTTGTGTCAATGGCTGCAGAGATTGATGCAATACTCTAGGTGAGGTTTCTCTAGAGTGGAGTGGCAGTGGAGTGGTGAGGGGTTTGGAGCACAAGCCCTATGAGGAGAGGCTGAGGGAGCTGGGGTTGCTTAGCCTGGAGAAGAGGAGGCTCAGGGGAGACCTTATTGCTCTCTACAACTACCTGAAGGGAGGTTGTAGCCAGGTGGGGGTTGGGCTCTTCTCCCTGGGCGGCCAGCACCAACAGAACAAGAGGACGCAGTCCCAAGCTGCACCATGGGAGGTTTAGGCTGGATGTTAGGAAGAAGTTCTTCATAGAAAGAGTGATTTGCCCATTGGAATGTGCTGCCCAGGGAGGTGGTGGAGTCACCATCACTGGAGGTGATAAGGAAGAGACTGGTTGGAGTGCTTGGTGCCAGTGCTTAGTTGATTAGATAGTGTTGGATGATAGGTTGGACTCGACCACAAAGGTCTTTTCTAGCCTGGTCCATTCCATTCCATTCCATTCCATTCCATTCCATTCCATTCCATTCCATTCCATTCCATTCCATTCCGTTCCGTTCCGTTCCATTCCATTCCATTCCATTCTAACACTACAAGCCCATTTAAAAAAATACCTTCTCATCTTTCTTGCAGGTCCCTTTCAGATACTGGAAGGCCTCTATAAGGTCTCCCTGGAGCCTTGTTTTCTCTAGGCTGAACAGCTATAACTCTTTCAGCCTGTCCCCATAGAGGGGGTGTTTGAGCCCTCTGATCATCTTTGTGGCCCTTCTCTGGACCCACTCTAGCACTTTGATGTCCCTTTTATGCTGTGGGCACCAGAACTAGATGCAGTACTCCAGGTGGGGGCATGCTGTCCCTCTGGCATACTGATCAAACCCCTCAATTTTATGTCACCTGAAAACTGCACTCAATACTATTGTATTAAAGACAAATGATTTTTTATTTCATTACCAGTTTGCATATTTTCTAATATTTAAAGTAGTGCAAAGCATCTATTGCGCTATGACAAGATTCTGACACCTCTTTGAAGGAAAAGCAAATTAGAGAGTACATTTTCAGAAATAGATAAGGTAATTTTTATACATTTGCATTCTTTTCATGTTATCTATACCAACCAAAAAAAACCAACCTGGAATATGCCAAAATGAAAATTTGGCTTCTAAAATCACTTAGATACAAACATAACAATCTTCACACTGCCAGTTGTACTGATGGTGTTATCTCACCTGTACTCCAATAAACTGAAACTGACATTAAGACTGAGAAAATAAATGTTTTGTGATGCAGAAAAAGAGGCTGGAGAGAGGTACAGAGAAAGAAAGAGGGCTGTGCATCAGAACTTACATTAAATATGAGTTTTGTACTTTATAGTATGATTGAAATCCTTTTTCTTTTCCTCCTCTTTGAAATGTGATTTGCTAAATGTCTGTTGTCAGCTGGTACTGGTTCTTACAATATATTTTATCACTATTCTGTTGGGAGGAATGCTGGATGCTGCAAAATAGTATTCATTTGCCTGCTTAGTTTTCAATTAAATGGTGCAATATCAACGGCAGTAATAGAGGCAGGGGGATGGTCTAGATAAAGCAATGCTCTTTTGATCAAAAAGAGCAGACCATGTAAGCCAGACGCTGAGAATAAATGTTCTCTTTCCACAGCCAGTTAAATCAGCACTTGTACTTCTGTTAAAAAAATTGCTGTAAAGGAAATTCTAGAAATGGAAGACTTACTCTAGACACTTTTGGTTTAATTGTAATACACACATATAAAACCATGCTAAGTTTAACATTTTTACAAAGATGTAAACAAGGTAATACATTCTATAAGCACCTGAGAGGCAAAATACAAGGGATGTTTATCAAAATGTTTGGGAAACAGTTAATTGTCTACTGTGATCAGCTCATCAGGCTTAAATTATGAGTCTCTAAGGACTTATTAGTCAGAACAAGGCCTCCTTAACAACCTTAAATAAATATGTCAGTCATAAATTCCCAGCAATTTTGGCCGTACTCTATAAATGTTCCTCTTGAATGAAATGACTCTCTTTTTCCTCTTAGCTAAACCAAGGAGTGAAATGAACTCTAAGAATATATATATAATCCTAAAAAGACATAAATTTTTTTATAAAATGATTAAAAAATCCTATACTAAAGTGAATATAATGGTACCAAAACTTAGCATATTTACAAGCTTTCTTATTTCTCTCTACAACTACCTGAAAGGAGGTTGTAGCCAGGTGGGGGTTGATCTCTTCTCCCAGGCAACCAGCAGCAGAACAAGAAGAGACAGTCTCGAGCTGTGCCAGGGAAAGTTTAGGCTTGAGGTGAGGAGAAAGTTCTTCACAGAAAGAGTAGTTGGCCAGTAGAATGTGCTGCCCAGGGAGGTGGTGGAGTCATCATCCTTGGAGGTGTTCAAAAAATGATTGGACATGGCACGTGAAGCCATGGTTTAGTTGTCATGAGGTGTTAGGTATTAGGTAATAGGTTGGGCTTGATGATCTCTTAGGCCCCTCAGTTTAGGAAGGATGTTGACTTGCTGGAACGTGTCCAGAGAAGGGCAACAAAGTGGTCAGGGTTTGGAAGAGAAGCCCTATGAGGATAGGCTGAGTGAGCTGGAGGTGCTTAGCCTGGAAAAGAGGAGACTCAGGGGTGACCTTATTGCTCTCTACAACTACCTGAAGGGAGGTTGTAGCCAGGCAGAGGTTGGTCTCTTCTCCCAGGCAGCCAGTACCAGAACAAGAACACATAGTCTCAGGCTGCACCAGGGGAGGTTTAGACTGGATGTTAGGAAGAAGTTCTATACAGAGAGAGTGATTGCCCATTGGAATGGGCTGCCCGTGGAGGTGGTGGAGTCACCTTCATTGGAGGTGTTCAGGAGGAGACTTGATGGGGTGCTTGGTGCCATGGTTTAGTTGTTTAGATGGGTTGGATTGGTTGATGGGTTGGACGCGATGATCTTGAAGGTCTCTTTCAACCTGGTGTATTGTATTGTATTGTATTGTATGATTCTATGAGTCTATGAGTCTATGATTCTTACTTGTGGTTAAAATCTGCTGCCATACTGATTGACAACGGAATAAACTTTGAAAAATATTCACACCCTAACCCAGCTTTGCAACTAGAAAGGCAGCTTGACTATACTTCTAGAATTGTCATTTTAGAAGCTGTGTTCTTTATGATTGTGATAGTTTTAGGATACGACTTTAAAATTTTTTCACAGCTCTTGAACAGAAAGTGGTAAAATTTAAATAAATCACTATTGGGTGCAAAAAGGAAAACAATGATAGTTCTAAACAATCACATTGGAGAAGATAACAGTCTTACACTAGTTGTGCAAAGCAATCTCTCTCTTCTCGCTTCTTCACTCTGGGGAGAGATTAACTTGCTTCTTCTTGACGTTGGCTGCATTGCTTTGGCTAAGTCTAACAAAATATCTCTCTGCTCCTTTCTCTTGTCCCTTTTGTGTACAAGAGGGTAAGCGGGGACGGGGATGGGGACAGGGTGGGGAGGGAGGGAAAAGCTATTAGCATCCCCTGGTCTTTGGTCAGGGCAGTTCTTGTACTGTTTGTTAATTGTAAATACCTGTAAATATTGCAAATCCTGCCTATTTTGTACATCTTCTTTGCATTTCATTGTAGGTTGTAGTTTTGCTTGTAAATACAGCTTTCATTTGCTTCCAACTGAGCTGGTCTGGCAAATTCAGTGTTGAGGGGAAATTTTCAACCCACCACAATTGTATTCCTGGTCTGTATCAGGAATAGTGTGGCCAGCAGGAGCAGAGAAGTCATTCTTCCCCTGTACTCAGCACTGTTTAGGCCACACCTTGAGTACAGTGTCCAATTCTGGGCCCCTCAGTTCAAGAAAGATGTTGAGTTGCTGGAATGTGTCCAGAGAAGGGCAATAAAGCTGGTGAGGGGTCTGGAGCACAAGTACCATGAGAAGAGGCTGAGGGAGCTGGGGGTGTTTAGCCTGAAGAAGAGGAGGCTTAGGGGAAACCTTATTGCTGTCTACAGTTGTAGCCAGGTCTCTACTCCCAGGCAACCAGTACCAGAACAAGAGAACACAGTCTCAAGCTGTGCAAGGGAAAGTTTAGGCTTATATCTTAGAAAAAAGTTATTCACAAAAAGAGTGATTGGCCATTGGAATGGGCTGCCCAGGGAGGTGGTGGAGTCAACATCCCTGGAGGTGTTTAAGAACAGACTGGATGAGGCACTTAGTGCCATGGTTTAGTTGATTAGATAGAGTTGGGTGATAAGTTGGACTTTGTGATCTTGGAGGTCTCTTCCAACCTGGTTGATTCTGTGATTCTGTGATCTACAATATGCTTATATTATGGAACTCTACCAGAACATGACCAGTCCCAAAAGTAATGGTCTGTATTAGACATACCTACGGGGTTTCTGAAAGCATCCCTCATTATACTGTGTCTCCCACTCATTGTTTTGGGGTCTCCCAACATTTGCATTATCACCCACATCAGTTATATGAAGGAAGAGATGTAGAAACCAGGAGTTTCTACATCTTCTCTGAGCAGGTAGTGACCCATGCACCATGTAACCTGCAGTGAAAGAAGAAGGTTTTTATGTGATATGACACACATAAGCAAAGCCTGCTGCCTCTGCCATTCGAATGAGGGACCATGTTAGCCCTTTTTACACCAATTAACTTCACTAAGATCTCTGCACCAAAGTTAGCTGTCTTTAAATGATCCTGCACTACTCTGTGCCAATTCAGTGCAACAGATGCTGAAAATCTCAAAAATTTTCTGGTTCATTTTGTGTAATGACTGTTTGACTGTGTCTGACTTTCCTCATAGCAGCCTGTGTGGTGCTATGTTTTGAATCTGTAGAGTGGAATCAGATCTGGTAACACATCAGTGTTTTGACTACTGCTGAACGGTGCTTTTGCATCATCAAGGCTTTCTTTATTTCTCCCTCCAGCTGCCAGCAAACAAGATGGGAGTGAAGAAGAAACTGAGAGGAGACTCAGCCAGAACAACTGATGTAAACTGCCATTTGTGTGTTCAGCAGTAAAGCTGAGAGGGTAGTCTTTTCCCAGATCATGGCTGCTCTGACTGAGGCTGTCTGCGTATGGTCCCCTTGCTGGGAGGTGATGAGTAATGGAATTTACATCACTTCACTTAATAGACAATTTTTATCTTGACTGATTAGTTTATTCTTGCTTTTATCCTTCAGATACTTTCCACAGTGCCACTGGGGTGGGTGGGGAGTAACTGAGCAGCTCTGTGGATGCTTAGCTTCTGCCTGGGGTCAACCCATCACACAAGTGGATTCACAAAATATCTAGAGTACTGGTCTTGTCTGGTAGCTTCACTATGTTTTGACTTTGATTTACCTGTCTAAAGCAACATTTCTTATTTGCACATGAAATCTAAAAGAAATTAGGCATTTTATAAGACAATAATCTCCACTAGGACATTCAAACTTACTGAGCCATCACTAACTTTGATTGTCTTAACTGTATAATTTAATTGTGTACTTGAAATTGTTAGTGTAGCATCTGGTGTTGTTCTGAAACCAGTCTGAACATTAGTCCCAAACAATTCTCAGGCCAGTTCAGCAATTAACTTGAAGCAGGTGCTATTCCCACCAGACATAGTAGGCCCTATGATTTGCTGAATATGAAGATTAAGTCACAATATCACAGAATCAGAGAAACATTCGGGTTGAAAATGAGTCTTGGGATCATGAAGTCCAACCAATAACCCTACTCTACAAAGTTCACCCCTAAAGTGTATCCCCAGGCACCTCATCTAAATGACCTTTAAACACATCCAGGGTTGGTGAATCAACCACCTCCCTGGGCAGGCCATTCCAATGCCTGACTGCTGTTTTTGTGATTTTTTTTTTCTCCTTTCCCCTACTATCCAGTCTAAGCCTACCCTGTTGCAGCTTGAGGCAGTTCCCTCTTGTGCCCTGCTTGTATGTATCTGGGCCATCCTGTGCTAGTGAATCTCAGTGTCAAAAGCAGTTTGGGAATGCTTAATTTACTGGCGGATGTATCACCACCGCGTCTGTAATTTTCCTGTAAGATCAACTCAGTTACTGAAACATTCACAGGAACTGCAGTTAATGGGGAAAATACCAGTTTATGATGCAAGAGTTACTCAAATAAGTTAAACATTCTTATTGAGAGTAGGACTTGAATATATATGCCATATTTGAGGCAGGATACACTTACTCTCAAACAGCTTCTTCCTTCTTTTTACTACCAGAAGTTGACAATGTACATCTGAGCATTTTAGACATGTAATGACCGTAATTATTCCAATTTATTTTAGGCATATTCTTTAGCTGAAATGAATCATCTTCTTGCAGATACTGTTTTTTTTTCATTCAGTTACAGTGTTTGTTTAGATGCATAGCTCATATGCAGAAATCTGCACTGTAGATGTCTAAAAAGCGGGGATGAATTCTCTAATCCAGTTTTATTCAGTTTCTGCTCTGCAATTTAAAAATTGTCAAGTTGTAAAATCTGACTGTGCAAAACCTGATTTTAGTCATGGAAACGCCAGTCTACAGATATAGGCATATTTAGAAGTTGTTCTTCAGCTGGAAGTTCATAATTTCAAAATTTGGTTGTGTTGACAGCTAGAGGGACCAAACTCTTAATTTCTCTTCACGGGACAGACTTACTGAATGTATCCTAAGAAAACATTTTTTTCTGGAGACACAAATGCTACTTCCAGGAATAATAAAATAGACATTTAAAAGTGCAGATTCTACCAAGCTACTCTTTTATACTCCCCAGTCGACAGCAATGCAACTCATCTCCAGTTATGCAACTGATTTTTCTGATAAACTGATTTTTCTGAGTGTTGCATGAGACATAGACCATGTGTTCAGGAGGAGACTTGATGGGGTGCTTGGTGCCATGATCTAGTTGTTTAGGTGGGTTGGATTGGTTGATAGGTTGGACACAGTGATCTTGAAGGTCTCTTCCAACCTGGTGTATTGTATTGTAAATTAAGACATAGACCCTTTATCACCATAGCCACGAGGCCTGTAGAAGATAACACCTTCAGATTTCTAGCAGCAGAATTATATTGGTCTTAAAAATTTCCACTGAAAATGAGATCTCCACTTATGCACCATTATCAATCCCAGCAGTCCACAAAAAGTAGTTTGAAGGTGTGATATACAGATAAAGAGAGCTGGTGCAGTTCTTCCAGGGAGGATGCAATCAGTAAGGAGATGTCAGGGGAACTGGCATATGAAAAAAAAAAATATTCCATTAAGTAGCCCAACAGAGAGTAACTACTGAAATTCTGGCCTACAATTGTATGAATTGGAAGGTTATACTACAATGTCTCTACCAACTTCAGCAAAGTGAAACACCAATGCAGTTTCTCCACAGATTACATCCTGAAAGAAGCCATTTTCTAAATGCATGTTGCCAGCACTGGAGGTTTTACAAATTGCAGTATGTTCACTTCAAATTGTTCCAATCAATGAAGCATTTTTCTTATGCACTGTCAAGCTTCTACTGTAATTACAGTCCAGGTTGCATTTCTAGGGCTTTTTTTTTTGTACGCCTATAAAATCAGACTCTGCCAATACCATCTCCTTGTGATTTCATAAACATTCATCATAGGTTTCTTTGCTATTGGCTATCCCCAAGGACTTTAAGACTTGTGCTGCTCAACGTGCCTGCCCAGTGGCACAGCTCAGAGGCACTGCGGCTTATTGACATTTCCTTTTCCTCTTATGCAGCCCCGCTCTGCAACATTTACTCTGTCAATTACATTCGTTTTGGTATTCATATTCAATTCTATCTCTGTGTGACTTTAATTGTATTTCAGTAAATTAAAGAGGCATTATAAAGTTGTTACCCTTTGATTTTGTAGCTTTAATTTCATTTTTTTCTTTAATCTTTGGAGCACACTGGATTATCAATTAGCATAATAAAACAGTCACTGTGGAATTGAGTAACAATGCTGGATAGTCTGTGAAGTGAATCAGCCCATTTAATGCTAGTAGTATGGTAGCAGTATGTGCACATGGTAGTATGAGCACTTAAGTAATAAAGTAGTTATAATTCTACTCTACACTTCTATAGTATCTCTACAGTTGAATTAATGGATTTTGAGATTTTTGGGGGGGAGTTGTTTCCCGTGAACATTCCTTCTGAATATTTGTTTTGTACACTCTATAGTTATAAGAAATTTTCAAGATCTTAATTCTTTAAATGTTGTCTTAATTTTAGAATCTGTGTTCACTGGTTTTGCTAAACTGAATAAAGTCAATTGAAACTTTAACACTGTCTTAGAGTCCTGGGTGATACCTGATGTTAGGAGAATTGTTGTGTTGAGTAGGGGGACTCCTAGGGGGTTTAGTAGTTTGATTCTTATGGGTAGTCATTGGCCTCCTAATTCTGGGGTGGGATTAAGATGGAGTGGAAGAAAGCTCAGAATAAGACAAGGAAGAGGAATGCTTCAGATGTGATGAAACAGATTATTCCATATCATGGGGTTTTTTTGTACTGTTGGAGTGTGGTGGCCTTGGAATGTTCCTTTGCACACTATGTCTCATTATCATTGGAATATAACTAAAGTTTTGGTGAGTAGGCCTAGGGATAGGTGATGGAAGGCGTTGCAGTGGAATCATATAACTAGGCCTGAGGTTGTTAGTAGGGCAGCAGTAGCACCAAAGATGGGAGATGGGCTTGGGCCAACTATGTGGTATGAGTGTGCTTGGAAGGCCATTAGATGTTTTCTTGTAAGTATAAGCTTAAAAGGAGGACAAATATGTAAGCTTGGATTATGGCTACTGCCGCTTCTAGGATGGTCAGTAGTAGGAGGATGATAGCAGTTAGGGTTGAAACTGCTGGCATAATTGAAAGGAGTGTGGTGGAAATGAGTTGGATGAGCAGGTGGCCAGCTGTGAGGCTGGCTGTTGGGCAAACACTTAAGGGCCAGGGGGCAGATGAATAGGCTAGTTATTTCGATTAAGATTAGTGCTGGGATTTCCAAACAATGATCTCTGCTCTCATTTTGGGTCTTAGAACTTGATTCATTCCAGCGGTCAAGGCTTCCTAGACTGTTGTTTGTGATGCTTGCCTTGGAGAAATTAATAATCTTTGTGCTTTTCATGTAGATGAGTTAAGCTTCTGTGCTAATTCTCCTAAATTATCTGCTTTTTGTAGGCAGGCCAGTTCTACTGGTGCATGTTATGTATTCCCTAAGCACACAGCAGGAAAATTAGAGAGAAAAGTACCTAGTTCTTCTACTAAATACTTAACGGAAGTAGGTCTGACTGCTTAGATAGTAGTGGGATCAGCTGTATTGTGACAGGATTCTAACCATCTAAGCTTTTCTTAATTTCACATTTCTTAACCAAGAATGACTGCTTGTAGTGAATTTAGCTCCTAGAATTATACAGAAAATAGGGGGAAGAGAGAAGGTAATTGAGCTTTAAGTTCCTCTGCAGGACTCCCAATCTTCATCATATGTAGTGCTTTTTAAATTAAATATAGAGCTTACCAAATCACATGAAACATATATTTTAAAATATATTAGGTACAGCTGACTAAAGGAATAGGTACCAATACCTACTCATCCAACTTTCTCAAAAATAACAACAACAAAAGTTAATTATAGTAACCCAACAATTTAATAAGATAGAAGCAGACATGGCAATGCTAGGTTAATGATTGGACTAGATAATCTTAGAGGTCTGTCCCAGCCTAAGTGATTCTATGAATTTCTGAAGCAGTTAAAGGAGAAGTGGGAGGGAAGGATATAAGGCAAAGAAGTGTGGAAGGATATAAAGAAATGGAGTGTAAAAGGACTACCAAGAAAAAGAGCAATCAGCCTACATATTCACCAAAGCAGTGGTAGTTTAGCTGTTATCCCTACAAAGAATAAAAGTTTGTTGTTACAAGAGTACAACCTTTTTTGAGTGACTGTAAAAGATTTCTTATTGAATTGCACCACAAAATCTTCCAAAAAGCTCCTGAATGAACGTTCAACAAAAGATCAATCTCTATTTGTTTTGTTTTGCTTTCTTATTCTTTATGATTAGATTGAATTCATGAGAACTAGACTGCATAACTCTCTCCTTTTCACCTCATTGTCACCTTTTGTTTAAAACAGAACTTTCTTGGAAGATAAAATTGATGAGTTGAGGTCCCTTGATGCACTGACAGTCCTGCTGACCCATTTCCCTGGTGATTTTGCATAAGTCACTGTTAAGGACTGGAGAAATTGGGCACTGACACTGTAACACCGGCTGCAGAGTTGGCAGAGATGCACCTCCCTCGACCAGGTACACCCTAGATAGAAAGCACAGGGCTGGTAGACAGAATGGAGTCTATTCTATATGCATGAAGGTGGGAAGAGAGAAGACGTGAATGAGAGATCCTCTTCTGAAATATTTACACTAAAACATGCCAGTTGTTCCCCCTCTTCTGTTAACACCAAAGCTGGTCTTAAACATGCTGCATTCCAGACATCATGTGCTTTCTATTTGTATGCATTGCAGATGTGCACTAAAACTACTGCAAATAATTTAGGTAATTGACAAACCACAGGGGCACTTACCCTGTTCACTGGCCTATTTTAGGCTGGCTCATCATCACCATTCTAATTGATGACAGGTCTCTAGTTTTTCACTTGCCAGGCTCTAAGAGAAGGAATACTAAGAGAGTGTTCTGGCAGCGGTAATGTTGTTAACTGTTCCCAGCCTTTTTGCAAACAATGAGATCCTCCCAACCTATCCCTGGTGCTAAAGCACAAGTGATGTGGTGAGGAACTTTTTCAGGATAAGAACATTGTCTTTTCTTCATTCACCCAGCTCCTTTAATTACCTAACTAATACTGCTATAGATTTTTCAGTGTTATGCTGTACCCTCAACATACTGTTATTAAAAAATAATGCCATCAATGTAGCTGACATCCTTAGTGCAATAACAAACTTTCCTCCCTTATGTAAGGAAATTCCAGAAACTTAAATTGCTTCTATTTACTGTTTCCCACCAGCCTGTTCCCTAGATGCTCAGCATTATTAATTATTAACTGTAAAATTAAATTATTAATTCTCCAATTATTAATTGGAGAACATAAATATATGTGCTCCACTGTGCTGTTGGTTGGTTTTTTTTGTCTGCACAGACTCACCATGGAAGCCAGATCCTGGCCCAAATTATCTCATAATCTGATTGGCACACAGATAACTCTGCCATTGAGTCTGCTGTGCAGTATGCAGAGGCAGAGAAGTCACAGGGCTGCAACAAAGGACTCTTGGATACATAAATTTCTGTACCTACTTTCAGGTTCCTGCTGCTCTGTCCTGAAAATGCAGTGGAGGCATAGGAAGCATTAAGGGTCTAAAGGCCTTAAACATTAAATCTTAAATAGTCAATACCAAACACTATGCACATTGTATACAACACAAATGACTGCATGTTGCATCTTTTGGCTTGGCTCATAGCTTTAGTTAGTCTCAAAGTCCCCTCCTGACAGAAGGCAGTAGAGGTGGCTGGTGTCAGACTTTCACGTAACACTGCAGAACCAGAAGGCTCTCACTAGTGGCTCTGCCTTCTAGTCCTGCCCTTCCTCATCCTGATAGGGATCACATTACCACTTCATCTTCTGTGCTTTATGAGTGCCTTTGCCATTATTCAGTAGAAGAGTCAAAGGAAATGAGATGCTTTAAATACTGATATCCTTTCAAAATCTAACTTCAGTGGCTAATCCAAAATTAAATAATTAACCGTGCATTCATTTTCTTTCAGTTGATGTCCACCCTCTGTTCAAAGTATAGCACCATAGCTTGGTATCTAACTTCAGTCAGCATAAGACATTCTACTGGTGAAACAGGTAACCTGCCTTCAGCTTGATCTTTTCTCATTCCTTTTGCCAGTGCAAGAGTTGGAATGGCTGTATAGTCAGACTAGAGAAATGACCACAGCTCAAATGATTACGATAAAAGAGCTCTGATATGCCACAATGTAGGGGACTCAGAAATTTCACTTCAAACATGGCACAGGAATACAAAGCTGGATAAATGTTTGTTCTAGAGGAGTACAGGAGCAAAGTCCCAGGAATGAATGTCACTTTGTCTATGCAGTTTATCATCACATATTTTGCTGTGCTTAGAAGAAATTCATGCTTTCCACATGTTTCATCCTGATATAGGGTAGCAAGGTTTGAATGTAGAATTGCAAGACATGAGAGACCCAGGCTTGACCACAATTCTTGATTCTTTTCATATGCTAAGAATACTTTCTTCATGGCTAGTCAAAGTAGAAAGGTTTTCATTTCAAGTTAGCCAAAACTTCAGCAAGAGACAGAAACCATTGGCTGACCATTAAAATAGTTCTCAGCACTCTGGTCCTCTGAAGCATTTATTTTGCCAGTGGTCTCAAATACATGGGTGAAATTTGTCCTAATGCCAGATATGTGTTAGAACTATGCTTCTGAAACTGAAGATATTTGTCAAAGTCACTTTCATAGCCAAAGGAGAAAAGTAGCTCATTCCATTCTGAAAGAGTACATTTGAAAACAATTCTTTAAAGTTCCTACTTCTTCCAACTGATTAGAGTAGCAGTTAAAACAATTACCTTGGCATTGTCCCTCTGACAGTAGGTG
This sequence comes from Colaptes auratus, assembly GCA_015227895.2. Taxonomy (NCBI): domain Eukaryota; kingdom Metazoa; phylum Chordata; class Aves; order Piciformes; family Picidae; genus Colaptes; species Colaptes auratus. Next base: position 49,587,341 of record CM037640.1, on the reverse strand, counting down.
AGATGAAGCCCATATTCAGTGCTAGGCTTCACCATAGTGGCCACCAGTGTGGTCAAAAATAGCAATTTTTGTCCTGTTTTGTCATAAAACAATTGTTCAGACAAAATGAAGCATATAAGAAAGAATGGTTCTATACTGTCTTCTGAAGAGTTTCTAGACTGTTCCTTGGATAGGAAACTACTCCTTGGTCAGGAGGCTTGAGTTGGGAGTCTCACCAGCTTCTCCTCCTGTTGGATTCAATGTTGCTATGATTTTTCAACCATACTGGGTGGTGGCAGGAGTTGAGTGATTCACTTGTGGTGTTGTTTTCATCCCACTGTAGAAGTTCACTAACTAGTACAAATTAAGGCCATTATCCTGCTTGCAGAATAATGACATAGATGCCACATTTTACAATGCAAGAATTGGGTTCCTGAATATAAGCATGCTTCTAAATCTGATTTAGAACATTATTTTTAAAATCCCTCTGCTTCTGCTCCCATGCTTGATGTTCTACAGTGCTGAATTTAGTCCTGTTTCGGTACTGTAGCCTGAAGACCACCCGTGTGATAAAGAAATCCTCTGAATCATTCAGGCCTGAGCCTGTCAGTGATAATTGGTGCAGGAAAAGGAAAGGAGTAAGTATTCGTTGTACTTAGCACTCTTCTAAATCAGACCTGAAAGGAGAAAAGTGTTAGTGAAAGGGGAGAGTATAGAAGGAAATGTTATTTTATTCATTAAAAATAAATGTCTGGAGTTTAAACATGTCGACAGGCTAAAGCTCTTTTCTGTGAGGCAGTAAGTGCCCTTGAATCCCTTTGAAGTTAGTGGCAGGCAATGTAACTCAGCACTCCACAGAGCTCAGCCCAAGCACCCCCTTGAAGGAAAGTCACACAGAAGGATACCTATAGGTTTTGAGTTGAACTCTACTTCCATTCCACTCTGTCTCCTAAACCTAGATCTGTCTAGATGTGTGTGGTGAAATCATCTGCATGTATTATGCTAGAGTAGAAGATTTAGTGTGCAGTTTAGCATAGTGTCTGTCAGTTCAGATGGCAGAAAGGAAATGGCTTGCTTCTCTGAGATATCACAGGGTCACAGGATGTTAGGGGTTGGAAGAGACCTCAGGAGATATGCTCTTCTGATTGCATTGGAGAGTGAGTGAGACAATGCTCGTGCAATCCAGGATGTTTGTTAAGTACTTCTGTCTTGCCACATAATCCTGAATTTATCAGATAACTCTGGGAAATAAAAGGAACTACTGTAAGTAAAGGGAAGGTGGAATTAGATCCCTGAAGGATTTAGTGATGCAGTTATTTCTGAGAATATGAAGGGTCGGCAAAGATACTTCCCAAATTATATTTTGCAGCAGTTCTTACACACCATCTCAAGGAACTTCAGACACAGTACTCCTGGTTAGATCTCACCAGAGCAGAATAGATTGGCTGAATCACCTCTCTCAATCTAACAAATATGTAAATGTGGACAATAATCAGACCATATAAAGTTAGGTCAAAAACTGTCACATCGTATACTTGGTTAAGGTTTAATTTTTGCTGCTGGTGGCTTTTTTTTTTCATTTGTGTATTTGTGGGTTTGTTTTTAAACAATAGAATTAATGTCTGAGTGCCTTTGATTTCAGTATAGGGAGAAACAATTTGTCTTTCATGTGTGAACTCATTGCAAGGATCTAGCAGACTGGATAAAAGTACTTGAAGGGTTCCCATGCTGCATGTGGAAATGATTGTCGAGTGCTAATGTGAGGCTTGTGTACATTTTATACATAACCTTTTATCAAACAGTCAGAAATCCCATAGTTCCCTTAGTATAAAACCTCAAGCCTCCTCTTAATGGCCCTGATTTCTTCAATTCCCACTTAAATCAAAAGAAATAGAGAGCACTCATATTACACTGAGCCTTTTGATGGTGATACTGGGGAGAATAGCATATTTTGTATTTTTTTTTCAGAGAGATTTCAAAGGCCAAATATGTGCATTTCCACAACTCACTAATGTATTTACTCTAGAAGTGACCACTCTCCACAGATTGATTTCCCTTCTGAATAATATAATGTGGAGTTAGGAAAAAAAAAAAAGGCCCACAAAAAATCTCTTTGTAAATGTGTAAATGTCTAGGCACCGAAATCAGTTGTTAAAACTCTAATGAGTTAAGTAAAAAGGAGTCAAAGTGCTGCACAGAATTCCTTATGGTAAAACAAGCAACCCCTCCTTTCCATCCCTTCCACTTTTTCTGTGTTCTTCTATCAGCTGTGTGATCAAGTGATGGAGCAAATGAAAGGTTGAACTTGGTACTAGTTGGAGAAGACTTGGCTGGAGCCAGCTGGTTTGCAACATTTATGAAAAGACTTTGAAAGTGGATTTTTAAATAATTCATCAAGCTTGAACGCTAAAAGCAAATCTAGCTGATCATGCAAATTGAATAAAGAGATTTTAAAAAGGGAAGAAAACAAAAAACCTGAAGTCTGATAAAATTGACTGAAAAAGATCCAACATCTGAAACAATATGAAATGTGATCACATTTAAAATTATTAGAACAAAACTAACTTTGGAGTAATATATCTCATTTTAACTTGAAATGTTTAGTTCATCTGCAAATATCAACTGAGAAACACTAATGGCATAATAGCAGATAATCCATTCCCTAATCTTTTGGGGTTTTGTGATGGTTTGAGCCTTAACTGGGACTTAAATCCCTCCCTGGCTTGCCCCTCCTCCTTCCCAATAGAGAGGAAAAAGAAAGGGAAGGAGCAAATCCATCAAGAAATAATTTGGAGTCAGCTTAGAAGTAGAGAGGTAAAGAGTTTTCTTTAAACTGTGTGTATATATATATGTAACAATAACAGGTAGGGTTCACAAGGGTAAGGGATAAGGATGGATGGGGAAAAAATGATATGAAATAGAGGACACAGTCTCAGGCTGCGCCAGGGCAGGTTTAGGCTGGATGTTAGGAAGAAGTTCTATACAGAGAGAGTGATTGCCCATTGGAATCGGCTAACTGTGGAGGTGGTGGAGTCACCTTCATTGGAGGTGTTCAAGAAGAGGCTTGATGGGGTGCTTGGTGCCACAGTTTAGTTGTTTAGGTGAGTTGTATTGTATTGTATTGTATTTAGGTGGGTTGGATTGGTTGATGGGTTGGATGCGATGATCTGGAAGGTCTCTTCCAACCTGGTGGTGTATTGTATTGTATTGTAAATACAAAAGCAGTCCTTTAGAGTCCTTGTGGATGTAGCAGGGAGAAGGATCAGGCCTGACCACGTGGCAGAGAAGCAGGAAGGAAGCTGCAGTAGCTCTCGTCCAGGAAAGGCAGGAGCCAAAAAGAGAGCTAATGGCTACAGTGTCCTCCCTCTTTCTTTCCCTGGGCAGGGAGGGGGAGTGGAACACACTCAGTTTCCCAGAGGGAAAATGCCCTGCAGGGAGGGCAAAGCACTTGCAAGGCATACCCCCACCCCCCCACCCCGCTTCCAGAATGAACGTTAACCCGTCACAGGTTTCAACCCAAGCCCCTTAATGAAGAGATTGTATATAGATATTGTAATGAGTGGCAATGGTAACAGTCCTGTTAAGTTAGCAAGCAGCAGCACAAAATAAGAAAAAAACCCTGAAATGGAAAATATGGCAGAGGTGGTAGCAAATGATTCTCATTTATCTCTACTGGCAAAATTCAGGGGAAATGGAAGCAGGGCATATACACATGTACACTTCTAAGGGTGAATGCAACTATTTTGGTATTCTGCTTCTCACAAGCTCAAAGCCTTAGTAAATTAACACCTCAGTAATTAACTTCCAAAGGAACAAAGGAAAAAGTTACGGAACAGATTATTATCGAGAGGTAGATGCTCTGTTTTACCCTGGATGAGAAGTGTAATGAAACTTTAATGTTAAATCTTCCCATGATCTGCCACGTTGCTCTCAGATGCTAATTTTTTTGTTCAGTCAGGCACTGCTGCTCTTGAAATCAACCAACATATAACTTGTGCTTTATGCTGGTTTATTTCTATTTTTTCATTAAGTTAGAGAAGCTCATCTCTTCAGAGTGTGATTGTTAGAGCTTCAGTCTCTTCCTTTATTCCATTCCAGAGGAATCACTTTTTGAAGACCTATGCATAGTACACATTTGACTGTGGGGAACTTCTCAAGTTTGGAAAATGTGCCAGTAAAAAAAATAATCAATTAGTCTTAGGGAATTATTATGCAATTACTTCAAAATCAATAGAAGATATATATTTTCCATATTAATTGGCTGTTTATTGCCCAAAATAAATACTGCAATTGCTCTGGCCAGCAGATGGAGAAAGAAAAAAGGGAACCTCATTCTAGATATCTTGCCTCCTGAGGAGCTTAGTTGGCTCAGTCATCTTGCTCAGATGAATTATTTGAATCATATAAATTCTGTTCTATCTGAAGCTAACATAAGAAAAAAATACTGTAGGAATAATCTTGCATCTCATAATAGAAGACACAATGAGATGTCAAGAGTAAAGAAAGGCACTTAGAAAAACAAACTAACAAGAAATTCACTTTTCTCCAGGCAACCATTGGAGATTATTATTAGGCAGTTCTTCCTGCCAACAAGGACGTAAGTGCCAGACAGATGATTATTACAATATAGCACAAAAGCCTTCTGTGTTTTGCTTTTAAATTGTCACAGTTTGAATAACAATAAATAATGATTTGGCAGAAGCTTTTTAGCATAATCTTGCCAGCTACTCAGGCTAGGCTCAACTTCAAGGGAGAGAGAAGTATGGAGCTTTTTGAGCATACAGATACTCACAGAATCCTCCACTTAGGGAAACCATCTTGCTACCAACTAAAATGACTCAGGAATTACTGAACACCATAAGCATTCTATTCTCCAAAAAGTAGAATGGGAACAGCACAGATGCTGGGTATTCAGCATCAACTCATTATATCTAGAGATCCACTGGCTTGTGTTGTGTTATCATTAACATAGAGATTGCTTCACACAGTATATATGTGTGTGTATATATATATATATATATATATATACACACATTTCAAAGATTCTTCTTCCATCCCTTTTCCTGACTGTTATGGGGAGAACAGGGGAACCACTCAACATATTAAACCAAATAAGATTTTTGCAGTTAAATGTCCTTAGCAAGTCCATTGTCAAACTGTTAAGAGATTCCTAGAAAACCAGCTTGAAGGCTATCAGTTTTGCACTCAAAGAATCCATGAGAGAGACGATAAGCAGTTCTGATTCTTATCCAGTATCAATTCTTGCACTTCACTGCTTGAGGAAGCTCATTTTACTTCAGCAATTGCTGTGCCAATGATGAGAGATAGGCATTAAGAAGGAGCTGGAGAGAACATGCCTTGGGCTGTTAAGTGGAACAGAAAGCAATAGAGGATTACTGAAACCATACTGGAAGACAGGGCAGCAGCTTTCACACTAGAGAACAATGATAAATAATTTCACAAGGTGTGTTCACTCATGTTCATTAGAGAATGGTTTTCTGGTTGAAGAAGCACCTTGAATTCTACCTTGATTCTTAAGGGATTATTGGAACCTGGGTGTTTCAACTTCTGCTTGAAGTCAAGTGTCAGAAGAAAAGAAAATATCCCTTTGTTATAAGGCACCTTACACAAGACTAAACATTAGCAAATGAAGAAGAAAATTAACATACAACTTAAGGGAGTTTAGACAAAGCATATATCAGATTCTTCAAGGAGATAATGGAACAATTTCTATAAAGCCATCAGTATTAAGATCCAAACTAATTAAAGATATGCTAGCTAAACATGCACTAAACATAGTCATGCACTTAGCCAAACTTGTACTGAATGTGACCAAAACAAACCTAGGGAATACTTACTTTCAACCCACAAAATTATCACAGCTTCAGAATAACACGACAAGCAATATATCCAAACAGGCCTGTTCTGTAAGAGATGTGTGAAAAAGAAATTATTCTATAATTTATTATTAATGAAGAACAGTAAATTATTCTAATCACATTTTCTGCATCATGAATGTTCTCAAAAGTGGTGCTGCAGGCAAATGAATGGCTGTGGAAAGAGTGATCACTCATTCCAATCTTTCTGTTGTGTTTTTTTTTTTTTTTAATAAACTTTATTCAAATTAAAGGAAGAAGAAATAATTACAGGGAAGCAAGTTTCTAAAACCTGTATCTGTTCAATGACCATTTAGTTTAGAGGAACTTCAGAAGTCTTTTCGGAACAAAATCACATTTCCAAGATTAAATCTTTAGACCAGATCCAGAAACAGTAACACCTGTCTTTAGAAAGTTGATTAAAATACTTTGAACTCCAGTGCCAATTAATTTAGAATTTTGAGCTCTCCACTTTGCATGGTCATGGAAATAGTTTTCCCTTGAGCAAATGGATACAACAGTCTTCATTAAAGCACAGTGAACATGGAAGTCTTATATTTATTTAATAAATGGAAAGATTGATCAATGGCTCAACTAAGTGAAGGTAAGTGAAGCTTGAGTTTCTAGACACTAACAAACTGTTTTTAATCTGAATTAGTGTGGTGCTTTGGCCCTATCTGGGAGGCAGATGCCTGCCAAAGCCACTCTATCACTCCCCTTCTTACATAGACAGGGGAGAAGGAAAATATAACCAAAGGCCCATGAATCAAGAGAAAAGTAATTTAGTAGGATGAAAAGCAAAAGCAAAGGCCCCATGTAGAAGCAAAAGCAAACAAAGATGTTATTCTCTACTTCCCATCAGTGACCCATCAGTCACTTTCCGGGAAGCAGGACTTCAATATGCATGGTGGTTGCTCCAGAGGACAGACATCATCATCAAATATTGTCCCCCCCACTTCCCTCTTTCACTTAGCTTTTATCTCTGAGCTGACATCATATGGTATGGAATATGCCTTCGGTCAGTCTGGGTCAGCTGGTGCAACTGTCCCCCCTTCCAAGATCTTGTCCATCCCTCAGCCTAATGCTGGGGGGGGTATGTTGGAAAAGCACAGCCTTGGTGTTAGGCTCAGCAGGAGCCAAAACAGTGCTGTGTTATCAATACTCAGCTACATCACTGCCGAACATGGCACTATGAAAGATGCCCTGGGGAGAATTAACTCCAGCTCAGCCAGACCAAATACAATTACTATTTTGGTGTTTTACAAAACTTCAACAAGTTGGAGAATGTGTGTTTCAGGTACTTTAAAAGCATTCAAACATTCCACACTGGAGAAATATTTTTAACCTCACACCTTCTGTAGAGTTTCATAATTGTTATGTTCCCTTTTCTTCTAGGCTAGATGAAAGAGATCCTATGTTAAACATCATTGTCTACAGAGAAGAGAGAAACGGCCACTAGAAAGCTCCTTGAGGAGTTTAATATTGACATTCTAAAATACTGATGTGTGTTAAAATTAAGGGAATGGACTAGAAAACCTCTAGGCATAATTTTTGTTCCTATCTTCTGTAACTGTATGTTCCTTGTACTGTCTTTAAGATGGTCATTACAAAATAATAGGTATAACTGAGGATTCCTAACAGCTTTCTAAGAAAGGTATCCTGCCATTGTTGCTTTATGAGATTTAGTAACATGCTGAGTTTATGCACCATTTTACAGGTATTTTTCTTTTTTACACTTTCAGTTTTGCATCCTTCTTACAAATCTCTGAGTTCCATTTACAACATTATACAGCTTTTAGCTGTTATTTTGCTGTGAGGACAACACCAGTACTGTCTGTACAGAAGAGAAATGCTTAGCCTGCACTAAGCTCCATACTGTCTTGATTAAACTGCTACTATACCAGACCAGCTATTTTAAAAACAGCTGAGATGTGTAAGTTTGTAACTGAAGTGTAGGCCCAGTTTTTGAGTGGCCAATTAACATGGATTTCATTATAATCATGCTAAGCCTCAGGAAAAAAAAATATGATATAAATCAAGACAGCATCTTCTAAGTAGGATTTTCACGAGGGATCCAAAAATACAAGGAGACTGATTTATGCCATCAACATATACATCTGGTTCTTCAATAAGATGATTTAGCACATCCTGAAATGAGGGCCAGTACAGGCAAAATTCTCTAAGAAGGTTGCTTATATGATTACATTGAGCTAGAGGGCTATTTTGTATGGGGCCAAGCTTAGGTGAGATGAATGCTTCTCAATAGTTTTTGGAAATGAAAGTTAGCAGCCCTTCAGTTTTACTAGGCAAATGAAAGTTTTGGGGTCAGTCCACAGGAAGATGGCATAAAAGAATGAAAGATATAACTTCTGTGAGGAATTATTTTCTTACAAGAACATAAACCATGTGGTGGTTAAGAAGGTAGCCACTGCCTTTATTGTGCTATTGATTTGCTTCAGTCACATTGTTCTTAGAGCTATTTCTCTGTCATATGCATACAGAGAATAGGGCAAGATTCAGGGTCAGGCCATGACTCATGACACCTGCATGGAAGTGTGCTGATATCCTTTTGTCCTGGCAGAGAGGAGGCTCCAGAGAGACATATTTCTTCACTCTGGTGACCAGGGGGTCCAGAAGCAGGGAATATCCAAAGTCCCTACCACCTTAAGCACACTTTTTGTCATAAAATGTGGCAGGGAGCATATAGTGGTTTGGGTACAGATTGAGATTTGTTCTCCTCTTTGGAGGAGCTGAGAGAGAGAGAGAAGAGGCTGTGACCAATTAAGTCACAATTTCCACAACAGGTTAATACTGAGGCAATGTAACTGCTCTGTACATTGGGCTAGGCTGAAAGCAGTGGTAATAAATGTCCTCCAGTATTTAGCTTGTCATTTCCCCACACTCTCCTTTTTTTTTTTATTAAGAAGGTAATTCATTTCCCATCTCAGTGAAAAGAAAGACTTCTGCAAACAGCAAGGCAGCTGGATCATGCTGCAAGACAGTTAATGTTACAGGACAGCATAGTGTTGCCATCAGAACTAATTCCAGCAATGGCATATCAAATCACCCCATTTCCATTTAGCTTTTGTCAGTATCATACACAGACAGATATGGATTTGGTCTGTGGAATGGCATTTGCCTTTGAAGTTTGAGTTTGGTGGGTTTTTTTTTTTCCTTTCCTCTACATCATGCATTCAGCACTAATAGAAAATTTCTTTTCAGGAGTGAATTCCATTCAGTTGCTGAGCATGTATCAGCTATACTGCTGATCAGCAGTGTGATAGGGAAATTTTAGGTTTTCTCTCCTGCATAAAGCTCGCCTCTTTTTCTCTGCTTTCTGTGGCTGTTCATTTTTGACATGTAGCAACTTAGTTGCTGCAATTGTTCCAGAGATTGCTTTGATATTTGCTCTTTTGTTGTGTTAATAGAACCAGCAGTGTCTCTTACTTTGACCTTGCATTATTTTGACAAGGCTTTCAAGCTTCACATTCTTCTGCTTAGGCAGTCCTAATTTTTGTAAAGCTTTAATTACAGATTAGCCCTTCTTGCTACATTGAAAATGAACCTGTTTAGGCTGGTTTACAATATTTCTCAGAGAAAATGCTAACAGTACTTGTTTGTTGTTTTTTTCTTCTGGTCATGTGATTGGTCATTACTAGATTTAGTTTGCCCTTGTGTTTCAATTATGCATCCTGGAAGAAGGTCAGATACTTATTTTTTTCCACATGTTCAGCTGGCCCCTTCTCCCAGACAACCAGCACCAGAACAAGAGGACACAGTCTCAAGATGCACCAGGGGAGATTTAAGCTGGATGTTAGGAAGAAGTTCTTCATAGAAAGAGTGATTGGCCATTGGAATGGGCTGCCCAGGGAGGTGGTGGAGTCACCATCACTGGAGGTGTTTAGGAAGAGACTGGATGGGGTGCTTGGTGCCATGGTTTAGTTGATTAGATAGTGTTGGACTCAGTGATCTCAAAGATCTCTTCAACCTGGTCTATTCTATTCTATTCTATTCTATTCTATTCTATTCTATTCTATTCTATTCTATTCTATCCTATCCTATCCTATTCTATTCTATTCTCTGTGATGATTTTGTGGTTAGGCACCAGTAGATGTATCCCAGTCAGAACTTGTAGCTTTTCTCTTGAGTTCCACAGCACAATAATCTGTTTTGACGTACAGTTCATTTTTCTTTCATTGAAGTATTTTCTGCCAGCAATATAATTTTGGATGCTACTGAATATACTGAATATGTTTTTACTTCTATATGGAAACATAAAACCTGGAATGGAAAACATTCAAATAGTACTGTGAGCCTGGAAATGATGTTTCAAAGAAGAACATGGGTAGAGTTAAGAATATGAATATTTATGCAGTAACATTTTTAGGGCTCCTTTTGCATCAAAGTGACTTCTATCAATAATCATATTATTGCCTCAGTCAGCCAGCACTTCTCAATCTCCAACTGAATTTTGTGGTATGATTCAGGGATGCTTTATAGTTGAATCTTACATAGTAAGATCTTTTTATCTTTCTTGAACGCTTTCCTTTTAAATTTATTCCTGCTCTCCCTAATTTTGGATGGAGTATAAAGATTTTGTCTCAACTTAAGTATAAATACAGGAGGCAGATTGAATTGTATTACTGGTGTAGACATTTCTCAGCTTTCTGTTAGCATTCTATTAGTATTATTGTTTATAGAAGATTACAATTATTTCTGAATGTTTCTAGATTGCTGATTTCATAGCATGTTGTTTTTGACATCTTAATCTTATATTTAAGGGCAGGTCCTGGCTCAGTTGGTAGTACCTAAGACTCTTACTGGGAAGGTCGTGAGTTCAAGCCCTGCAGTGGGCAGGAGTGTTCTCCCTGGCGAGCAATGTTCTTTCACTTGGTGCCATGGTCTAGTCATGGGGTTTGTGGAGACAGGTTGGACTCGATGATCTTCGAGGTCTCTTCCAACCTTAGCAATACTGTGATACTGTGATACTGTCCTGCCTCACCAACCTGATCTCCTTCTATGATCAGGTGACCCACATGGTGGATATGGGGAAGGCTGTGGATGTAGTCTACCTAGAACAAGGCCCTTGATACCATCCCCCCCAGCAAACTCCTGGCAAAGCTGTCAGCCCATGGCTTGGACAGCAGCACTCTGCACTGGGTTAGGAACTGGCTGGAGGGCCAAGCCCAGAGAGTGGTGGTGAATGGTACCACATGCATCTGGCAGCCAGTCACTAGTGGAATTCCCCAGGGATCAGTGTTGGGCCCCATCCTGTTCAATATCTTTGAGGTGACCTGTGGCTCAGTTGGTAGCACCTAAGACTCTTACTGGGAAGGTCATGAGTTCAAGCCTGCAGTGGGCAGGAGTGTTCTCTCTGGGGAGCAATGTCCTTTCACTTGGTGCCATGTTCTAGTCATGGGGTTTGTGGAGACAGGTTGGACTCGATGATCTTTGAGGTCTCTTCCAACCTTAGCAATACTGTGAGACAAGAAGAAAAGAAGGTAATTCTGTTCATCAGATTTGAATTCCCGTTTTATTAATTTAATGTTCCTCTTTAGATTTCACAGAATTTCACACCTAGAAGTGTCTGTGAAGTGGAATTGTGGGAAAGGAAAAAAATATTTTCATATATATGCATCTATGTACAAATGTGTCTGTCGCTAATCCAAACATTCTTGTCTTCTTATAAAGAAATACCAGACAAAAATCACGCTAACAAGGAAATGAGTCTGCTACTTTATGAAAAAGAAAGAAAAATGTTATTGTGAAGCAGTGCTCCTAACATTTATAAAAGTCTACTCAAAAACAAAAAAATAATTGAAAATTAGGGCTTCTTTTGTTATAGAAACATCTATTATGTTTCCTGTTCTTATGATGAAAACGGTATCTTCAGGTAAGTGAAATTAGGCCAACAAGACAAAAGTAAAACATAACTTTTCGCCATTGGATCTGACAATAATAAAGGAACCTGTATGAATGAAGTGGCACAGCCATGTTTCTGTAGATGTGAATTTTTCCTCCAGTTACAGTGTGAGTTTCTTTGAAAGCCTCAAATTACAGATTCACAGATTCACAGAATGGTTTGGGTTGGAAGGGGCATTGATGATAATCTAGTTCCAACCCCCTTACCAATGGCAGGGGCACCTCCCACTAGATGATAGAATCATAGAATCACAGAATCATTGAATGGTCCTGGCTGGAAGGGACCTCCAAAAGTCATCTAGTCCGACCTCCCCACAGTCAGCAGGGACATCCACAACTAGACCAGGTGGCCCAGGGCCTTGTTGAGCCTCACCTTGAATATCTCCAGGGAAGGGGCCTCAACCACCTCCCTGGGCAACCTGTTCCAGTGTTCCACCACCCTCATAGTAGAAGAACTTCTTCCTGATATCCAATCTAAATCTGCCTTTCTCTAGTTTGAAGCCATGCATGTCTTTTGCATGATAGTTTGTTACTATAATTCTATTGACATGCTTATAATTCCTTTTGATTTCATGCAGGATCTCAGAAAAAAATAGATATGTGCTGCCTTTCTCTCATGTTCAAAAGTCAAATTTCACAGCTTATATCCATAAATCAATGGACTATCTCTCTGTGCAGCATTGAATGAGCAATCTATCTCAGGTCCTGGCCTTAATGAACAGTTGATAACTAAAAGGAAAAACAGAAGTAAAGCCAAAATATTACTCCACTGTGGGTTCTTCAGAAATATTTTCATTCGTAAAATTCTGGATAGGTACATCCTTATTGAATCTTATTAGCTTTGTTAGAATGGAATGGAATGGAATGGAATGGAATGGAATGGAATGGAATGGAATGGAATGGAATGGAATGGAATGGAATTAACCAGGTTGGAAAAAGACCTTTGAGATCATCGAGTCCAACCTATCATCCAACACTATCTGATCAACTAAATCATGGCACCAAGTGCCCCATCCAGTCTCTTCCTAAACACCTCCAGTGATGGTGACTCCACCACCTCCCTGGGCAGTCCATCCCAATGGCCAATCACTCTTTCTATGAAGAACTTCTTCCTAACATCCAGCCTAAACCTCCCCTGGCACAGCCTGAGACTATGTCCTCTTATTCTGAGACCAGCCTCAGCTCTGATCTTTCTGAAGTTCCTAGTTTTGTTTCATTATCCCTTTTGAAGTGATATGAATGAATGTTTTAAGACATTTGTTTCTTCTCTGGAACACTGATTAATATTGTAAACTCCCATTACACTTTGAAAAATACATAAGGTTAATATGAAAAAAAAAAAAAACCCAGTTGTAAGGAACATATATCATTTGTGTATCATGAATGACAAAATCCTTGACTAAAAGACAAATTAAATGTTCTCATCCAGTTTAATGATCCATGTTATCTAGAAAAAAAAATTATGAGTGCTATTAGAACTGCATTAGATATCTTCAGTTTAGGGTGGCATTTTTGGTTTGTTCAGCTCAAGCTTTTAGAGTTAAGCATACACTACAATGTTGTATATATCTTCTAAAGAACAGGAGTATTTTTGGAGGGCATTTGCACCTCCTGGGAATGAAATAGTGAGTTTGAGTCATGTCACTGCTAGACTCAGTAGAAGAAAAAACAAGTATTTTAAAATCATAGTTTATTTATTAATTAAACAAATTATAAACTTTTAAATGCTCTCTGAACACATATTTGTAAGATTTGTGAAAAATTAGTAGCATAGACAGGAATTAGTTTGAGGCATAATACAAGTGTCATTCCTTCACAGACCATTTGGGCCAAATGAAATGAATATTATCCACAGTGGAATAGTTGTATTAAAGAGTTTAAATGGATCAGATTTGAATGTATTGACTGGTTTATCATATCATTGGCATTACTGGTTTATCATATCATTAGCATTACCAGCAATGTGTGTGTGGAGTGTTCCTCTCCCAGGAATTTTTTATGTTTGAAAAGACATGTTTCTTCTTGTTGTCTTTGTCTTTGTAGCTTTTTTTTTCATCATCATGCCATAAAAAATACAAAACTGGGGGGAATTGAAGGGATGGAAACTAAAAGAAGATTTAGATTTTCTCCTAAATTACTTCTGTAAAAGCAGATGCTCTGCTTTTCTAGAATAAAACATCTTAAACTTTTCAATCATGTTTTCATGACTGAAAATCTGTTTGCCCTGTTGACTTCATGATGTGCCTGTCAGTTTACTGTGAGGAGTAAAACCTGCGCTAGCTGAGATAGTCCAAAAGCATTCATGCATTTTTCATCAATTAGTCAATACTAACAAGTGTAAGTGAAAAAGACTTTCCAAACCCCATCACAATACCCATATTGCAAACATACATAAAAATTCAGTTTCATTCTACACCAAAGGTGTGATTGGCCATTGGAATGGGCTGCCTAGGGAGGTGGTGGAGTCACCATCACTGGAGGTGTTTAGGAAGAGACTGGATGGGGCACTTGGTGCCATGGTTTAGTTGATTAGATAGTGTTGGATGATAGGTTGCACTTGATGATCTCGAAGGTCTTTTCCAACCTGGTCAATTCAATTCAATTCAATTCAATTCAATTCAATTCAATTCAATTCAATTCAATGCTATGCTATGCTATGCTATGCTATGCTATGCTATGCTATGCTATGCTATTCTCTACTATGCTGTGCAATTGCTGATTTCAGTTACAACAAAAATCGTATCTTGAATTCACCTGTCATTTACATGTCACCTACTCTTCAATTTCCAAACATTAATTCAACCTAGGAACAAATCAGACTTTTATTGCCATTATGGCTTGGATAAAAGCACAGAAAAGGCAAATTTACAAATCTGCTTGGCCAGCTATTTAGATAGCAGTTCAGATGAGCTGTAAGACCTTTCTCCTGAACCACTGCTGTTGTTATCACTTTTAAAATTCAATTGACAGGTTTATCCTTAGATTATGCAAGAGCAATAATATTGATGGTGTCATAATGCATCCAAATTAGACTTTTCCAAATTAGACCTGTTTCTCTTGAGACATTGATGTTGTATCTGAAGCACAGTCTGCAGAACTGGCTGATATAAACAGAAGCAGGTTATTTCACAGAATCACCAAGGTTGGAAGAGACCTCAAAAATCATCAAGTCCAACCCGTCACCACAGACCTCATGATTTAACCATGGCATCAATTGGCATGTCCAATCCACTCTTGAACACCTCCAGGGATGGTGATTCTACCACCTCCCTGGGCAGCCCGTTCCAATGGTGAATGACTCTCTCAGTGAAGAACTTTCCCCTCACCTCGAGCCTAAACTTCCCTGGTGCAGCTTGAGACTGTGTCCTCTTGTTCTGGTTCTGGTTGCCTGGGAGAAGAGACCAACCCCCTCCTGGCCACAACCACCCTTCAGGTAGTTGTACAATACAATACAATACAATACAATACAATACAATACAATACAATACAATACAATGCAATAAATCCAGGTTGGAAGAGACCTTCAAGATCATCGCGTCCAACCTATCAACCAATCCAACCCACCTGAACAACTAGATCGTGGCACCAAGCACCCCATCAAGTCTCCTCCTGAATACCTCCAATGATGGTGACTCCACCACCTCCCTGGGGAGGGGGAGGTGACAGCAATAAGACAGCAATAAGATCTCCCCTGATCCTCCTCTTCTCTAGACTAAATAATCCCAGCTCCCTTAGCCTCTCCTCATAGGGCTTGTGCTTGAGGCCTCTCACCAGTCTCATTGTCCTTCTCTGGGACTGACACTGTCCACATAGAAATACAAATCTCTTTTTTTTCTGGCTAGAAATATTTATTGAAATCGTACCAGTACAAAGAAGACAGATATTTTTTCCCTTTCATCTTACTGTTTAAAACATGAAGGTGAATTAAAACTGTAGTACTGGACTTGGGTAACAGAGAAATTTCAAAATATTGATCTGGGTTTGAATTTACTTGTTTAAGTAGAGTACCAGTGCCCATTAGGACCTATGCCTGGCAAAAAATATTAAAATCCATCAATGTGGCACAGTTGAAACTTGCAGTGGGAAAACATTCATAACATTTTTCAAGACTTTTTTTTTCTTGTAATGGTTTGTAGAGTTCTCTGGCTCTCCTCTCTGTCAGAGAAGAGCAGAGGGCTCTTCACAGCCTCCTTGATAGGTTGTTGAAGCTTTTAAAATGTAAGAAAAATTGTTGTGGGAAGGGAAACCTCACAAGGTTTGGTGAGCTTAGCTGGAGCTTTAAAGAGATTATGCCCAAAGTTCACAAGCAGACTTAGTAAAAGTTGAACTTGACTGTTATCTTGAAAAGCTTTCGAAGGCAGGGATCATCAGCACCACCACGGTTCTCATCACTGGCAAACAATTTCAAGCAGCTTTAGGTATCAGATTGTATAATCTGGGGATTGAAGAAGGAATTTTCAGGGCTGGTGTTTCTTATAGATTTGTGATTTGGAAGAAAAGTTTACCATTGCTTCATCTATAAAAAAGAAAGAGTGGTTAGATACAAAAGATGTGTAGGATGGTTGTTTCCTTTGTGTTGTCCTTATTATTTGCAGTGGCAGAAAGAATAAATCTGAGATGATTATATTGGGTTTTCCTAGAGCCAACTAAAGCATTAGGTGGTCCCTGTGGTTGGAAAAGGCATTGTAGAAACTCTCACCCTTCTGTCAGGCATGGTCTGGTCTGCACAGAGGTAGGTTTTATTGGCACCTCACAGTGGTTTGGTGACTACAAGAAATAAACTCTTGGGTTCATTTCAGCTTGTTAAAAGAAAAAATGAAACAAAACAAACAAACAAACAAAAATCCCCCAAACTACCATCACCAAAACCCCAAACAGCACTATGTGAGAGACTAAAAGCTTGTCTCTCCTGATGTGACTCAACAAAGATAAAATCAAGGACCAAGGCCACCTTCGGGAATATGCATAAGACAAGATAATTTCCACCCATCAAGTACCCTGGAAAGGGAGGATGGTGAGACAATGGATTCACCACCTGGCCCCTGATTTCCTGAGGGACAATACTTGGACACATAGCTAAGGACTAAAAAACTGTATAAAAGACTTGAACAACCACTGGCTCAGAAGAAGAAAAACAGGGAACCAAAAACACAGATGAAGAAAAACACAGGAGAAGGACAATGCTGCTGAGAAGGAAAACGGAGAGAAAACCAGGGGAGGAAAAATGACAGAGACATCATCATGGAGCCTGGAAGAAGCGGAGCCTCCTCTCTGTGCCCTAAGTTCCACCTGCTGCAACTCATGGAGCTGAAGAGGCTGCTCAGAGGACCACATCCCTTCTACAGCCAAAGCCTCAGCACCCTTCCTCTACAGCCCCAACATCTCCTGCAGCACCTTTCCTCCACAGACTCAAACTGTCTTGGGGGGGTGAGTGGTGTAGTAATTTAATTCCTTTCTTCTTCTTTCTCTCTTCTCTCTCTCCCTCTCTATTTTTCTCTCTCTCCCCTTCTGATCCATCCACTTTATTTATGTAATAAATAGTCTAGCTGTTGATATTTTGGCCTCGTTTGTGCCTCTAATTTCACAACATGGGAATATTCAAAAGAACTGAGTCTCTTTCCCTCTCCAGACCAAGACACACTACCACAGAACATTTGTTGACAGACTTATAAATTTCAATGACTGAATGAACACTGTTTCTGAACTAATGCCAACGCTTTTTCCATTTGCTTTGTGGGTGCAAATGGATGGATGGTGTTCCCTTCCATGTACTGAAACTGGGAGGGGCCACAGCCAAGATAAAGGGTTCAACCAGCCATTGAGGCATTTGATACCGTACTTATGTCATGCCTGCTTTATAAGGGAAAGACTGGCTGGGACAAGTGTGACTGTTTTGGGCAGGTGGTGGTTATGGGCAGCAGTAGGGCAGAATTAGGTGGTTGGGCCAAGCCAGGCCATTTAGTTCAGTGCTGTGTTTTTTATCACTCGCTGTGGATACTATTCCTTCAGTGTTACTGTTCTCCCTGATTTATGTTATCCCTTTATCCTATTCTATCAAATTTCCCTTATCTCAACTAACAGGGCTTTCCCTTTTTCTCCTGATTCTCCCTTCTGTTCCACCAAAGGGTTGATGGCTGGCAGTTGTATGACTACATGGGGCTCAGCTGCAGGCTGTGCCTGAACCACAATAGTCCTTTTTGTTGCCCAGTAGAGTGCATGAAGGATTGAGAGAGCAAGAAATTTTGGCCCAAAACTGCAAAAGTAACCCTCATGTACATTTATCTTTATTAGCTAATTGTTGGCAGTGCTGGCCTGTTTGCTTACATGGTTGTGTGATATTCTGCCCCTGTACTCAGCACTGGTTAGGTCACACCTTGAGTACTGTGTCCAGTACTGGGCCTCTCAGTTTAAGAAAGATGTTGAGTTGCTCAGATGTATCCAGACAAGGGTAACAAAGCTGGTGAGGGATTTGGAGCACAAGCCCTATGAGGAGTGGCTGAGGGAGCTGGGGTTGCTTAGCCTGAAGAAGAGGAGGCTCAGGGGAGACTTTATTTCTGTCTACAACTACCTGAAGGGAGGTTGTAGCCAGGTGGGGGATTGGTCTCTTCTCCCAGACAACCTGTGACAGAACAAGAGGACAGAGTCTCAAGCTGCACCAGGGGAAGTTTAGGCTGGATGTTAGGAAGAAATTTTTCACAGAAGGAATGATTTGCCATTGGAATGGGCTGCCCAGGGAGGTGGTGGAGTCACCATCACTGGAAATGTTTAAAATAAGACTGAATGAGTCACTTAGTGCCATAGTTTTGTTGATTAGATGGGGTTGAGTGATTGGTTGGATTTGATGACCTTGAAGGTCTTTTCCAACCTGGTTACTCAAATCCCAACAGCTGGTGCTGCAGCTACACTGGACAACCAACCTGTGCTGAGTATAACAAAAAAACAACAAAAAACCCAGAAGACAACAAAAACTGTAAACCAAACAAAAACCCACAACATCACCAAATACTTAACCCTTTCATAACCAAACCCAGGACAGGTATGCACTACCATAGGCTGCTGGACCAGTGATAGGAGGGACATAGCTGTAATTGATGGCAAACTGTTATGTAGATCTATATAAGGTTAAATTCTTCCAGACTAGCAGTATATTACTAATATGAAATAGATATTTTAAATCAGCCAGGTAAGTCAAAGGTTAGCAGGGAAGACCAATTTGCTGGCTTTTTGTTTTCTTTCTCTTTTTTTGCCATGCTGCCTGCAACAAGCCCAGTGCTTCATTTGAGACTTCTCCACTATATGAGAGTCAGTTGGAAGCTCATTAGCTTCAGTTTGATTGATAACCACTGCTTAAGCATCTTGGAGACTAGGAACAAGACAGGAGTGACATGACAACAATGAGGAGAATCTGCAAAGTGAAGAAAATGTAAATTCTTCTTGTTTATTCTATTAAACAACAAAAAAACTGTCTATAAAGTTCAGTAATTTTAAGGACATAAAATAAAGCCACTGTCTAACATAGCTATATTGGTTATTTAGCATATTCCATCCAACTGGTTTTTTTGCCTGCTCCATTGTAGTGGTCAGGAGTTAATCCTAGTGGCCATGCTGAGGAATGGGTTAGGTAGCTGCATTCTTTGGAGATGGGACTCTTAGGTAATGAGGAAGGCTACATTCATACAAAGATTTGTACAAATATTACCTCTGCCTTCTGTTGTGTGATGCATTTCAGAATCTCATTTCTTCAGTACTCACAGAAAAGACATATTTAGACTCATGTTTTGCATTATTAACCTCTCCTAATATTAGAATTTTAGCTTCAGCAGGTATGATATGTATACACCATCTATTATAAGGAAAAACATTGAAACAGTAAGTTTTCTGTGCTTATCTTAGCATTTATATTGTTTATTCATCATTAAAATCAATGCATAATCATAACTGGATATATGAGCAAGCTGTCAGGCACTGTGACTAATCCAAGGAGGCAAGTAATTTACCTGACTCTATACATTTGGCTAAATAACAGATTATAGTAGTAATCTTTCCAAGTGATCATTTTCAGTTCATTTTTCAAGTGCAGATTTAAATAGAGAAAATATCTTTGAACATCCAGTACAAGGACAAAATATACAGCTAATGAAATATCTTATCTCAAAGTGCTCAGAAGGTGATACGTACATGATAAAGTAGCTGCTTGCACCTGTAGTTTTCTTATCTGTATTACTATATTTGAATGTCCATACTAGCATGTGATTCAGAAACATTTTAGCTAACTGAGTATAAAGCATGAATCAGTAGCCTGTCCATGGCAATAACAAGTCTGAGTTGCAGTATGTTAGATTTATAGAACAAACACAGGTCTATTTCTTAGTCTCTATCCAAAGTTTGACCCATATCTTGTAGAGGTTATTCATGACCTAATCCTATTATTATTGCAGCTTCTGGAAAGATCTTACACAGTGACCCTCCAGTGAGATTCTTTTCACAAGGTGACAGCAAAAAGCTTCCAGATAAGCACAAAAGTTGAATCTGAATGACTGCAGTGCTACAGAAGCAAGATTTCTGATGTTTCCTGCTGATTTGGATGAGGAAGGCACTTAGCACCTGTTTTGCAGGTTGTTACAAAAGCAAGTGTCTGTAGAAAATTCACTTTGGGGAAAATATTCCCTTGAAGTATGTGTACATAAATCTCAGATGTCAAGTTTATTTTAATTCATCATCAGCTCTCAGCTGGTCTGTTTAGCTTGGAGAGGAGAAGACTGAGAGGTGACCTCATTAACATTTATAGATTTGTGAAGGGTAAGTGTCAGGAGGACACAGCCAGGATCTTCTCAGTGGTGTCCAATGATAGGACAAGGGGCAATGGGTGCAAGCTGGAGCAGAGGAGGTTCCACATGAACATAAGGAAAAACTTCTAAGCTGTGAGGGTCACAAACCACTGGAACAGGCAGACCAGATAGGTTGTGGAGTCTCGTTCAGTGGAGGCATTAAAACCCTGCCTGAATATGTTGCTGTGTGACCTGTCCTAGGTGATCCTGCTCTAGCAGGAGGGTTGGGCTAGATGATCTTTTGAGATGCCATCCAACCCCTAATGTTCTGTGGTTCTGTGAAATTCTGTGAAAAACATTAACTCCATTTGAACTGGACTATAGTATCATAGTATCTGTCAGGGTTGGAAGGGACCACAAGGATCAGCTAGTTCCAACCCCCCTGCCATGGGCAGGGACACCCCACACTAGATCAGGCTGGCCAGAGCCTCATCCAGACTGGTCTTAAACACCTCCAGGGACGGGGCCTCAACCACCTCCCTGGACAAACAATTTCAGGGCTTCACCACTCCCATGGTGAAGAACTTCCTCCTCACATCCAGTCTGAATCTCCCCACCTCCAGCTTCTCTCCCTTCTCTGGACACCTTCCAGCACCTCCAGATCCCTCTTGTAATAGGGGCTCCAGAAGTGGATGCAGTACTCCAGGTGGGGTCCCACCAGAGCGGAGTAGAGGGGGAGAATCCCCTCTGTGATTCTGTAGCAAACATTAATGTTTAAAAAAAGCCCACCAGCATATATTTGTTTTTAAAGTAGTTATGCCCCCTAGCATAGCATTAGAATATTTCCCTCTGTATGTAAATCATCTCTCATATGTTAAAAAACAACTGTCAGATGGTTTCCTTCCTGTCTTATATGTATTTGAGGTTATAACAATAGAAGTTCTAAGCTTAGCTTATTTTTTTTCTCCTTGCCCTCCCTCCCCTTTATTTGTTTTTCTCTAAGTTGGATGACACTGGGGGAGTGATCTCTCTCTCTGCCTCAGTTCCATTAAGTATCCATGTAGGCAGGGTGGTTTTGGTGCTGTTTTTCTTTAGCAGAGAATAACAGAACAAAACTGGGGAGTATGAATCACAGAGTCATAGAATTGTTAGGGCTGGAAGGAACCTCAAGGATCATCCAGTTCCAAGCTCCCTGCCATGGGCAGAGACACCTCACCTAGTCTTTGGGGGAATGGGGGAAAAAAAATGGAAACCTTTTCACAGTACATTTTGAAGCATGTAGAGCATGGACAGAGGTTTGTCAGGCTTTGCTTGGGGCTTCCTATGGCCTCACCTGCCATAAGAAACAGTAGATCTTCAGACAGGCTATGGGCAGGGACACCTCACACTACATCAGGGTGCCCAGAGCCACTTCCAGCCTGGCTGCAAAAACCTCCAGGGAGGAGGCCTCCACCACCTCCCTGGGCAACCTGTGCTGGTGCCTCACCACCCTCACGGGGAAGAATTTCTTCCTAACATCCAATCTGAATCTCCCCATTTATAGATTTTTTTTCCCCATTCCCCCTAATCTTAGGGGGAATGGGGAAAAAAATGGAAATCTTTTCACAGTCCATTTTGTAGCATGGAGAGCATGGACAGAGGTTTGTCAGGCTTTGCTTGGGGCTTCCTATGGCCTCACCTGCCATAAGAAGCAGTAGATCTTCAGACAGACCAAATACATGTACTTACCTAATAGAGATACATTATTGACCATGTCAAAGATGATGAACCTTTTGAAACAAGATAGCTATAAGATAATGAGAAAGACTCAGACTTATAAGTAGACATCTGTGCTGAAAACAGCAACAACAGGAAACCCCAACATTTTCTCAGGATAGTGTAAATATGGGAAGGACTCAGTCCATAACCCATTTACTTTTTAGTCTAAACCCACATGGTAGAATGAAATAAACCATCTTTCTTGCTAATGTCTGCAAACTCAAGTGGCAAAAGGATAAGTATATGTCAAAACTTCTGCATTTGACAGGATTTTATCTTTAAATAAAAGTTTAAATGGAGTATACTAGCCACCACATTGCTTGTTTGAATGTAGTTTAACCAATTATGGCAAATGCTAAAGGCAAAGATAGTAGTAGACCAGTTTGTCACATATTCTTTACTCTTGTTATTAGCTGTGGCATTATTGAAAACACTTTGAGTTCCTACATCAACTATAAGCCTTTAAATTCACCCATCACCAAACTAGATGTGCATTGTAATGAATGGGTGAATTAATGTTTCTGAATTATGTTAGGAAATTGATAACTATACTTGTTCTGTTGGCTAAGGGGAACATCTGGAAGAAATGGAATCTAATGACATTTACTCATAATGATTACTTAATGAGTCAGTGCTTCAAGCCCTACTATCTTGTCATGGGTATTGAGTGTCCTTTTCTCTAATGATGCTTTCAAAAGCACGGTGACAGCAAACGTAGAAGGACTTGCCTTGGTTCCCTGGCAGAAGTGGAGGAGTCTCAGTGCTTGTGACATCATAAAGATGTTCCACATCATTAGAAAATGAATTGTGACCAATGACACAGTGAGTGACAAAACCAACAGTAATATAGTCCTTCAGAAAGTCACTTTCCCTAATCATCTGAATAGCTGACTTTTCTGTCTCCTCAGAATCACAGAAGCATTCAGGTTGGAAAAGACCCTCAGGATCACCAAGTCCAAACAAAACCTCTACTCTACAAGGCTCAGCCCTAAACCATATCCCCAAGCACCACATGCAAATACCCTTTAAACACATCCAGGGCTGGTGACTCAACCACCTCCCTGAGCAGCACATTCCAATGTCTGACCACTTTTTCCATGAAATTTTTTTTTTCCTAATGTCCACTCAAACCTATCCAGTTGAAACTTGAGGCTGTTTCCTCTTGTTCTATCACTAATTACTTGTAAGAAGAGACCAACACCAGCCCCTACAATGTCCTTTCAGGTAGTTGCAGAAAGCAATAGGTTCTCCCCTCAGCCTCCTCGTTTTCAAGCTAAACCACCCCAGCTCCTCTAGTTGCTCTTTGTAAGATTTATTCTCCATGCCCTTCATCAGTTTGGTTGCCCTCCTCTGCACTTGCTCCAGCACTTCCACATCTCTCTTGTATTGAGGTGCCCAAAATTGGGCACAATACTTGAGGTGTGGCCTCACCAGAGGCGAGTACAAGGGGACAATTACCTCCCTACTCCTGCTGGACACAACACTTCTAATCCAAGCCAGGACGCCACTGGCTTTCTTGGCCACCTGGGCACACTGCTTGCTCATGTTCAGCTTCGTGTTGATTAGAACCCCCAAGACCCTTTCTGCCAGCCAGCTTTCCAGCCACACTTCCCCACTACTATAGTGTTGCTTAGGGTTGTTGTGACCCAAGTGCAGGACCTGGCATCTGGCCCTGTTGAAGCTCATCCTGTTAACACTGGCCCCTTGACCCAATCTATCCCTCTGTAGAGCCTCCCTACCCTCATGTAGATCAACACTCCCACCTAACTTGGTGGGACACTTAGTGATTACACACTTTATGTCTTCATCAAGATCATCAATACAAATGTTAAACAGAGGTAGTCCCAATGCTGAGCCCTGAGGAATGCCACTTGTGACCAGCCACCAGCTGGATTTAACTCCATTGCCCACCACTCTTTGGGCCCATTCACCCAGCCACTGCTTTATCCTGCAGAGTGTGTGCACATCCAAGCCACAAGCATGAGAATTCTGTGGGGAACAGTGTCAAAGGCTTTTCAAAAGTCTAGGTAGACAATATCCAATAGTTGGGTCATCATGTCATAGAAGGAGATCAGGTGATCCTCCTTGTATTGTGGCTCAGGGTAGAAACAGTAAAGAGTTCTCTTTAGTTTTCATTAGACACTGTTGTCTCAGAGTGAGCACTGAGTGCCTTTACATCATATAAATATGTTTATGTTCAGCTGGCTTTATTACTAATTTTCTTTCCCCAGGTTATATTTTTATGGTTAAATATGTACATGGGTAACTCAGGAAAGAATTTAAAAAGAAAAGTCAAATACATTTACAAATGCATGTCCATTAGAAGATTTGTTTCAGAATAACTGGATTCACACCACTGAACCTCATCTTGGGGTTTGGACAGTATATGAGATTAATAGTGTTAGCTAGCATTCAAACAAATCCAATTGCTGGCATCTTCTAGTACGGTTTAAGTGAGATCTTCCTTAAACAATCTTCATCTTTTTGCTATCCAGATGGCAGATCCTGTAGGAAGCTGTTGTTCTTGACTAAGGCATGCTGAGAGGGTAGGTATTTCTTATGTGCACTTAGAAAATTACTTACTCTGAATATGCAAGCTGTGTGCAGCAAAAAGCTGCCTCATTTTTTTCCCCACCCTATACTTTTCATCACAAGCAACTTAAACTTTCTAAATGAGTTTTTTAAAGAAGTCCTAGTAAGATTTGACAGAGCTGGCCAAAAGACAAATTCAGCTTGTGTCAGAGCTAAAGGGGTGCATAAAGATTTGTCATTAGGCAGAGTGAGGCAAGCTGGGGGCTAGGAACTGGTTAGCTGTGTAGGTGCCTCTACTCAGCTCTGGTGAGACCCCACCGGGAGTACTGCCTCCAGTTCTGGAGTCCCTATTACAAGAGGGATCTGGAGGTGCTGGAAGGGGTCCAGAGAAGGGCCATGAGGATGATCAGAGGGCTGGAGCACCTCTCCTATGAGGACAGACTGAAAGAGTTGGGGCTGTTCAGTCTGGAGAAGAGAAGGCTCCGAGGTGACCTCACTGTGGCCTTCCAGTATCTGAAGGGGGCCTACAAGAAGGCTGGGGATGGACTTCTCAGGCTATCAGGTAGTGATAGGACTAGGGGGAATGGAATGAAGCTGGAGGTGGGGAGATTCAGGCTGGATGTGAGGAGGAAGTTCTTCACCATGAAAGTGGTGAAGCCCTGGCACGGGTTATCCAGGGAGGTGGTTGAGGCCCCATCTCTGGAGGTATTTAAGACCAGACTGGATGAGGCTCTGTCCAGCCTGATCCAGTGTGGGGTGTCCCTGCCCATGGCAGGGGGGTTGGAACTAGCTGATCCTTGTGGTCCCTTCCAACCCTGACTGATACTATGATATTATGATACTATGATTAAGATTCTGCTTGGTGGTCTGCTGGCCTAGGGTGGTTAAATGTGGGTCTGAAGCTCATCCTCTGTGACCTAATTCCCAGCCAACCCACTGTGTGCACATGGACACTTGGTTTCATGCATTTAAAAAGCAAATCAAGTCTCAGTCTGAAAAGAAACTTGCTAACACACTTCTTTTTTTTTACCTCAAAATGGTTAAATGAGTGTGTTTCAGAAACAAATGCTGATCCTGCAGCAGAACTATCATCACAAGGATTGTCCTTTAGAAAGGTCACTCCACAGCCTGCTTGTGTTTTCCCATTACTAATGAAGGGAATAAGAAGGCTATTTCTCCTCTTTCCTGAATAATTGGAGATCTTGAGAAGCTTCATAGTTAAATTTCCTGCCTTAAATGAGATAATAATGTTTTTAAATGCCATATTTTCTTGTGGAACAGCAATTCTGTAGATAAGCAGGCTGCTAAAAATGTGGTCTTAAGAAGATTTTGCAAGACTGGAAGCAGCAATACATCACAGCTGGTCCAGTATGTTGGAGGGAAGGATGTTCTTACTACACAGATTCTTAAATACTACAGTAACTGTACTAAAACTGATGTTGGTGAAAGAAGGGAATGGTATAAATTATGTTGTCCCCTTTGGAAGTAATATGCAGTTTTGGTGGAAGGCTAAGTATCAGCTGTTCCATTTAGCAACTGCAGTGATAGATTCAAACAAACAAACAAACACCCTTAAACTTACCATTGATCTATAAAATCTATTTTTAACCTCTAGTAGAAACGATTATTTTTGCCAGAATTTTTTCTGTTCAGAACCCTACTAATTTTTAAGCTTTGAAACCCCCAATTAATAAACTTCAGAAACAGAGAATGCAGTGAATCACCATCAAAATATATTAGTCTGACAATGATTGGTACTAACATTGATGACAATAATAACTTGATGGATTAGGGCTGGGTGTCAAGAAGGAAGGGACAGCATCTTCTCATTTGTGCCCTGTGACAGGACAATGGGAAAGGACATAAAATACAGCATAGAAATTTCCACCTTAACATGAGGAAAAACTTCTCACAGAGCACTGGAATGTGCTCCCCAGAGAGGTTGTGGAGTCGTCTTCTCTGGAGGCTTTGAAGACCTATCTGAATGTGCTCCTGTGTGACCTAAACTAGATTATATGGTCCTGTTCGGGCAAGGGGGCTGGACTCAAAGATCTCCAGAGGTCCCTTGCAATCTCTAATGTCATGTGATCCTGTGATTTCTGACCACTGGTGTTCTTTGCATTAAGACAGGAGGGATTTTTGTCATAAGGAAATAAAATTTCAAAGACTTGGATTTTCTGAAGGCTCAGAACCAAATCCCAGGTCTCAGCAGAGCCCAGAGTTTAAACAACCTCTTTTATCCCCACTGGTGAACCAAATATCATTTCAGTATCTACTAGGTTTACATTTCTTGTCTAAAACAAGAGCTGGTACTTATTTTCTCAGGCTTCTTACCTGTGGGCAGTTTATCTTATATTGCAGTGTGTTTGCTCTGATCTAAAGTCCAAAGAATGAATGAGGCAGAAGTGTTCACTTATATGCTGGGAGTGGGCTCTGACTTTTGCTTTAAGAGCCTGTGATGAATAAGTGAAAGAAAAATAGTGCATTTTTTGCAGCATGTATCAGTCTTCTGGTAGTCTTTGATCTCTTTAAGGGTATTCATGGTCTGAACAGCTACCACACATTTCTAGAAATAACTGAAACCTGGATTTGAAATAATTGACACCAAAGGGAAAACATATTAAAGGTAGTAATCTCTATCCACAGTGCTTTGTTGTGTTTTTGTTGTTGTTGTTTTTTTTTCCTTTCTTTCCTCCCTCTCCCCCCCCCCTCCCCCCCACCATGTCAACATTAAAGGTAAACTGAGCCTTGCCTTGCCTTGCCTTGCCTTGCCTTGCCTTGCCTTGCCTTGCCTTGCCTTGCCTTGCCTCCCCTCCCCTCCCCTCCCCTCCCCCTCCCCCCCCTCCCCTCCCTCCCTCCCTCCCCTCCCCTCCCTCCCCTCCCCTCCCCTCCCCTCCCCTCTCCTCTCCTCTCCTCTCCTCTCCTCTCCTCTCCTCTCCTTCCTCTCCTCTCCTCTCCTCTCCTCTCCTCTCCTCTCCTCTCCTCTCCTCTCCTCTCCTCTCCTCTCCTCTCCTCTCCTCTCCTCTCCTCTCCTCTTCTCCTCTCCTCCTCTCCTCTCCTCTCCCCTCCCCTCCCCTCCCCTCCCCTCCCCTCCCCTCCCCTCCCCTCCCCTCCTCTCCTCTCCTCTCCTCTCCTCTCCTCTCCTCTCCTCTCCTCTCCTCTCCTCTCCTCTCCTCTCCTCTCCTCTCCTCTCCTCTCCTCTCCTCTCCTCTCCGAACCTCTCCTCTCCTCTCCTCTCCGAACCTCTCCTCTCCTCTCCTCTCCGAACCTCTCCTCTCCTCTCCTTACTGATTTAGCCAAAGTAAGGATAGTATATAATAAAAGCAGACATGTACACACAAGGAAGACATCCAACAATGTTAGTCAATACAAAAAAAAAGCCACTTAAGCATTTTTCTTACTATCTACTTAGATTTTTCTTTCTTAGTTCAAAGTCATCAGTGAAAATGAAAACAAACACATGACAAAAAGCAACAACCCTGTAACATATTGTGCTCAAGTAAGGCTTCAGAAAATCTGCAAGTAACATGCATTTCTCTCTTACAAATTTCCCTTCTGCAAAACTAGGTGAGACTTTCTGTTAGCATTATTTGCCTTTTACTGATCTAGGAGGAACTTTCGATTAATAATCATAGAATCATATAATCAACCAGGTTGGAAAAGACCTCAGAGATCATCACGTCCAACCTATTATCGCATACCTAACACCTCATGACAACAAAAAACATGGCTGCAAGTGTCACATCCAATCCTTTTTTGAACACCTCCACAGATGGTGACTCCATCACAATACAATACAATACAATACATGACCAGGTTGGAAGAGACCTTCAAGATCATCGCATCCAACCCATCAACCAATCCAACCCACCTAAATACAATACAGTACAATACAGTACAATACAGTACAATACAACCCACCTAAACAACTAAAAAACTAAACCGTGGCACCAAGCACCCCCCTGGGCAGCACATTCCAGTGGCAAATTACTCTTTCTGTGAAGACTGTTCTCCACAACTTAAGCCTAAACTTCCACTGGTGCAGCTTGAGATTATGTCCTCTTGTTCTGGCGCTGGTTGCCTGAGAGAAGAGACCAACCCCCACCTGGCTACAACCTCCTTTCAAGTAGCTGTAGAAAGCAATGAGTTCTGCCCTGATCCTCCTTCTCTCCAGTCTAAGCAACCCCAGCTCCCTCAGCCTCTCCTCATAGGGCTGGTGCTCCAGACCTCTCACCAGCCTTGTTGCCCTCCTCTGGACACGTTCAATTATATCAATGTTCTTCTTAAATTGAGGAGCCCAGAACTGGACACAGTACTCAAGGTGTGGCCTAACCAGTGCTGAGAACAGGGGCAGAATGACTTCCCTGCTCCTGCTGGCCACACTATTCCTGATACAGGCCAGGATGTCAGTAGGGATAAAACAATGAGGACCATCCTTTGCAGGTTTATGTGAGTAGATTTTATGAGAGAGAGGGTATTCTGGGATTTATTCTTACAAGGTCTGCTGAATTTAATGAGTTAGATCAAATCTTCGGGGGGGGGTGGGGGTGGTGAAGTCATGGTGATGCTAAAAGTTAATTAAAATAGTACAGGTTATAGCATTTTGCAAGAGGCATAGACACTAAATGAACTCCACAGTTTTCCTGCCTAAAGAACAATTTCTAAACAAGTCAGGAACCAAGACATCTCAGAGCCCCAACAGGACTGACAGAGATATTCACACTGGGGACTGAAAGTTTTTTGACTGCTATGTCAGTTCTGGCGGTGGAACTTCTCCCTCACGGCCTCAAACTTTTTGTAACATCATAAAAACACTATCTGGAAAAGAATGGCATGACAAAGCATTAGGATGCATCAACTTTATGCCAGGAATCTTTTCAAAATGAATACTCATATCATCAGTGTTAGTCTCCAAAGATAATTTCATAAGTATGTCAGAGGGTAGTGAGGTACTGGACAACTTATTTTTATCTTTTCCCCTTTTTTGTGCTCATCCATACTTACTAGAAATCATGATCATATAGGTGGCAGAGAGCTGATGTGTAAGAACTGAAATTCAAATTTTTTTACCTAAAACTATTGATAGAATTGAAAATGGGATAGAAAGTAATTAAATCACATTCAATTTAGAAAGTAATATGCCTACTTTTATTCACAGCTAATGCCTAAATTTCACTCCTCTAAAAGAAAAGTAGCAGCCCCTAGTATTAATATTTGACATAATAACTTCTAACTCAGCTGGGATCTTGCTTCCATTTTTATAGGATATTCTTTATCCTCATTATGCCTTGGCCACTGAAGCCAAGAACAAGAACAACCTGCTAAAGATAACACAAAAGAAGTCGTTGGTCCAAGCCCTCTTCTGAAGGTTCTTGGTTGAGCCAGGCTCACGTGATCAGCCACTGCATTGTTCTTCAATTCTTGTATGTCTCATTCATCAATTAAAAAAAAAATTGCAATTAAAATCAATTTCAGAGCTAAAAATGCACATTCAGGCAACAGTTGTTGGAATAAAGGGGAGCCAGAAACTATTTCCTTCTGATTGCCATTGCTGTATGAAAAAACATGTGGGGTTCAGAAGCACCCAAAGATTCACATCTTAATTTTACTTACCTAAACAATGTCAAATCTTTCTTAGTAGTCAGATACATGATATGGGGTGCATTGTCATGCCATTTCCTTTTCTCCTTTGCTGCTAGTATCTCAGTAAAGTTCCAGGCAAAGCTTGCAAAGAAAAAAGTGATTATAACTTCTCCCTTTCCAAGCGGTCAGGGGTTCATTGAGAATCGGTGGCAAAGACATTATATTATTATAGCAGTCTGTCACTTAAATTAAAGCCACTTTGCCTGTTATTTACTGTGCAGATGCAGAACTGATGCATTCTATTTTATTTTTAAAGTGTTCTTTGTTGTTTGGGGGTTTTGGGGTTTTATTTTGGTTTTGGTGTTTTTTTTAATTAGAAATGGAAGAAAGAAAACTCCATAGAGAGGTAAAAGTGACATCAAAGCTCGGTAAAGATATTACTTAAGATAGAAACTGTGGCTCTATTTCTATAGAGCTTTTATTTTGAAGTTTGCTGACCTTCTAATAAGCAGTCTTTTCATATTTTCTTGCTCCCTTTTTACTTTTTTTTTTTTCTTCATATTAAGTATAATTTTTCATTGCCTCTCCTTGGTTTTCCTTCTTGTTTTTCTAAACTACGTGCAACCTCCATTTGTCTTGCTTTGAGTTGTGAATAGTGAGGTGTGATGAGAAAAGTTTGCCCATAATGCAACCTCCCTACAAGATGGATCCTAATACTCTTGGCAATGAGTTTAACATGATTTGCTTTGGACTCCAGAAGAAAATGTTTCCCCATGACAGACACTGGAATCATCTCCCAAGGGAAGCAGTGGATTGCTCTACATTGGGCAGTTTTAAGATTCAGCTGGGCCAGCCCGTTTCAACTACACTGTGACCTAGAAAGTTTGGACCAGATGATCCTCAGGGTCCCTTCCAACCTGGCATTCTGTGATTCTGTTTTATTCAACTCAAAATTTATATGTGGAAACAGTCCTATATCTGAGAACCCTGAATGTCAGTAGCTTCCAGCTGGACTCACATATCCTGCTCTCAAGCCTCTCAGCTCCATGTGACATCTTCAACTCTGCACAAGAGCAAGTGCTCAATACTTGTCAGTTTTAGCAAAGCATGCATACATAAACAGGCACGTGATGGGGTCTTCTTTTCTGAGGGCAATAGAAGTGAGATTATGTTTGCTGAATGCCAGGCTGTAAGGCACCGTTACAAGCAATAATGTTAGACTGAGCTTTTATTGGCTTCATCACAAACTTTCTGCATATAATGTTGGTAGAGTGAGTTTGGGTCTGTTATGAAGGCTCACTGTTCTGAATTTTGACAGCATTATCTGATGGCTGGGAAATCCTGAACTCCTACACTGTGATTATGAATCAGTGTAATTTCATCTTTCTGCTGCTGAAACTGACACTGAGGAGCTCTCAGACTGAAATTCAGCCCCAACTGTTCCTTATTTGTGTCTATTCAAATACTATTTTAGAAATATTTTCTGAAATGATTCATGACCCATCAGCATTTTACCAAGTTGTTGTCCCTAGTTGGTTTGAGAAGTCTTTCTAGTGCAGAATGATAGGAAGTAATGTCAACCTTGACAGAAGAAAAACTGAGCAGGGAATGTCTTTGCACTCTGTCAAGGCATCTCTGCTCCATTTTATCAGAGTGTGGGAGGAAACCCTCACTGTAATGATAACTGATTGGTTTTGTTCTGCTCAGTTTAAAAGAACTGCAAAAATACTACTCACCACAATTAATTTCCCCTCCATTCTTTGGAGTTCTTCATCCATATGCAGCCTTTTTTACAGGGACTATCACATCTTGGGGCAACTGCTTTTCAAGAGAGGTCAGTGCTGTTAGAGAGAGGCTTGCTCTTCCTTGAACCCCTCAATTTTTGATTTTCTTTTAGGGTTTGCTTTTTCTTTTTTACTAAGAAGAATTTTTGTATTTCATTCATGTTTAGCATCAGCTTCCATGATATGGCTGTCAGAAATACGCTTTCCTCAGAAATTTCCTTTTGATTTGAACTACTCTGGCAAATCAGGGTTTAAATTGCAAAATTAAATTACTATGATTCATTCATCTAGGTGCTTCATGCAATTAGATTGTGACAGACATGAACAAACTCAAGCTTCTAAATTGTGTATAAAGGAAAGAAATAGATGGATTCAAAACCCTTTTAGTTGGCAACAATGTGAAGATGTGTAATCTGTTAGTCTTTCTCCCCAACCCTGCTTTTAAAAGGTCAATGATATCTTCTATGTGCATTAGGGAAAAAAAAAATAAATCTTGAAATAACACTTGATTGAAATATTTTTATTATTTAACATTGCAGTGAAATGTTTCTTGAATATCCTGTAAATATTTACATTGATAACAATAAAAAACAAAAATCAACATTTTTATTTAAATAACCCAAATTAGCTCAAGGCAAGTGACAAACTCAAGCTGAAAGTATGCTGTTATTTGTATACAATTTAAAATAAAACCAAGCCAAGGTATAATGGTAGAATTAGGAAGGCTCCGGGAGGTCCAGGGATAATAGAAATCTTCCAGGTACATTATGGTAGAATCAGTCACGGTTGGAAGGGACCACAAGGATCAGCTAGTTCCAACCCCCCTGCCATGGGCAGGGTCACCCCACACTAGATCACGCTGGCCAGAGCCTCATCCAGCCTGCTCTTAAACACCTCCAGGGACGGGGCCTCAACCACCTCCCTGGACAACCCATTCCAGGGCATCACCACTTTCACAGTGAAGAACTTCCTCCTCCCATCCAGCCTGAATCTCCCCACCTCCAGCTTCATTCCATTCCCCCCAGTCCTATCACTCCCTGATAGCCTGAGAAGTCCCTCCCCAGCCTTCTTGGAGGCCCCTTTCAGACACTGGAAGGCCACAATGAGGTCACCTCGGAGCCTTCTCTTCTCCAGACTGAACAGCCCCAACTCCCTCAGTCTGTCCTCATAGGAGAGGTGCTCCAATTCTCAAAATTCTCAAAAGACACATACCTTTAAAAAATATAATTAAAAGCTTCTGGGTTTAGTTTAAAGAAGAAGAGAGAGAAATAAAAGCCATCATTAATCAGATCCGTGATGTCACTTTTCAGTTGCTCTTGGCTGATGAGCCAAAGATCTGCCACGGCAAATTTCAGAACAACAGCTTTAATTTTGGCAAAGCAGAGGAAAAATGTTGCCCAGCTATATTTCCTTAACTCTTGGTTGGTCTTTGACATATCAACAATAATCATAGTTTTCTTGTGAGACTTTTACCATGCAAACAAGTTTCTTTATCTTTTGAACTGGGCCTTTGGAATGAATTGTGCAAAGTGCACTATTATCTTGTAGAGGGTAGTAGGCTTAACCAGATGAAATGCACATCTCATATTTAAAGGATCTGTTACACCCAGTGAAAAAAGTGTTTGAAAGCTCACGGAAATCATGTTGTACTAAAATTAATCAAGGTGGGGGCGTTGGTTGGGTTTTTTTGTTTTGTTTTGTTTTATTTTTTTACAAGAGAGCTGAATAGAAATACAGAAAAATGAGACATAATTAAAATTTACAAATTAAATTATTCTGACTTTGAAGGGTGAAACCCAGTAACTACAGTATTATATGTAATTTTTTTTCCCTTTGCCTCCAGGACTGTTCAAAGAGCAGCAGAAAGTAAAGGTCACGCCACTGATTTGGGAACCTTGAAAATGAGTTCTATTCACAGCTCATAAGTGATTTTCTTTCTGACCTCCTAACTCTCTTCTTTTAGGATATGATGGTTTAGGGGTTTTGGGGTTTTTATTTATTCCTAATTCTTGGGGAGTGGGGAAGGGAAGTAACTATACTGTGATAAATTGTTACAATGGGAAGCTATATATATAAAAAAAGATGATAAGAAGAAATTAAAAGTTACATTTAGATCTCTTTAATAGTGTGTGAGAGTAACAGGGAAGATTTGATTTCATGCATTTTTTCAATATGCCTTTAATTTCTAAAATCTTCATTTTCTTATTTAAATTATAGCTAATACTGATAGAAATCTGTCTATACAACTTGCAAATGCATTAAATTTTTCTCTTAATGGATTAGGATACTTTGGTATAAATTTCCCAGTGTTAAAAATGTGACAGTCTTGGTAAAATCCTACCCTTAGTGTAATTATAGAATGGTCCAGGCTGGAAGGGACCTCCAAAGGCCATCTAGTCTGATGTCTCCTGTAGTCAGCAGGGACATCCCCAACTAGACCAGGTTGCCCAGTGCCTTGTCCCTTCTGGCCTGGATCATTCTATGATTCTAATTTAAAAAAGAAGCACAAGCTGGAAGGACTTCCAGGAATTAGATTTAATGTTGCCATATGAGGAAAATAGTTTAAAGGACCTGCTAGGGTTACTAAGGCTAATTTAGTTATCAAACTTTGAAAACCATGCACATCAGTACTAGTGCTAGTTTAGTGGCTTTTTCTGGCTTGACCTTGAAACTTTAGATGAACTCTAAGCCTGAACTTGACTCTGCCAGTCTTGAAGATTGACTGTGCCAAGATTATCCTAAGCAAAACAAAACAAAACAAAAAGAAACCATGCTGGCAGCCTTTGCTGTATTTAAAAATTGTCCTCAAATCCTTAACTATTAACTATTCTCCTACTTCACTGAATCATCTGCCTTTCTCTGTTCTATCCTTAACTTTAGTTTGGACCATTAGAAGGTTAGAGTTTTTCTAGCCTATTGAACCTTGTTTACCAAAATCCTGGCCTGAGCTTTGGACTCAAGATTTACCCTTGTCACCTCTAGAAGTGATTATTTATTCTGAGGTCTACTGGTTTTGCCAAAAGATATTTAAAGTACAAACACCCTTCTCCAAGAGACACTATAAGTGCTTATACATTACAACATTTACTGCTGCAGCATTCAATTTCTAGACATCAATTAGTCATTTGAGTTTAATGGAAGATGAGCTGTGTTTGGGCTAAGCATGGCCATCTCATGGAGTCTTTTGGCCAGATAAACGCTGTCTGCTCTGTAAGTCTTGACAGAGTGCAAAATGATTTAGTACATGCAGTGCAATAATAAGTTGTTTCTTTAAAACTCTGTTCATTGAAGTGAAGATACCTAATGGCACGCATGCCTAAGGATATGCACGTTAAGCAGAAATAATTGCTAGGTAAACATTGATGATAAATATGTAACAGGTTTCTTGTTTCCTCTGTGAATCTGGAAATAGGTGTTAACTATTGTAAAGGTCAAAGACCAACATCATGGGCTTATGCGTGTCATTCTGAGCGAGGACCTCACCACAATACATTTCCAGTTGAACTGTTTTGTGACATTCACAGAACTGTAGAATCATAGAATTGTTTTGGTTGGAAAAGACCTTTAAGATTGGGTCCAACCTTCAGACTAAGACTACCATACCTATTAAACCATATCTCAAAGTGCCATGTCTAAATGTGTCTTGACCATGTCCAAGGACAGTGAATCCATCACCTCCCTAGGCAACCGCTGAAGGAGAGCTTAATTAATTTCTTATATTTTCAAACATTGGAACCATTTTGCCTTAGCTGACTGATTAAAATGTCTTTTCTCAGACATTTGTAGAGTATGACTCTCCTCCAAAAGATGTCTTCTTTGTAACTGAGCTCTAGTCTGCATGGTTTGCCTTCCTTCTTGGTGTACTTCTTACTTCAAGCATTTTGCCTTTTCAGTACATATCATAAAAGCAGCCCAGGAAAAGCCAGCAATTCCTGTATAATAATTTCTGAAACATGCTTCCTAACTGCTACATATATTGCTTTTCTCTGTTCTTAACTGCTGTGTGACATTCATCTCACTCAAATTAAGATGTAAATATATGTATAAATAAAATATATATCACAGAATCAACCAGATTGGAAAAGACCTCAAAGATCATCAAGTCTAATCTATTACCTAATACCTCACCCATATATGCATACACACATAAATACATGCTTTTCCACACAAACTACTATGCTCTGACCTGATTAAAACAGTCAGTGTGTGGCAAGCTTGCTCTCAGTTGCTGTAATAAATGGGTATTCCTTTTAAGACTGCAACTGACATAGCTTTGTGGCATAAGAGGATTTTTGAGTCTTGTACTGATGTAAAATGTTTTGATGCTATTGATGGGGGTGTGTGTGCATTGAATAGTATTGCTCTGAATAGGTTTAGTTTGTAGAAAATCAAGGCATTCTGTAATACAAAGCATCAAAGCATTGCCTCTTTCTGATTGACCAGAAAGAATTGTACGTGTGGATTTGCACCAAATCAATCTGTGGCTGCATTATTCACAACACATGATTACTGATGATTGTTCTGATGAAACTTGTCACAGGATTATTGTGAATCATCTGCTTTTATAGAAGCAGGGTTTACAACCCCCATGCAGTGGGAAGACAAATGGAAAGAAATGGTGCATGGTTGATGTCTGGCATTTTTATTCAGTAAAGCATTCTCAGTATTCACTCTGAAGTTGCATTGTATGGAATTACAACAGAAGATCTCTGAAACACTTTCTGGAAACTAGGCCAAATAGAATCATAGAATTGTTAGGGTTGGAAGGGACCTCAAGGATTGTCTAGTTCCAACCCCTCTGCCATGGGCAGGGACAGCTCACACTAGATCAGGTTTCTCAGAGCCACATCCAGCCCGGCCTTAAAAACTTCCAGGGACAGGGCTTCCACCACCTCCCTAGGCAACGTGTTTCAGTGTCTCACCACCCTCCTGCCGAAGAACTTCTTCCTTACATCCACTCTGAATCTACACACTTTGCTCCATTCCCTAAAAAGTCCATCACCAGGTTTCTTGTAGGCCCCCTTCAGATGCTGGAAGGCCACAATAAGGTACTCGGAGCCTTCTCCTCTACAGACTGAACAGCCCCAACTCCCTCAGTCTGTCTCTGTAGGAGAGATGCTCCAGCCCTCTGATCATCCTCATGGCCCTTCCTTGGACACATTCCAGCATGTCCAGATCTTTCTTGTACTAGGGGCTCCAGAATTGGACACATTAGTCCACATGGGGTCTCACCAGAGTGGAGTAGACGGGGAGAATCACTTCCCTCAACCTGCTGGCTATGCTTCTCTTGATTCAGTGCAGAACACGGTAGGCTTTCTGGGCTGCAAGTGCACACTGAATATTATTTACATTCAATTTGTTTTCATCATAAAATTAAAATTCTGCAGACATTTTTATTTTAGATTCTACCAGGCTTGCCCTATTTAATTACCAGTTCACTATTACATCAGTGGTGGCAGTTCTAGAAATGGCCAAGAAGGTTATGAGATGTTGTATCTCATTGTCCTTTGTTTTACTCCCCTGATTCTCTGCATAAGGCTCACAATTACATTCTGCTTTTTAACATAGTCAGTTACTTCTTTTCTTTGTGATGAATGCTGAATGTTAGCTATATTTGGAACCCTTTATCCAGCTTCAATTAAAATACTTTCCTTTGTTTTGATTGTGGCATGCTTTCCAAGAAACCATCTATTGAGGTAACTTGAACAAAACTTACTAGAAAGTGAAGGGGGGGAAATATATTCTAATATATTTAATAGTTGTGATAAGAATCATCCAAAACAGCCCTGTGGGAATATTCAGAGTGGAATATATAGGAAAAGTTACTGAATGAGGGCCTGAAATATTTAGAACTCTACAGATTAAGTCAGGTGTTATGGACAAACCTTGAAACAATAAAAGTAACCCTTGCTGATATCTCTGATGCTCTTCTTGACCGTTAAGACCACTGCTGATTCTTAATAATAATCTTGAATTTTAGTGTTCCTCTTTCAGATACTTAGATGCATAAAATCTAATAAAAATCAAAAGGATAGAAAGATAAATTTTCTCCAGTCTGAATTTTGGAGAAAAAAAAAATGTTTAACTGGCTGTTAGAGGACTCACTGTGGGTTTTGCAATAATTTGCCTGACCATGCAACATTAACACTTACTTTGAGTATATTTGAAACATCTTGGCACCACCTTTGCAGACATTTTTGTGGTGGTTCTGAAGTAGCACATGAAGTAGCTTTAAAACAATTTTGACTTCCACTGCTAAATTGAATAAAAATGCTAAAATAAGAAGTATCTTGTGACACTCCAGGAATGTGTCCTCTGCTGGCATTTTAGATCAGTACACCACAGTACAGTAGAGGTTAGAAAGGACCTCAAGAGATCATCAGGTCCAACCCCCCCTGCCAAAGCAGGATCGCTTAGGGTAGCATAGAATAGAATAGAATAGAATAGAATAGAATAGAATAGAATAGAATAGAATATAGACCAGACCAGGTTGGAAGAGACCTTCAAGATCATCGTGTCCAACCTATCATCAAACACCACCTAATCAACTAAACCATAACCATGTAGTCCACACAGGAATGCATCCAGGTGGGTTTTGAATGTCTTCACAGAAGGAGACTCCACATCTATTGGTAGCCTGTTCCAGTGTTCCATCGCCCTCACTGTAAAGAAGTTTCTCCTGATGCTGAGGTGAAACCCTCAATGTTCAAGGTTGTACCCGTTGTTTCTTGTCTTATTACTGTGCACCACTGAAAAGAGCTTGGCCCCCTCCAATTGACACCCACCCCTCAGATATTCATACACATTGATAAGATCCCCTCTCAGTCTTCTCAAGACTAAACAGCCCCAGGGATCTCAGTTTCTCTTCATAGGGGAGATGCTCAAGTCCCCTAATCAACCCTGTGGCTCTACATTGGATTTTCTCTAGCAGTTCTCTGTCTCTCAAACTGGGGAGCCCAAAACTGGATGCAGTGTTCCAGGTGTGGCCTCACCAGGGCAGAGTAGAGTGGGAGAAGAACTTCCCCAGACCTGCTAGACACACTTTTCTTGATGAACCCCAGCATACCATTGACTCTCTTGGCCACAAGGGCACATTGCTGTTCAAGATGTTCTACAGTCAGTCTCATTTATTGTGGAGTGATCTCAGAACACATGAACAGGTTTTCTTTGCAGGTGCTGTCTCATTTTCCTGGGAAACATACAGTGTACACAAGCTTTTGATGCATGACTGAGTGCTGGCAGGAAAGACAGACTTTGCAGTGCTTGAACATATACACATGCAACCTAAAAAGTATGACATTCTTCTAACTTGTTCTATAAGGCCACCAAAGAAATATTAGGACCCTTGCTAAAACCTGAAGGTAGTGTAAAATTGGATACAATTCACTGAAATGTTTAATAAATTATCAGCCTGAGTGATGAGCCACAAAAGGGCTGGTCTCAATGCTAACTTCCTCATCAAAGGTTTTATGAAATTACTTAAGTAAACTCAGAATACTTTTATGTTTTGTGGAACCTGACTATCTAGATGGCTGATCTAACTTCAGCCATCTGAAATTTGGGATGTAGTCTCAGCATACTCATTTTGGCTGCTCATCTGAGGCCTGTGAAGGAGGAGAGAGTGTCACCTCTAGAAATTGACTTATTCTACCTCTCTGAACTACTGAGAGGTGTGCTGAATCACCTTTGAGTCTCTATTTTGAGACTAGAAAGTGGTTTAGCAATTCTATATACTAGATAATTTTTTTTGTTTAGAAGACTGAAGTTATCTGAGTTGAAAGTCAATAAAAAGAGCCTAGCATCTCCAGAAAGTGGACAATTTCACCCTTGAACTGACATGAGACAGGTGAATGTTGGGTTGAGACACTATTTTAGACTACACAACTTTTTAGAAATCAGTGGCAGGAAGGATCTACACTACCTCCTCTAGACAGCACAGGTTGTCACCTAACTTAGTTTCCTCAGGCTTCCCTTCTATCCACTGAAGAGAACTGCGGTGCTGAGGTGCAGTTTATTTTATCCTAAAGGACCTGCCTAAAGCATTTCAGACATATTGTGCCCTAAACCACTTGTTATTTCCTTTTATGTAAGAGGTCTAGGGACAATATTTCAGGTGCAAGAGTCTGTGTTGAGGAAGTTTCAGCCTGATAATTGTCAGCTTCTGAAAAGTAAATCTTTGTCACCTAAATAAAAAGAACAAACTTAATACAGTGTTGTCAAGACCAACCCTCTCTTGGCAAGACTTGAGGCCATTTCCTCCCATCCTGTCATTTGTGGGGAGAGCAACCTGATGCCCATCTCACTACAACCTCCTTTCAGGTAGTTGTATGAGTGATAAGGTCTCCCCTTGTTCTTCTTTTTCTCCAGATTTAAAACCCTAAGTTCCCTCAGCTGCTCCTTGTAATGCTTGTGCTCTAGAACCTTCACCAGCCCTTTTTGCCTTTTTCTGGACATTCTCCAGCACCTCAATATCATTCTTGTAGTGAGGAACCTAAAAATTAACATAGTATTCCAGGTGTGGCCTCACCAGCACTGAGTGCAGGGGAGCAATCACTTCTCTAGTCCTGCTAACCACATTTTTTTATCATACAAGTCAGAATGCTACTTGCCTTCTTTGCCCCCCAATTCATATTTAGCTGGCTGTTGACCAATACTGCCAGTTTCTTTTCCACTGGGCAGCTTTCCAGCCATGCATCCCCAAGCTTGTAACATTGCATGGAATTGCTCTGATCTGTTTTTTAAATCTAGTGCTATTTGCCTTGGTTTATCAATCTAGCCTTTCCAGATCTGTCTGCAGAGCCTCCCTATCCTCAAGCAGATCAACACTCCCTCTCCTGACTGTGGGTGCACTTGGTCCTCTCAGCCAGACCACTGATAAATACACTCAAGAGGACTGGCCCTAATATTGATCATCACATGTAACAGGCCACCAGCTGGATTTAATATAGCTGTTAGTAAAAAAGGTAACTGAAAGAAGAGTTTTAATGGTTGAAAAATCCCCTAATTTTTACTGATTTTAAGAAAAACAATCTGAGATTTTTTTTTTCCAAGGGAAAGGGAAATTTGGCTAAAAGTAGATGAGAAGTACAAGAAAATAGTGAAATATGTTGGTTTTTTTTTTTAGAAGAATTTGCTTATGATTATTCTCCTTCTCTTTTTCTCTTTGATTCTGTAATCTTCCTAAGTGATTGCACAGTGTTTGTTAGTAGAACATATGGTGACTACCTGACCCTGTATCTGCAATCAGGCAGAATCCAGGCACAGAAACAGTTATCACTGCACACTGAAACATTTTTGAAAATGATCATTTAATGTGACCATTTCTCTTCTGAGTCTCTTGCTGTTGTCAGCAACCAACTTAGCAAAATAACCAAGGGCATGCTTCTCTTTGGGAATAGATGTCTGCCCTTTTTCTGGGTATCTTCTGTACAGTGTGTTCTGGGGCATCAAAGGATGTCAAACCTGCCAAGGACTACAATGTGTGCACATCATAGAAACACTGCCACTTCCTTAACCCTTCTGTGGCTGCCTTGATCCGGAGAGGGAAAGAGATTCAGGTTTTTAATTAATATTCCCATGTTGTGAAATTAGAGGCACAAACGAGGCCAAAATATCAACAGCTAGACTATTTATTACATAAATACAGTGGATGGACATAAATAAAGTGGATGGATCAGAAGGGGAGAGAGAGAAAATAGAGAGAGAAGAGAGAACAGGAAAGGAATTATATTACCACACCCCTCACCCCCCAAGACAGTTTGAGTCTGTGGAGGAAAGCTGCTGCAGGAGATGTTGGGTCTGTAGAGAAACGGTGCTGAGCCTTTGGCTGTAGAAGGGATGTGGTCCTCTGAGCAGCTTCTTCAGCTCCATGAGTTGCAGCAGGTGGAACTTAGGGCACGGAGAGAGGGTTTTCAGAGTCCAGGATCCGTTGTGTTGGCCCGTGATCTTTCCAGCGTGTGGTGCGGCATTTTGCTTCTCCAGTTTTCTTCACCTGTTTTCTTCTCCAATTTTCTTCTCTAGTTTTCTTCCTCTGTTTTCTTCTCTTAAAGCCAGTAGTTGCTTCAGTCTTTTATACAGTTTTTCAGTCCTCAGGCAAGTGTCCGGGTGTTGTTCCCCAGGATATCGTTCTGGGAAATCATCCTTAGGTAAGTGTCCAGGTATCGTTCCCCAGGAAACCTTTCTGTGTACTCAGGTGAGTTTGGGCAGCCGTCTGGATGGAAGGGGGGAGGCCTCCACCTCCTCCTGCTCCATCTACCTACCCACACACTCATTACACATCAGGAAACAGGTGGTGAATCCATTGTCCTTTCCTGGGGTATCTGATGGCTGGAAATGATCTTGTCCTGAAGGCGTGATAGCTGGGCCCTTGGGCCATTGTTGTAGGCCAGCTGCAGTCCCGTGAGCAAGGTTATCTTTGCACCTTCCAAGAGTCCTTCCAGTGGCTCTGCCCAACGCACATCAGCTATTGTCTGGGCAAGCAGCAAGTGATTTTATCTTTGTTGAGTCACACCAGGAGAGACAAGCTTTAGTCTCTCACAGTGGCCTGCTCAGGTGTTGCGAGAGCTAAAATCTTGTCTTTAATAGAGATGGAGATGCCATAGTAGCAAAACACCTGTCTAAAGCATGGGAAAGATTTTACTGATCTGGAACCTCTAGTCTTGCTCTACCCAGATCAACAAATTATGTTTACTTGAAGTCTTACTTATATAAAAAGAACACTCTTTTGAATATAACATTATATTCTTAGGAATGAAGTTGCAGTGAAAGTAAAGTTTTGAACTTGAAAGGCTCACTGATTTGTCCTCTCAACTAAAGTATTCCTTCCGTGTTTGTGCATAATTGCCATTTAAAGCAATAACCTAACATGGTTCTAGGGAGATTAATTATGAAGATTAAATACAGAAAGATAGTTAAGCGATCAGAACAAGAGGATGCAGTCTCAAGCTGCACCGGGGAAAGTTTAGTCTTGAGGTAAGGAGAAAGTTCTTCACAGAGAGAGAGCTGTTAGCCATTGGAATGGGCTGCCCAGGGAGGTGGAGTCACTGTCCCTAGAAGTGTTCAAGAGGGGATTGGACGTGGCACTTAGTGCCATGGTTTAGTAGTCATGAGGTCTTGGGCGACAGGTTGGACTTGATGATCTTTGAGGTCTTTTCCAACCTTATTGATTCCATGATTCTATGATCTTCCTTGTTTTTTTGTCATTCAAGGACTACTTTAGGTCAGAAAGTTTCTTTCCTGTTGCTCTTTCCCTGCAGTCCCTTGATGACATCTGTACCCTGGATTTCAGTGGTGGTTTTCAAAAGCAGATAATGTACTGCGCATCTTGAACCTATTCATACCTATTACTTTACATCATGTTGACACAGCAACACAGTCTAAGTTTCACAGGGATGAGCCAGGGGCTCATGTGGTAGCAACAGCCAAAAAGGAAACATCAGCACGTGCAGGGCTCACTGCTAGGTTGGCTGTTCTTTTAATTTTTGTCCTTTCTTAAAAACAAATTTGTAATATTGATACGGAAATAGACTTCATAGTTTTTACACCTTCTTCAGTGATGCTCCACTAAGCCTATGTCCCACTTTCAATTAGAACTCTTGAGAAATTATTGAAACAAAAGTAGTGTAAAAATATTTTTGTTATGAAGAATAATTTGGTAGTTGGAAAACATGTTCCCTTCTCTCCTCATTTCTTTACTCCTCCCTTCCTCAAGCCACCACAAAGTAATTTATTCAGGCTAGATCTACAGGTCAACTGCATGCATGTTTTCTGCAGCAATTTACTGTTTCAGATGTCTATGTGTCTTTGTTCTGCCTGGGCATTCAAGAATATTTTTGCTGGGTTTGATTTAGTGTTTGGTGTTTGTTGTTGCTTCTCCTTTACTTTGCATAGTCAAATTACTTCTTCTTATTACTATTATTATTTGTTTACAAAACTGTGGAAGAAAAATGAAATTATTTTCCTCAATTAATTCAAAGGTACCAGATAAGACTATGGAAATTTTTTTGCAAAACACTGGTCAGAGGAAAGGAAAATAGTTCTAAATGATCTTGTTTGTGTTTGTCGAATGCAATCACAGATTGTGCTTGAACAAGCAACTAACACAATGATCCCAATTTTCTCAAAAATAAACAGAAAGAGAATATTTTGCTTGTCTGTTATCTATAAATAATAAATGCCTTAAATTTTGTACACAGCAAATAAATAGTTTAGGACAGAGCTTAATTCTGGTCTCGCATCAATTTTAATGCTGCAATGACTCCAGTGAAATTTTAGTGGGACTGATACCCACCGGTGAGAGAATTAAGCTTCTTGGTCTAATGCAATGAGTCTGAATTACAGGCATTTGACTGAAGTGATTTCATTAGTAATTAAAAAGCATATAGAGTGCAGATATATGAGGCATGAGGGATAACAAGTGGAAGTTTTGGAATGGATTAAAAGAAGAAAATGCTGCTCACAAAT
Source organism: Colaptes auratus (assembly GCA_015227895.2). NCBI lineage: Eukaryota > Metazoa > Chordata > Aves > Piciformes > Picidae > Colaptes > Colaptes auratus. The sequence goes on along the minus strand of CM037640.1, from coordinate 49,542,677 downwards.
TTTAAAGGTGTTTTGGTTCCTTCTCCCCCATGCTGCCTGTGGCTTCTTACTGATGGAGCAAATACGCATTATGGTCTTTGGTGGGCAGTTTAAAATTGTCCAGCTTTGCATGGAAAAGTTAATTTTAACTTTCATCATCGTATTAACCTGGTACCATAGGAGCCAACATGTATACAACATAGCTGAGAAAAGGGAAAGGGACAGTAATGTAGGAGCAAAAATGTGAAGCAGTGATGACTATAAGATTTAAACTCTGTAAAACTACACATCACCTCTGGTTTCATGGAATGAGCTTCACTTAGACACCTTCCACTGACAGTATAGAGGGACTTCTCCCAGCCTAGAGCCTGATTCACCTGCCTGAAGTTGCCTTCTCTAGGCCTGTAGGTAGAAGTAAAAAACATCAATTGAAACTTGTCCTAAGGAAAAAAGCACCCACCACAAAACAAAACAATGACATGTGCTCTGCATGCTTGCACCACGCTTGGCCTTTCAGAAAGCACTTTGGCCTCTGTCTCCTTGTGGAAGTCGGTCTCTCCTCCCAGGCAACCTGTGACAGAACAAGAGGGCACAGTCTCAAGCTGTGCCAGGGGAGGTTTAGACTGGATGTTAGGAAGAAATTCTTCACAGAAAGAATAATTGGCCATTGGAATGGGCTGCCTGGGGTGGGGGTGAAGTCACCATCACTGGAAGTATTTAAAAAGAGACTGGATGAGGCACTTAGTACCATAGTAGATTAGATGATGTTGGGTGATTGGAAAAGACCTTCAAGATCATGAAGTTCAACCTATCTGGTTAATTATATTCTGTATTTTGTAATTGCCTTGGCATCACTCACAGGCTCTATTTGCTATGGAGTAATGATGACACTGTTAATGTGCCTGCCTTCAATGTAAGTGTATTAAAGAGGCAAATCCTATCCTGTGGGATAGTGCTTCTTCCCCTGCTGCATTGCTTTGCACTAGCTTGCTCTTCTGAAGTGAGCCTAGAGAGAATTGGGAACCTACAGTGTTTGTCAAATCACAGAGTACCCCAGGAGGTAAACAGAAAAGGCATAGCTAATAGTGAGCAACATATACTTTGCTCGTGTTTCTGATAACTATAGTTTCGATTTAATTATTCATATGAATATTATGCTGGGATACTGCTGTTATAAATGTGCACACACATATTTCATATTATAAAAGTGATGATTTTTAGATCTAAAACCTGAAAGCAGTATTCACTCTGACTAGCAGGGCAGCAAGCTGGGCTTCAAAAAAGGGGGCAGAGAAGAGCAGAATCATCTTCCTTTTTTACCTCAAAATGGCAGCACTATGCCTTACTGTGTCCCTGTGCAGATAAAGAACTTCAGTATGCTGCAAAATACCTTTGTCTCTACATAAAATGCATACCTATGGATCTGCTGCCATTTTCTCACTGTTCTACATGTCAGAGTAAAATAGTTGCATGTGGAGATATTGTCAGCAGCATTTTGTACAATGGAACTACATTCTCCATTTTTGCTTAGGACCATTGTGTTGAGGCAGGCTGTGACCTTAAGCAAAGGCACTGTGTTACGGTTTGCTTTACTTGCTAAAGATATGTTTGTGCTATGATATTCCAGACAGATGTTTATCTAACCTACTCTTAAAGACCTTCAGTATTGGAGAGTCCACAATGTCCCCAGACAATCTATTTTCCTGCTTCATTATCATTACTGCAAGAAGCCTTCCTAAACTGCATTTTTTAAATCAAACTTGCTTGTAGTTACAAGTCGCTGATTTCCAGAATGCCAGACGTGTAAATAAAAGGGACTGTTCCCTTATAAGTCCTCCACTGTCATGTTCTGACAAATCTAAATAAAACACTGCCTGTACTTGAGAAAAATGTCATCCTAAAAAAATGTTCAATTCCTTGCACTAGCCAGGACAAACTATAGCACAGTTTCTATCAATCCAATGCCCTGTGTCACTGATATAGTGCAAAGTTACCAGAAACTGGCAGTGAACATCACTATAGGACTCTTGGAGGAAAAGCTTTGGATGGTAAATATGTGAAAATCTTTCATATGGGTGTAAGTATTTGTAGGCTCAGCTTTTCCTCCATTTTGATATGATTGCAGCAGAATTTTATTTTGCCATAAACTGAGTGCATTGCTCAGCCTAAGGATTTTATAAAGCTGTTGTTAAGAAAAATCGATCTTTTCACTTTGTTCTTGTAACTGTACAAAGAAGAGTCTGAGTGCTCACTAAATCACATGATAAAAACAATGTACCCAGGTCCAAAGTGGGTGTGGAATGCCATCATTCTAATTTATTGTTAATATGTGTGCTTTGCTTAAATATAGTTGCCTATAGGAGCAAGGAAGTAGGAAATCATTAGAGACCTGTCCTTCTAGATGCAGTTTTATTTGATGAAGTTCACTTATGAACTATGTGAATTTTCCTCCTAGATCTTGGGTGGGGGGAAACAAAGTATATGTAAGATCTGTGGGCACCCCGTAATTGTAAAAACTAAAGAAGCCAGTATTGAATATGGACTGAATGAATGCTTAATTTACAGGTTATTAAACCATTGAGAAGTATTTATCATAGTATCAGTCAGGGTTGGAAGGGACCACAAGGATCATCTAGTTCCAAACCCCCTGCCATGGGCAGGGACACTCCACACTAGATCAGGCTGGACAGAGCCTCATCCAGCCTGCTCTTAAACACCTCCAGGGATGGGCCTCAACCACCTCCCCGGACAACCCATGCCAGGGCTTCACCACTCTCACGGTGAAGAACTTCCTCCTCATGTCCAGCCTGAATCTCCCCACCTCCAGCTTCATCCCATTCCCCCTAGTCCTGTCACTCCCTGATAGCCTGAGAAGTCCCTCCCCAGCCTTCTTGGAGGCCCCCTTCAGATACTGGAAGGCCACAATCAGGTCACCTCAGAGCCTTCTCTTCTCCAGACTGAACAGCCCTAACTCTCTCAGTCTGTCCTCATAGGAGAGGTGCTCCAGCCCTCTGATCATCCTCGTGGCCCTTCTCTGGACATCTTCCAGCACGTCCATGTCCCTCTTGGAATAGGGACTCCAGAACTAGAGGCAATACTCCAGGTGGGGTCTCACCAGAGCTGAGTAGAGGGGGAGAATCACCTCCCTTGACCTGCTGGCCACACTTCTCTTGATGCAGCCCAGGATCTGATTGGCCTTCCAGGTTGCAAGTGCACATTGAGAGCTCATTTATGCATGAGAAAGGTACACTAGAGTGCAAAAATAAAGTGTTTAAACTTCAAATGAGGAAAGTTCATAAAAAGATTATATCCAGACCCCTTATGCTATATCTACAGCAGTATTCACAGAATACAAAAGGTCATAGAGTGCCTACAATCTATGTGTAAAAGCTGAGTCTAGGATCAGTGGGGTTGCTGTGGGCACTGTTAAATACAAATAGATTCAGAAGTAAGTGAGTAGACTTTGCTATCCTAATTGCTGATCTATCAAGCTATTACTACATAGAATGTTCCTTGATGTCAAATACAGAATTAAATGGCAAATCAGCAGTGGTGAATAAAAACTGAAATGACTGCAGAACTTTCCTCCTAGTAGTAATTTTGAAGAGTGGAGCAGTTTAGGGGTCAAGTCATCCAATCAAATGAACTTAATAATATTGCTGTAGCAATGTAATTTCAACAGGGATATAACAACTATTGGAATATATTACTAAGAAAAAAAAAATTGCTTATGTAGATATATATATACTGGACAGAGTGGCAAAATGGCCTTACTCAGGGACAGCAATAGTATAGAGACATCACCAATGCAGCTGACTTTGTCTTTCTTTTATTCTTTCCTGTTTCAAAAATGTCAGTTTTGCAAAACAAACTCAAAAGGGAATTAAAAAAAGGTTTGCCAAACAAAGCTTGAGCAATTGAAAACAGAAGGAGAAATGTATTAAAACCTGAAATAGGCTAAATCAAACCAGAATTCATGAATTACCTTTTCAACACTACTTCATATAACAACATTTGTGACAAAGGCGCAGGTCACGCTTCATGACGCAGTAAGGACTGTAGCCACAGCCAGTTATATGATTTGTGTAACACATTCATAGTTGTTCAGTGGGATCTTACAATGAGTGCTGCAGAATCCATAAAGGGAATTGATCAGGATGACACAAAAGATTTGCTTGCAATGCTCCCAGAACATTTCCCCCTCTCCCCTTAGGTAAATGAAGAAATAATGCAAAGGGAATGAATGGGTCTCTCTTCCCGGCCGGGAGTTTCCCTTCTGGGTAAGTTGCTGACTGGTGTATGATCACTTCAGATGGGTCCATCATACCCTTTCCTAATCATTCACCCTAATCACTCAGTTGCCACTGTTCACCCTTTCCTGCATGTGCTTGTGTTCTCTATCATGACTTTCTGGGCACAAAGTTGGCACTTGTCCCTTTTACTGTGTAAAATCCTTGAACTCTGAATTCAGAGTCAGGCCTCTCTGCTGAGCATTTATGAGAGATTCAAAAGTGTTATGTCACAGCAGTGTATAAAATAAAGTAATCTTACTGCATTCATAGAGGTAGTTAGAGAGGTGCTTGAGGAGATTAAGGCTAGGAATATTTAGACAAATTGCCCACTGTGGGTGTATTAAGCTTGGCACAAATAAATGCTTGGCTTAAATAGAAAGATTGGCAAGTGTTTCTGATAACTTGGTCTTAGAGACTACTTAATGGCCAGACAATGACTCAGTGGGAGATCTCAGATTGGATATAAGAAACCTGACCCTTGAATTCCACAGTCTAACCACATGGAAAATAGCTACATCGCATGGGACAAAGTCATACACCAAATCAATATGACAGATCTGTAGTTGCTCAAAGGAACTTTTACATTTGATCTGGATTTAAGCTTATCTATAAATGTGAAGGCACAAAAGGAAAGAAGATTGACAAAACTCAGAGTTAGAAGTAATAGCTTCTGATGCTCTTGATCACCTTCTGCATCAGAAACTCTTAATAAATATTTGGTTGCACTACTCTAGCATACTGCCAAGGTGACCATCTGCCAGATAGCTTCCAGGGGACTGAAACAAATTCTCTTCTAAATCAAGACTTTAATGTGTTGCCTTTTTTTTTCCCCTGTTTAAATAAGTTGGAAATATACATAAAAATAAGTATCTTTAATTCACCTGATGACTTTGTGGGGTAAATTGTTAATAGGATAAGAATGCCTAACAATAAGTAAATAACTTCAGTTCTCATCGGATACAAATCTCATGCAGAGATTGAATGATGAGGGTAAAAGCTATCATGGAAACTTGAATCAAATTTATTAGCAGATGTTCAGTGGCACAGAAGAATTATACATGAATAATCAAGTGCAATGATAGCTGAGAGCTCTCAATTTCCCACTTTTCCCAGGAAGTACCTTTTTAATGGAGGTCTTTTCCCAGAAGCTTAACATTGTGTTAAATTATAATCAGGCCATATTGAGAAAACATTCAAGTGACAATGATTTACAAATGATCAAATGATTTGGGGCTTAGCTTAGGACTTAACTAACTGGAATGACTTCAGTGTTAAGGCCATATGTCTGTTAAGAAACTTGATTCAAATGTAAAAAAAAAAATTATAGAGATTTTTGAGACAAAGAAAAAAAATCCCAACAAACAAAAAGGACAGAATTTGAATGTATTTCCTGCAGTTTTCTCATTTAATTCACTGAATCTTTTCAGTTAAAACATCAAAGATCAAGAAATAGAAGTTCTTAACAAATGTGTGTACATGAATCTACAAGACTTTTAACTTGTTTGTCTGTCACACTCTTTTGTGTCCCTGTCTTAGTTCTTGCCAGGGCAGAATCCCAGGCCATCCCTGGGCTGCAAGCCATTAGCAGTTCTGAGTCAACCAGTACAGCTAACTGGAGTTACCTGACAGGTCTATATCATACCATGAGCATCACACTCAGTATAAATGAGGAAGTTTGCTGAGGAGAGGCGTTTTTCCTTCAAGAACTGTCTGTGTGGGCTCTTCCTCATCCTGCCAGTCCTACTTCTGTTCTTGAGATCTGCCTTCCTGGATTTTTTGACTGCTGCATGTTTTTTTATTTTTATTTCTGGGCCAGGTATAACTTTATATACCTTATATTGACATTGGTATTAATTTGACTATTTCAATTAATTGGGGTTGGGGTTTTTTTGTTTGGTTAGGTTTTTTTTATTTATTTATTTGTTTCAACCTTTGAGTCTTCTCTCCTTTTCCTGCTTCACTTTCTCTACTAAGCAGGGATTTTTGGGTGATAGAGTAACCCAGATATGGGCTAAATATAGACCTGTCTAATGGACGTGAGGAGGAAGTTCTTCACCATGAGAGTGGTGAAGCCCTGGAATGGGTTGTCCAGGGAGGTGGTTGGGGCCCATCCCTGGAGGTGTTTAAGACCAGGCTGGATGAGGCTCTGGCCAGCCTGATCTAGTGTGGGGTGTCCCTGCCCATGGCAGGGGGGTTGGAACTAAATGATACTACGATCCTTGTGGTCCCTTCCAACCCTGACTGATACTGTGATACTATGAAATCAGCAGTAATAACTTGTAGCATGGATTGGAAGAGCTGAAAGCCCCACTTGGCCCTTCCTTGAAGATATTCTCATTGTTATGGCCCTCCTCCATGAAGTTGAGCTGTGATTTCTTTCTGCCTCTGAGACAAACTACAACTCGTCAAGACAATCTTTATTATAAGCAGTAGCATGAAACTAGATTCCACTAGTCAGCTTAGTTCTTCTCTCCAAAAACAGGTCCTGAGACGTGCAGAGAAGGATACTGATATCCTCAAGGCTGAGAGTCTGAGGATAACAGATGTGAGTGAAGAATGATGGGGGGTAAAAATGCTTCTGTGTGAAATTCTATGGTTGTTACCATAAGTATCTACAGAAGTATCTACATCTAAGATGACTTTGAAGTATAAGGAAAGATTCGAAGCTATGCCTGTGCTATTAACCAGTGTTCTGGTGCAGCTTCACTTGCCAGGATTTACTGTTTTCCCTTCTAATGCCTTACATTCAGTCTACTGCTGAGAACAAACACAGTCTCATGAGTACTTATATAAGGAAAGTCTGAGGGATATGGATCTATATTGATCTCATGGAAAAGTTAGACCTTTAAAGATGTGATTTCCATTACGGTGGTTATTTTTGATTTTGCATACTATTAGCTGTTACTTAGCATCACACTAATATCCAACTCTGGCTTTTTATAGTTTTCATATGTTTATTATACTTTTTATTATGCCATATGTTTTTGGGAGGCTATGTTCATTCTACATTGTAAGTTACAGATATGGTATATATTGATTGGGCTTTTACAGGATATCTGGAATTAATATGCCTTAGTTCTAAGAAAAAATGGGCATCTTACTATCTGAATTTTTAGTCTGTAGGCAATGAAATTTACTGCTTAGAACAGAAGAACAGCAAATCGAAAAAGTAGATAGATTCATCAATTCTCTATTAAAAGGAAAAGTAAATCACACGGCTAAAGGTCATGAATAGTAGCACAGATTAGAGATTAAAGTGATCACATTGAGGGAAAGCAGTTTCACATTCAGCATCACATTTGAGACCCCTACAATTATTTAAGGCTGCTTTTAGTTGTATCTACATTTTTAGATGAGCTTCAGTAGCAGCTCTTATGGAGCAGAAACTCTTCTAATGCAATCATCGTTCTTAGCAAATAAATTGATTTTTAATATGGATAACTAAACAACATCACCACAAAAATGAACACTGCTCCTCATATGAAACCTACATCTGGAAGTGTTAGAGATGCCATTGTGTAAGCCAAAGCCAGAGAGCCGGGGGTCTAACCTGAATTTCTGCACAGCTGTTTGCAGTGCTAGTGGCATTAGATTCGGGCAGCACATCCCACACGGTAAGTTAAGAATACAGTCCTGTTTGCTTGGTCCATGAATGGGAAGCACTGAAGGGCAAAATCAGACCACAAAATCAATGTGGGAAGATGGAACAGTAAGACCTGTCTGAACTTGCATCTTTGAAGTAAATCTTCATTACACACTGTTTTCCTTTAGGCCTATTGCCTTGCTTATTCTGGTGTACTTGGGTAAAGTGTAGAATGTTGGGAAGCTGATTTAGATCTTTAGAGTGGGTTTCAACTCATCTGTCTTTAGCTGCCTAGAAATTAGGAATGGGTCTAAGTCACCCAGCTGGACCTTCAGTATCTAGTGGAGTATGTTGCCTGACATCTCCCTGTATGTAATCTCTCTTACATCCTGTGTAATATCTTTCATCTGTGTGCAAATTGTTGCAATGGTTTAGGAGTCATAAGTAGCACTACAAGCCTTTGTTCAATCCACCAAATCCTATAGCTGCATGGCAAGCCTAAGCAAGGTGCTGAACTAGGTAGTCAGGAAGAAATCCTAGATTCAACCAGGTTGGAAAAGACCTCAGAGATTAAGTTCAACCTATTACCTAACAGCTCATGACAACTAAACCATGGCTTCAAAATGTCACATCCAATGTTTTTTGAACACCTCCAGGGATGGTGACTCCACCACCTCCCTGGGCAGCCCATTCCAATGGCCAGTTACTCTTTCTGTGAAGAATTTTCTCCTCACATCCAGCCTAAACTTCCCCCTGGCACAGCTTGACACTGTGTCCTCTTGCTCTATTGCTGGTTGCCTGGGAGAAGAGACCAACCCCCCACCTGGCTACAACTTCCTTTCAGGTAATTGTAGAGGGCAGTAAGGTCTCCCCTGAGCTTCCTCTTCAGCAGGTTAAACAACTCCAGCTCCTTCAGCCTCTCCTCATAGGGCTTGTGTTAGAGACCTCTCACCAGCCTCATCGCCCTCCTCTGGGCACATTCAAGTGTCTCAATGTCCTTCTTAAATTGAGGAGCTCCGAACGGGACACAGTACTCAGGGTGTGGCCTAACCAGTGCTAAGTACAGGGGCACAATGACTTTCCTGCTCCTGCTGGACACACTCTGATGCAAGCCAGGATGCCATTGGCCTTCTTGGCCATTTGAACACACTGCTGGCTCATATGCAGCTGGCTGTCAACCATTACCCCCCAACAACCTTTCTGCCTGGCTGCTCTCCAGCCACTCTGTCCCCAGCACAGAAGGCACCTACAGAATCATTATTCACATTCTTTGGAAATGTCTCCTCTGTGTAGTCAGACGGGATGGCAAGATGCATGTCTATTTTGGTGACAAAGGCATGAAGGCAAATGGGAATCTTTGTTGCCCACAGAACACACAGTCCTCTGCATCATCCTCTACTATCCTTATACAGAAATTTAAATTTCTGTGTGATGAAAACTGAGTATTTCAACCTAAACTAAATCAGAAAATTCCAGGTCATTCTGTGTGAAGTGCATTTCAGTCCTTCACGACAAAGAGCTGTGCATCTGAACTTCGAAGCTGGATAGGGAACATAATCTGTGTCTTCAGCTCCCTGAACAAATGTTTTACAGAGTTAATGTTGATATCTATAAATATATATATATATAGTCTGATTATATATTTTTTATTTGTATTAAAAAAAAGTTCCTGCATTCATTTATCAAAGGCCCAATCTGATAATGTGTGGCTAAGACATAGCAGTACACATGTTTAAAGGTAGGATTGGGCTTGACACTTATGCCTGGCCTCTCATTCCAGTAACAACGTGGGGACATCACCATGAATTGTTTGGATGTTAGATGATAACATCATTATTTTCTAGGATTACTATTTTCACAGCTGAGCATCAGGGTACGTCACCGACTTCCAGACTGAGAACTGCATGTACTTAAGCTCATGTGGATTTTAGGACACGGGCTGTGGCATTGGGCAGGGACCAAACAATGAAGGCTGGGTAATATGATCTTTATTCTGAAAGTCTCTTTAGTCAATGAAGCCAGCTACTGGATTGCATCCAAAGACATCTGCACTAAGGAGTCAGTATGCAAACGTGTACATGTGAGCAAGAGCTGGATTTGGTTGTCTGCACGTAAGCATCTACTGCCCATTAGGACATTTGAGATTTCAGCCTGGCCTGAAAAGATCAGATAGTTCTCCTCTCCAGGTCTTTTACAGGTATTTTAGATGTTCTATATCTTGTCAAATGATACTGCATACCATTATGGTATTCTGCAAAACAAGGTCATGACTCTACAATTTCCATTATAACCTACAGAGGTTTAACACTTCTATATATGCACCCTAAGGTCTGATTCACCTGACTAGACATGAACTGTCTGTGTAACAAAGGTGTGACCCCACCACAAAGGGGCTCAGAGATAAGTGATGCTACCAAAAGTTGAAATGTTCTAAGTTATAATTTGGAAATTTCATCTAGTGCTCAATAGCTTTCAAGAAAAGGAAATACAAAACTTGGAATTCTTAGGAAGGAATAGAGGCAAACCAGAGAATGCTTGCACTGTCACTGCCTTTGTGTCACCTGTTTTTGTGACCTCTCTGCTTCAGAGAATCCTTTCGCTGCAAGGCATGGTCAGCTGAGGTGGTGGTTTGGGGACATACTACTGCATGCTGATGCTGCTTTGGGAACTCCTCTTTGAAAGGCAGATTTTGGTCTGATTCAATTGTTCCCATGCCTTTGTATTCTTACCACAAGGTTTCACAGAAAGGAAAGATTTGAAGTTACGTCAGTTTAACAGGGGTAAGCTCAGTGCCTGTGGAATTTCTGTGGTGTTAACATTTTTCAGCATAATCCCCAATATATGTATGTTTGTTTGTTTCTTTCCTTCCAACTGCTCCACCCCCACCATTTTTGCACCCATCCTAGAGATGGGGGCAAGATCCTCACCAGCCAAGATACCACAAACAGAGGAGCTCAGCCCCAGAAAGGAAGCCCAGCCAGCACCTGTGGATGATATTGGAGTAGTCATCAATTCTCTTCCTACCTAACCGGGGGGCCACCAGGCCCCCCGGCCTTTGTTGTCACCACCACCATCACCCAGTGTGCACCATGGGTACTCACCAGAGATGAGAGGAGGATCCCTCAGCCCAGATGGGCTCAGCTTGGGGCTTCTTCCCTTCCTGGGGGAAATTAAAAAGGGGAGTGGGTGGGGAGGGCCAAGTAGCCACACCTGGGGTGGGAGGAAACTCCAACAGAGCCCAGGTGCTCTGGGATTTGAAGGGAAAAAGGGGCAGGTGAGGGACTTTTTAGGGTGCCAGGTAATGATAGGACTAGGGGAAATGGAAAAAGAAATAGAAATGGGTAGATTCAGATTGGATGTCAGGAAGAATATCTTCACCATGAGGGTGGTAAACACTGGAATAGTTTGCCCAGGGAGTTGGTAGAAGCCTCATCCCTGGCGGTTTTTAAGGTCAGGCTGGCTTTGGCTCTGGGCAACCTGATGTGGTGTGAGGTGTCCCTGCCCATGGCAGGGCTGTTGGAGCTGGATGATCCTTGAGGTCCTCTCCAGCCCTGACAATTCTATGATTCTAAAACAATTTTGCAGTTTAGGCTGGATGTTAGAAAGAAATTCTTCACAGAATGGGCTGCCCAGGGAGGTGGTGGAGTCACTTCCCTGGAATTGTTTAAAATAAGACTGGATGAGGCACTTAGTGCCATGGTTGAGTTGATTAGATGGTGCTAGGTCAGACTTGATGATCTTGAAGGTCTTTTCCAACCTGGTTGATTCTGTGATTCTGTGAAATAAACCCAGAGAAGTGAGGAAATTAATACCAGCCCAAGTAAAGTTTGCCACTATTTGATTGCTTTCTGCATTAAAATAGTCAAATGTGAATCACATACTCATAGCCAGCCAAAAGATAAAATGAATATATTGGCAGATTAGCTCATTTGTCTTCAACTAAGTGGAGCATACTTCTTTCCTTAGCAATGTGGCAGATGCAAAATGTAAGGCGGAGATGTTCTCGTCATCTTCCTTATAGCCGGCCTCTTCTTAGGAATTTCGTGCACTCAAGAAGTCTTGGAGACAGAAGGAACTGGTGACAGCTCAGAACAGCGCTGAGGTCTGCATGAGGGAGCTATTCACAACCCTGTGCACCTGCAAATAAGCCTATTTCATGTTTCCTTTCCCAGATAACCTTTGATAATCATCCTCCCAATTGCTTTTTCATAATTAAATGCTGTAATTCCCTACTTGGCTTGAACACTCAAGTTGTGCAGTCATTAGACAAGGGAAGTGAGAAAGTGCTGGCTTTAGTGGAAAGAGGCAGGAATGTCACAGAGGGAATAAAAAGAACTTCTAATGAAGCTTAGCACCTGCACTCACAATAATGTAGTCCTGTGAGCTCAGCAGATAGTGCAAGTCTGCAAGATCCCACTTGCAAGTGCTTTTATACCCCAGCTTCTTCCTGGGCTAGACAATTCTTCTACAGCTAGGCAATACTGGAAAATACAGGGATTTGGAAGAGGAGTTGGGTTTTTGGTTTGTTTTAATATTCCCACAGGTCCTATAACTGTGACAACATGATATACTGAAATACAATTTCATATTACATTATTTTTGTTCTCATTCTCACACCTATCCCACTAAAAGTCTGCACATGTAGTTATTTACATTCACTCACTTCAAAGCTATATATACATCAAATATAATTGTTCCCTTTGTGTTCTTTTTCTGGTACTTTGCCCATTTTAATTCCTCTGACTTAAACAGCACGTTCTGTTTTCTTGGTCCTACAGGAACTTGATTGTAACACATGCTGTATGATCCCATGTGGAAGAAAAAGGAGACTGAATCTGCTTACATTCCTGTGTAAATTATGCCTGAATCTGTCTGTAACATTATTTTTTTTTAATTCCATTTTAGACTCCAGAGCAGAAGGAGAGGCTCCCAAGACATGGAAGCATTTGAAAGGAGTCAGAGCCCTATTGTAACCTTTTCTCTGAGCAAAACTGACATGACGTAGCATTGTGTCAATATTGGTACCATTTGAAAGCAAAGTGGCACTGCAAAGAGAACATGAGGAAGTGTCATTTTAAGGGTTACTGCTGTACCTTATAGCTCTTCCTAGCATGTGGACCTGTTCTAATTTTCAAACCTGAAAACCTCATCAAAATATTGCTGCTTGTACACAGTATTTAATTTTAAGGCTTATTAAAAAATGCAGATGTGAAATTTTTGAATACCTGCAGGCTGTTTATCAAGAGCTCAGAGCTATGTGAGATGGAGGTACTTGCACCATATAAAACCTGTTCAAAATCTCACTAGACTGTGACTTATGTGAATAAGCCACTTGTCCTACTCCTAGTGGATGGAGGTTGACCATGAGCCAGCAATGTGCTCTTGTGGCCAAGAAGGGCAATGCCATTCTGGGGTGGATTAGAAGGCGGGTGGTTAGTAGGTCCAGAGAGGTTCTATTCCCCCTCTACTCTGCCCTGGTGAGGCTGCATCTGGAATATTGTGTCCAGTTCTGGGCCCCTCAGTTCAAGAAGGACCTCAGGGAACTGATTGAAAGAGTCCAGTGCAGAGCCACAAAAAAGATCAAGGCAGTGGAACATCTTCCTTATGAGGAGAGACTGAGGGAGCTGAGGCTCTTTAGCTTGGAGAGGAGACTGAGGGGTGACCTCATTCATGTTTATAAACACATAAAGGGTGAGTGTCAAGAGGATGGAGCAGGCTTTTCTTGGTGATGTCAAATGACAGGACAAGGGGCAATGGGTGGAAGTTGAGGCATAGAAGGGCAATGGAAACATGAGGATTTTTTTTTTTCCCTGTGAGGGTGATGGAGCACTGGAACAGGCTGCCCAGGAGGGTTGTTGAGTCTTCCTCTCTGGAGATATTCAAGACCCACCTGGGTGTGTTCCTGTGTGATCCTGCTTTGGCAGGGCGTTGGACTGGATGACCTTTCGAGGTCCCTTCCAGCCCCTAACATTCTGTGTTTCTGTGAAAGTGATTCTTATTTATATTGTCAGAGTCCAAAAGAATGAAAAAATCAGCATGCCAACTAAAAAAAAATAATGGTGGAGCTTTTTATCCTGTTGCATCATTTATAACATATGTAAAGAAAGTTTGTTTGTTTTCAAAATCCAAAGTGGAAAATATCAGTATAGGCTTCACTATGCTTTAATTTTATTTAAGGTGAAAAACAAAACCAAAAAAGATCATTTTCTGTTCCTCCTGTTTGTTTTTTTTTTGCAGCTAAAGAAAAGAGAAAGATGAAGATGCACTGAAGGTAGCACACAACAGAATTCTGCTGATTTGGTTTCACTTATGGACTTCAGATATTAAATGCAAATATTTGCTGAAGCCTGCAGATGTGTGCTTCTGATATGTTGTGTCCAGTTGAGGGAAGTTGTATTACACACTGTTGTAAAAAATTGCTGTGCACAGCTGCTTTTTCACTTCCTAGAGTATGCTGCTTTATTCCCTTACCCCTTTCACACCAACTAAATATCCCTTAACGGGAGTTGCAAGTGAGCTGCTTACTCGGTTTTACTTTTGTTGGACTCTGAATTGAAGGGCCCCATGTCACTCCAGTGAACAGCTGAGAAGCAGATAGAACATGCACTGAGACTAAGGAATAATTTCCTCATGGGTTTGATAGGTGGACCACTAGATGGATAAAGAACTGGCTTGATGGCTGCATGCAAAGCGTGGCTGTCAATGGGTCCATGTCCCAGTGGAGGCCAGTGACAAGTGGAGTCCCTCAGGGATCAGTCCTGGGTCCAATCTTGTTCAACATCTTTGTTGGTGACATGGACAGTGGCATTGAGTGCACCCTCAGCAAGTTTCCTGATGACACCAAGCTGTGTGGCGCAGCAGACACGCTGGAGGGAAGGGATGCCATCCAGAGGGACCTTGACAGGCTGGAGAGGTGGGCACAAGCCAACCTCATGAGCTTCAACAAGACCAAGTGCAGGGCCCTGCATCTGTGTCGAGGCAAGCCCAAGCACAAATAGAGGCTGGGCAGTGACTGGTTGGAAAGCAGCCCAGAGGAGAGAGACTTGGGGGTGCTGGTGGACGAGAAGCTCAACATGAGCTCTCAATGTGCACTTGCAGCCCAGAAAGCCAATCAGATCCTGGGCTGCATCAAGAGAAGTGTGGCCAGCAGGTCAAGGGAGGTGATTCTCCCCCTCTACTCAGCTCTGGTGAGACCCACCTGGAGTACTGCGTCCAGTTCTGGAGCCCCTATTACAAGAGGGATATGGACATGCTGGAAGATGTCCAGAGAAGGGCCACGAGGATGATCAGAGGGCTGGAGCACCTCTCCTATGAGGACAGACTGAAGGAGTTGGGGCTGTTCAGTCTGGAGAAAAGAAGGCTCCGAGGTGGCCTAATTGTGGCCTTCCAGTATCTGAAGGGGGCCTACAAGAAGGCTGGGGAGGGACTTCTCAGGCTATCAGGTAGTGATAGGACTAGGGGGAATGGAATGAAGCTGGAGGTGGGGAGATTCAGGCTGGATGTGAGGAAGAAGTTCTTCACTGTGAAAGTGGTGACGCCCTGGAATGGGTTACCCAGGGAGGTGGTTGAGGCCCCATCCCTGGAGGTGTTTAAGAGCAGGCTGGATGAGGCTCTGGCCAGCCTGATCTAGTGTGGAGGTGTCCCTGCCCATGGCAGGGGGTTGGAACTAGATGATCCTTGTGGTCCCTTCCAACCCTGACTAATACTATGATACTATGATTTGTTAAGTTAAATTTCTTAAATTCATTAAAGAAACTTAAAGCCTGTTGGAACAATAATGACCGGACCATACAAGAAGGACTAGGAAGAAACCTTTTTGATTCTAATAAACTATAGTTGGTAATTGAAACAATTTTGCTTCCTTCTCTTTTTCATTATTTTCTTTTCACAATATGCACTCCCAGTGGATAAAATTTTCTTTTACCATTCTGAAAATGTAACCTGCTTGAAAGCATCAGAAAATGCCACAGTTGCCAAATTGCTGATTGTCCTCTTGCTTTTCTCACTACAAAACTAGACCAAACAGCTTTAGGTGGTATTACTACACATTTTAAAGAAATATGGTCAATTGTTAAGCTGCAGGTCTTCTCTCAAGCACTTTCTTTGATTTTTCTTGCAGCAGGAAAGCTGCAAAATGTCTGCTTCAGAAAATGTGGTTCACAGGGAGTTTCCATGTGCACAGGTCTGAGTCATGAAAATATCTGTAAGAATGTCTTGCCTTTGGAGAATTTCATTCTGCTTGGTCATGAAACTTAGTGATGCCAAACCCAATCTTTTCTTTATGCATTAATTTCCATATATTACTTTGTTTTAGCAGTTACTGCTTGAAGCAAAAAGGCTCTTGTTCTTGCATTCTCTTCTCTCCTACATATTTGCTCCAGAGTTAGAATACCAATGTGTGAAGGTTGGTTTTTTGTTTTGTTTGGTTTGTTTTGTTTTGGGTTTTTTGTTTTTTTTTGGGGTTGTTTGTTTGTTCATTTTTATGCTGATGTTGCTTTGTTAAATTTTAGCTGAATTTTACCTACCTTCCTTCCCTGTGATACTATGATACTCTGTTTGTTCCTTGTCATTTCTATGTAGGTGTGGCCATTTAGGCTGGATGCCTCCAAAACAGAAGCCACAGAGTTGAAACCTCCAGTGTCCGGAGTGTCCAGCCCACTGGGTGGACACAGGAAATAGTGTATTTCTATCCATAAATCCTGCACTCTTACAAAGCTGTCTGCAAAGTTATTGTGTTTCTCTTTCTTCCCTCTCTGCTCCTGTGGGAGAGATGCTCTCTTATCTAGTGACTATGGGGGTGTATCAGAGACGTCTTCAGCCTGAGTAACTTTTTTTGCACCCCTGTTCAATCTTGGCCTATCCAGGCCTAATACCAGGGTAAAAAGGGAGGAGAGGGAGGGAACAGTTCAGGTCGGGCCATCCTGAAACCAGCCTAGCAATGGGGAGGCGGGGGGGGAGGGCGGAGAGGAAGAAGGAGCCCTGGAATCTTGGTGAATTCCAAGTGGGCAGAAGGGAAGTGTTGGGCTTTTGGTCTGGTGTAAAGGAACTTGTGTGTTAAGTTTAGACTGGGGATTTCTTTGAATTGCTATGCTCACCACCATGCTTTGTAGGTTTTTTGTAGTATGAATTGCTTTTCCACTTAAACTTTCCATGACTATCCAATCCATTTGTGCAAGCATTATTCTTTTGTCCCTTTTAGAGCAAGAGAGCAATATGTCCTGCTCTGAACTAGGACAGTAGGACATATTTAATTAAGTTAGAGTAAGGTCTTTTACAAGGTTGGCTAAATTATATCTTGTAACTAGCCAATTTGTCTTTATCAAAGTCCAAGTACTGGTAATCTGGACGAAACCATTGTTGGCTGTCCACCTTTGTTTTTCACTGATCCTGCATAAGTGTAAACTAAGTGAGATTATTGGATTCCTAATAAAATTGTCATAGGAGGTACATAGTTATCACTCTAGGTAAATAATAAAAAGTCAGTTCCTTGCTAAACTATAAATTTGTTTTATATGAAAGCAGTATCACACACCAAACTTTTGGGTGCTTAATTTCAAAGAACGCTTTTCTGGATCTAGCTGAAATAGCCTACAACACATTCACAGCCTATGAGTCCATTTTTGCTCAGCAATATCCAGCTGTGTATACATGCTCCTAGCATCTGTTTCTCTGCTACCTGTAGCCAAATCCAGAGGAATAATAGATAAATATCACCCATAATGTTTTGGTTTCTATAAAATGTTTCGTAGGTCATGCTGGAAATATGAAAGGGAAGAAGAGCTTGAAAAATGGCACCCTTAAGTCCTCTGTTACTACATTTTAGAGACTTACTAATGAATTATCTAAACCCAAATGTATATACATGGTTTTCTTCCTACTGCCATCTTTGCCTGTGATGTCCCACATCAGCAGGCATAGTGGCAGATATTGGTCTCTCTTCTAGTTCGAAAAGATCAGAAGAAAGAAGTATACATCTGTATATAATCAGGTACTCACCTCTTAGTTCTTGAGTTTAGAAGTATTGCTAGCAGCAGATAAGTATGGTTACTTTTAACCCATTCAATATTTATTCCTGTGTGAGTATAGTGGCATAACTTGAAGTTGTGTGTTAAATCGATCCACTAAGTAATTGAGTTTAATTATTAAATTTGATTCAATATTTAATTTGGTTTAATAAAAGTGGGCTTCCATAACTGTATGCATTTAACTGATATATATTAGGACTGTATAATTTTGAATGGATTAAATATTTAATAGGGAATGCTTTTGTGAATTATTCAAAATGCAGACTAGATAACTGATCTACTCTTTCAAAATAGTGGAAATACAAATGACACATTATAATAATAACATATTTCCAACCAAGAGTATTTATAAAACACATTGAACTCATTGTTGGTTCATTTCCAGTCAAGCAAACCAATCTTTGCTTAATGGAATCAATGACTGATAATTCATCAAGAAAACTCCCAGAGCTGTTTAACTCTAATATAGCTCAAAAACCTGGACTACTAGAATATACAGAAGACCATGGTGGCAAAGTGATTAAAAAAACCCAAACCCTATAACAATATAATTTTCTTCTGTCTTTTGTGAACAGCTAAATCTTCAAAAGATTTGTGGCTAATGATGGCTTAGTACTCTGAATCAGAATCAAAGAATTCTGAATCAAGTCACAGTTAAGTTCTGTAATCATATTTCATGTTGATGTTGCATCATAAGGAAACTTCAGAAAATGAGATATATTTAAGTGAGCTTCAGCACTCATCTAATTTCAGTGTGTGTGTGTCATTTCAGTCATGGGACAGTACTTAACTGATGCTTGAAATTGTTAATAAGAATGTGAATTTATAAGCCTGTGACTGTGCTGAAGGATTTTGCTGGATCAATGAACATGCTTCAAACATTCTTATACAGGAATCCCTATCCTTACTTGTCAGCATGTAAGACCTGTTTTGTCAGAAAATATCTTATTTAACTGCAAATGAAGACTGCCAGGCAACACTTGGGATCTTGTTTGTGGTATGGTTGTACAAATGTTTGTGCCAGCAAAACTGAGGAAGCAGCGGGGTGATTCCTGAAGAAAAGAAAGTGTTGGTAGAATCATTCAACATTATGCCAGCCTCTTTGACAATTGAACTGTGTCTTAATAAGGGGAGAGTCAGTTTTTAATCTGAAGAGACATATAAAAAACCCAAGATATTAAAGTTAGTATATAGTTATGGATAAATATTGGTTTGCAATATATGTATTTGGTTATCTTATTTACTGTCTGTTTGCTCCCACTTTGAAATGCATGCTTTCAGGTAAACACTTCTACCCAGGTCCAGCAGGGTTAAAAAAATGCATCCCTTATCTGCAGAGAATGGTCTTTTTTGGATGGTGTAAGAGAGGTACAAGTTTTCAGTTCTCTGCTTCATGAAAGCCTGAGATTGTCAAGATCTGCCTCCCTACCAGCTATGTGCTCTACTCTGTACCTGGGCATCATGGGGCTCAGGCAAGTAAGATTTGCCCACTGAGCACTGGAAAAACCTGGTATTCAGTCAGCTAGCAGGAAACAAGTCTGAAATGCTTTGATTGTCATGAGGATAAAAATAAAAGGAGTATGAATCTGACCAGATGAACTCCTCTTTTGATTAAAAGCTAATGGAAATCAAGTACAGGTTCTTTTTGTTTATAAAAAAGGTATTTTCTGAGGCACAGCCAGTCTATTTCTACCATTGATAAAAATAGTAATAACTGTTCTTCAGTGCACAATTAAACCAATTAAATCTGTGGAATTTCACATAAAATAAAGATGGCCACTGTGAATATTAGCCTTAGGCCTAGAGATGCCTAAAAGGCCTTGAGATACTCCCCCACTGTTACCCAATAGGGAGCACCTCCCATGGGGCAGAGAGGGAAGAAAGTGGAAGAGAATGACTTTGAGGATGGATTTATAGGGCACAGGATATTATGGGTCTGAAATACTCAGCTTCCTGTGTCCACCTACTGGGTTGGACACTTGGAACATGGGAGGTGTAACTTATGTGGCAGGAGCAGGAGGGACCCAACCTAAACTCCCACAGAAGTCCACAAGGTCTGTCTCCTCAGAGATGGTGTACAAAAGTACCTTAGTTAGATTTCTATACTTGCACTGATTAGAAGCTTCAGGCAGAGCCCCTTAGTGTGCACTATCCATTGAAGTGAGGGTTAGTCACTGAGTGCAGAAGGTATGTCATATGAAGATTGAGAAGGAGTTAGCATCTCATATCTCCTCACATGACCTTTTCTATCTCAACCAGTACTGGGAAAAACAGTGAAAGTTAAGGGGGGAGTGTGTGTGTGTGTTTAGGGAAGGAAAGAAAGGGAAGAAAATAGGCAACCCACAAGACCTTGAGAACAGATTCCCTCTTTTTAACAGAACTCTTCTTCTCCATGTGTGCCAGATTTCTTCTGATCCACACTCCTGATTGTTGCATGCTTGCATACACATGCACACGCTATGCATACAAATTGAAAACATAAAGTAAGAGGAAAAATTCCATGGAGAAAAACATATCCATAATTGTGAGTGAAACCCGTGTCAGTGTACAAGAATGTGCTGGCAGCATGCTGAAGCTGTCATTAATGAGCAGATGACTTAACTTTAATATTAACTTTACAAACCTTCTTTACACAATGTCTGAAATAGGCCAGCGTATCAGCAGACCCAACGTTCCATTAGTTTAATTCCTTGCTAATGGATTAATTCAATTTATGACAAAAGCAACACTTAACTGTCCAGTTTTGTTTGCCTTAAATCTATATAAACTCGAAATACAGTCTCCCTGACAAATGAGGTTACTAGAAACTAAATGGAAAATCTTATTTGCCACCACAGCGGTGACATGAAGAATTGCAGCCTTTAGCTCAGGGCTACTAAGCTCTTAATAATGAGAGAAAGGTACTCCATCTTCACCTATAGCCACAATTACAATGAACAAAAATAGCTGCCAAGGCTTCTACAAAAAAAAAATAATATTCATGACAGTGTGAAAAATATTGATTTTAAAAGCCAAGAAATGAAATATCTTCTAAAGTGTTCCATTCAATCTAGTTATTATTTTCCAAAAGAAACTGAGGAGAGCACAAAGCACTTTGCAGAAATCTTACATCAAAAATAAATCCAGAAACAGCATAAACAATCAATCCCAATCTCTTTGTAAATTAATGCAGCTCTCAAGTGATCAGGTCACACGTAAAACGTGTCCCCTGACCTGGAATTATGATGAGCACTGCATCTTGATCCATTCTTCTTTCTTCCCTTCTTTATTTTTTAAAAAAAATCTATCCTAAAAAAAAAAAAGGAAAGAAAAAAAGAAGGAAATGTCTGTAGATGTGTGACCCTCCAGAATACAATGGCCTATTGCTCTTAGCTTCTCTGTGTTTCATGCAGTGGCATTGCTGATTCTGGTCGGTTGTAATCCTTTCATGTTAGATTTGCAATATGTTCTGAGCCATTGTATATGTCAGATAAGATGGCAAAGCCCAGTACTCCTAGTCTCCATGCATTTCTCCTGATCAGAACAATTCTTTTTGTTCTTCCTCCCTTAGCACAGTATGCCTGGTACATAAACACAGGAAAGAATGTCTTTATTTTGAGCAGAATTGCAAAGTGGGAAAAATAATGGTCAGGGAAACATGCTATAATATCTCAGATGTTGCAAATCTTTTTGTTACCTAACTATACCTTTAAAGTCTAACCATAATTTTAAAAGGTATCTAGGTACCTCATTTCCAATGAAATCACTGGAAGATAATAAATGTCTCTAACAGTCTAAGCCTATGTTTTTTCAGAGCTTAAGCTTTCATTTTGAAAGGGACTTAGCAGCCAATGTTAAAAGCGTTTAAGTTGGGAGTGTAAAGACATAGACAGGTACCCTAATGAGATTTTCAAAGTGACTAACTCCCACCAAAATCAATCTAGCCTAAGTCCCTTTGGCTTTCAGTAGGATTAATGATCCTTGGTAAGTAAAATTCTTTTGGAAATGAGTCTTCTATAGCTTCAGAAATCTTACCAGTGCTCCCTAAACTACAGCGTTATTATTTCAGTATACAGTTTTCAGCCTGTTTGATATATATATATTATTATATTCTTACCCACATTAGCCAAATACTTTCCAAATTATTAATCTGTTTGAAACAAATTAAGTCAGGGATCAGTTTTCACAAGACTGTGCTGTGAGTAACTTAGTGCTGTGTGTAGTTTAGCCCATAGCTTATAGATTGGAGAAATGATCTGTCAGGTTCACATCCTTCTCCTGCTGAGGACATCTAAGTACATGGGTCCCAATTTCATAATGTGTTCCTACAAACTATAGAATCACTAACATATTAAAATGGAATGGAATGGAATGGAATGGAATGGAATGGAATGGATAGAATAGAATAGAATAGAATAGAATAGAATAGAATAGAATAGAATAGAATAGAATAGAATAGAATAGAATTAACCAGGTTGAAAAAGACCTTTGAGATCATCGAGTCCAGCCTATCATCCAACACTATCTGATCATCTAAAGCATGACACCAAGCACCCCATCCAGCCTCTTCCTAAACACCTCCAGTGATGGTGACTCCACCACCTCCCCAGGCAGCACATTCCAATGGGCAATCACTCTTTCTATGAAGAACTTCTTCCTAACATCCAGCCTAAATCTCCCCTGGCACAGCTTGAGACTGTGTCCTCTTGTTCTATCACAGGTTGACTGGGAGAAGAGACCAACTCCCACCTGGCTACAACCTCCCTTCAGGTAATTGTAGAGAGCAATAAGGTCTCCCCTGAGCCTCCTTCTCTCCAGGCTAAGCAACCCCAGCTCCCTCAGCCTCTCCTCATAGGCCTTGTGCTCCAAACCCCTCACCAGCTTAGTTGCCTGTCTGTGAACATGTTCCAGCAACTCAACATCTTTCTTAAACTGAGGGGCCCAGAACTGGACACAGGAGTCAACGTGTGGCCTAACCAGTGCTGAGTACAGGGGCAGAATGTTCTCCCTGCTCCTGCTGGCCACACTGTTCCTGATGCAGGCCAGGATGCCATTGGCATTCTTGGCCACCTGGGCACACTGCTGGCTCATGTTCTGCCTACAATCAACCAGTACCCCCAGGTCCCTTTCTGCCTGTCCTCTTTCCAGCCACTCTGACCCCAGCCTGTAGTGCTGCATTGGGTTGTTGTGCCCAATGTGTTGAATCTAGCATTTGGATGTCTTAAATCTCATGCTGTTGGACACTGCCCATCTGTCCAGCCTGTCAATGTCCCTCTGCAGAGCTCTCCCACCCTCTAACAGAGCAACACCTGCCCTAGCTTGGTGTCATCTGCAAACTTACTGATGATGGACTCAATAATCAGATCATCAATAAAGATATTAGAGAGCACAGGGCCCAGTACTGATCCCTGGGGAACACCTATCCTCCAAAGGCAAAAAGATTCTAGGAAGGGAGTTGGCAGGTCTCACTGACAGGGCTTTAAACTAGATTCAAAGGGGGAAGGGGCTGAAACCAGTCCCCCCAGACAGGAGTCTGGGGGTGGTAAGCTGGATTCAGGGATGAAATCAACAGCCCAGCTAAAGTGCATGTACACTAATGCACGAAGTATGGGCAACAAATAAGAGGAGCTGGAAGCCTTGTTACAGCAGGAAAGTTATGATGTAGTTGCCATCACAGAAACACGGTGGGATGATTCACATGGCTGGAGCACTGTAATTGATGGCTACAGGCTCTTCAGGAGAGACAGGCAAGGGAGAAGGGCTGGAGGGGTGGCCCTGTACATCAGGGAGGCTCTAGACTCCGTGGAACTAGAGATCAAGGATGATCAGGTTGAGTGCCTGTGCGTGAAAATTAGAGGGAAGATCAAAAAGGCAGACATCCTGGTTGGAGTCTATTATAGACCACCCAACCAGGATGAAGAAGTTGATGAATTACTCTGTAGGCAGCCAGAGGCTGTCTCAAGATTGTCAGACCTTGTTCTTACAGGCAATTTTAACCTGCCTGATATCTGCTGAGAACTTAACACAGCAGAGAGGAGGCAGTCTAGAATGTTTTTAGAGTTGTGGTGAAGGCACATTCTGCCCAGATACTAGAGCTGGTCCCAGCATGTGGACAGGTTTCCCCTCCTTCAGGAGGAAGACAAAAGCCATGGCATTAGCCAGGCCGGCACGCATCCAGCGCATGCAGTGCTTGTGCAATCACCAAGTATGGGCATAATTCCAGCTTCACGCTTTCTATAGGCTGAAGCCAGTTGTCTATGAGAGTGCCCATTGGTCAAACCCAGCCTCGAGGAATCTATAAGTATTACCCCTGTTGGTAAACAAGTTGCCCCCTCTTTCCCTTTGGCTCTGTACTTGCTTGAGAGAGCAGCTCTCGAGCCACAGCTTCTGCCATTGAGCTTATTGTTAGCTTCTGTCATACATGCACGTATACTGAAGCCTCTGCATCGTGAGAAGCACTCTGATCGTGAGGATCACCCCAGAGGGAGGACCTTCGCTGAGCCCGAGAAGCCAGCATCACCACAGCCAGTCGTACGGACCAGGAGAGCCCACTGTGCTACCGGAGGACTGGACCAGCCCCGAGGGTAAGATCTGCCCAGCTGTCGGGGAGAAGGGACTTGATTGATACTGAGTCCGCATATACCTAGCCCCGCCATAGCGGGAGAAGAGCCGCCACGTGTGCCGCCCCGAGCCCTGTAAACCTCAGGGAAGACTAAAGCATTGTTTGTGCCTATACTGCACCGAAGCTGGGACCATTCCGAGCATCCTACTATTCCTTTAAGGCCAGTAACCGGCAACTGTCGCCCCGCCCTGCCGTGAGAGCCGACTCCCAGGGCCGACCCCACGGGCCGAACCCGACCAGGACCTATCCCTATTGTCTGGAGGGAACCGACCGAGTCCTGAAGGGAACCTGCTTCTGAGCTAAGCCCAGGTTCCAGCATTCCCTCTCCACTGCTGCGGAGAGAGAAGACAGTACCCAGCACCACCGTCCCACTCAACTAGGAACCAGCCCAGCGGCAGTAGTCGGCCGGACCCCCACCTTGCTACAGACAACAGCTACAGAGTATCTTCCACGTGTTTTCCATCCACTAGAACTCAGTTCAAATTATCCGCGTGTAGCAGAGTAATCGCTGACTCACAGAAAGGTTGTAATATTGTTGTACATAGCCAGAAACCGCCCGCGTTCCGCCGAGTCGCCATCTAGTGACCAAGTGGTGGAACTGCACCATGCATTATATAAAATCTAGAAATAGTCTGTAGATAGTTTAATTGAGTTTTAATCATAACACGAAACCACTTATGGAATGTATTTCACGAACGTGCACTAGAACATGTTTATAAGTTGTTGATTCATCGGTTATTAATAATTTGATAATTAATAAAAATAATATTTTCATAAGTCATATTCATATTCATAAATTTAATAACCTCTTCACAACAAGAGTGTATAGAGGATAGCTTCTTATCACAGCTGCGGCATGAGCCTACCAGGGGTAAGGCTTTGCTTGACCTCCTTTTTACCAATACAGAAGGTCTGGTGGGAGATGTGGTGGTTGGAGGCTGTCTGAGTTCCAGTGACCATGAGACTCCACAGCCTCTATGTGCAGCCTGTTCCAGTGCTGTCACCCTCACTATTAAGAAGTTTCTCCTCATGTTGAGGTGAAATCTTTTATGTTCAAGTTTGAACCTGTTGTTTCTTGTCTTATTACTGTGCACCACCAAAAAGATCTTGGCCCCTTCCACTTGACACCCACCCCTCAGATATTTGTACACATTGATGAGAGCCCCTCTCAGTCGTCTTTTCTCAAGACTAAACAGCCTCAGGGATCTCAGTCTCTCTTCATAGGGGAGATGATCAAGTCCCCTAATCATCCTTGTGCCTCTATGTTGGATTCTCTCTAGCAGTTCTCTGTCTCTCTTGAACTGGGGAGCCAAAAATTTGACATTGTATTCCAGAGTAGAGGGGTAGAATTTCCCTAGACCTGCTGGACACACTTTTCTTGATGCACCCCAAGATACCATTGGCTGTCTTGGACACAATTTTCCTTATTTTCTCCAGATTACATAATCCCAGTTCCCTCATCCTCTCCTCATAATACTTGTACTCCATACCCTTCACCAGATTCACTTCCTGAATGCAAATCCAGCACCTCAATATCTTCCTGTGTAGTTAGAGGACCCAAACTGAACACAGTATTCTAGGTGCATCTTCACCGGTGCTGAGTATGGCTGACAAATCACTCCTCTGTTCCTGCTGGTCACATTATTCCTGATAGAGGCCAGGATGCTGATGGCCTTCTTGGCCACCTGAGCATACTGCTGGCTCATGTTCAGCCAGTCAGCACTCCCAGGTCCTTTTCTGTTGTGCAGCTTTCTGGTCACTTGCATGGGGTTCTTGTGACCAAAGCTCAGGATCCAGCACTTGGCCTTTTGGAATCTCATAATATTGGCCTCAACCCATTGATTCTGACTGTCCAGATCCCTCTGAAGAGCCTCCCTACCTTCAACTATACCTGCCTAATTTGGTGTTATCTGTGAAGTCATACTAATAGAACCCAGTACATATTGTTTTCCTCTCCAATAGCAGATTCATGTACCTGAATTGAAAACTGCAAGTCATAAAGAACTGCATTAAGCATTGTGCTGTTAAAGAAGTATTTTTATTGCACTCATTCCAGATGACACTAGGTAAATGTTTGTATATCTGCTTGCTTGTTTGGTTTTTTTTTCCCTTCTTGGACAAATATTCTGTAGGGCTTGAATTCTGTCCTACCAAAAGTCTTATACAAAATTTGTGTAGAAGAAATAACTAGGATGTGAATGGCATATGGGTTATGCACAGCATTTCTGGCACAGAGAGGATTTCATTCCTCTTGAATTTTGCCAGAGAACCTTTGAAATATTTCTATTTTAGTCCTATGATTTTTGTAATAATTCTATTAACATATAAATATGTATCAGGGCAAAGCTACAGGTAGCCCTAGAGACAACAAGACATAAATGGGCCTCATCTTCAGTTCAAGTCAGATACTGTAGCTCCACCAAAATCAATACAGTTTTACTGGCTTATGCCAACTATGGGTCTGGTTCCAGGACTCATCCTTAAGGAACACCATGCTTGATGAAGTGTTAGAAACCACACTGCTGGAAGCAGTAAGCTTCACCCTGATTTTTTTTAAATTCAGGACACAAGATACCCAGTTTTCATCATATGTCATCTTTTGAACTCAACAGGATATGTGGCATGAAATTAGTGAGGGTTGCAGAAATGGCTTTTGAGACAATGCATCTTTCTTTGTGGTTGGACCCAAATCCTATTTCTGCTGAAGCCAATGAACATTTATAGCAAAGTAGTTTCCCCATTTTAGCTTCAGATTTACAAGTCTTGGTGTTTCACTGAGTATTTTTTGAAGCTCCAGATCCTCTGATTACTAGTCAGTTTCAACTTCTATTTAAAACCAGCATGTTTTAATTTGGCATTTAGTCCCTAAGGACTTGAGTCCATAAAAGCAAGTATAAATAATTCCTTTAAAAAGCTTTCATGAATTTAAACTGAGTTCAGGACTTTGGAAGCTTGAGTGGTGATTTTGTACTTATTTGGGACTGCCATTATCTCTCAGACTGATCCACTGATATGACAAATAACACATTGAACACAGCTGTCTCAGGAGGAACCAAAGGTGTTGCCTTTCAACTGCACAGGCATAATTCACTGGGCTTCCTGATGTGCCTGAGTGTGCATGCAGGGGATTTTACTTTTTAAGAGATTTGGAGGGGCTTATTTACACCTTTAACTTAGCAGTTGTGTCTGCCATCCCAGTGATGTGTAGCAAAATAAGAATACCACTTTGATGAATATTCATGCTTGATGAATAGTTTTAACATTTCCACAGCTGGACTCTGGCTGAGCAATCACAGCAGCAGTCAGAAAGTAATATATGTGAAATGAAGCTATTTTCAGGCTATATTTTCCAAATCAAATTGCCAGCTGAATGCTGATAGCAATGGTTCAAATACTGTAGCCTGCTGTAAGTAGGCTTATGCTGCATGAGTAAGCACATGTAGATAGAAGAATATTTTACATACACTGATTCTGCTTATATAAACAACACTATTCTTGTCCATAACATTATGCAACAGCCATAAACAATGTCAACAGACAGTTGTAAACAAGAGTGTCCATGTCAATGAAACATCAGTGTCCACAGGCAGGAAAATGGACATACTTTATCTGAGAGCACTTGGATTTTAAGTAAATCAGTTGTATTAAGTGAACCAACGTTTTTCTACTTGGTATGTTGAATTAGGCAGGAAAAGTGGCCTCTTTTCTTTTTTGCTTTGTTAGAAAGGATCAACTACTGTTAGATCTCCAATCATGTTAGAAATTAATATAAACCATTCAAAAGAAGAGCTTATCTGAAATTACCCATACTGAGAGTGAAGTTTTCAAGCAACAGTGGGAAATAAATATCAAATTAAAAAGGGAAGAGAGAGGTGGAAAAGAATAAAGGAAATATTTACTTGAAGTAATCTAGTACTGCTCATACATAATTAAGACAATGTCTTCCATACTCCCTCGTCTGTTTTCTACAGATGAGGTCATTCTACCATAACAGCAAAGATAGAGTTCAGCAAAAGGAAGTGGTGTAAGGAGTGTCATTAGTCATAGATCAAGCATTAAGCACGTTTAATTGACTAAAATAAATTTGAAGACATGCAGCAAAAAACTTTCCGTGGTACCAATCTTCCTTTTCTTCTAAGTACCAACATTTTCTCAATAAATAATACTCATTTCTTTCAAGAGTTTCAAATACAAATAATATTCCATTATTAACGACATATTGATCTCATTGTGGGATTCGTGCTTCTCTAGGCTCTTCTGTTTTCAATAACCTATTGCTCCAGTGAAATTTTAGAGATGGGGTAATAGTTTTCACAGTGAGGTGTACCTCAGGGTGAGCATTCTTCACAAAATCTTAACAAAAAAAAATAAAATTGGTCCAGATGTTTCCTGGGACGTGAGAGAGGAAGGGAAAAGAGATATTTGGTTCCACATATGAAACAAAAAAAACCAAAAGAGTGACTTATTTAAAAGACACTGCACTTCAGAACAGAGATATGGTCTTCATAAAAACCAGTCCACATTTTTTCACTATGCAAACCTTTGAGGAACACCATTTCCCTCATGCACAGGATAGCTTTAGCAGAACTTCCTTTCCTCATTCTTATTTTTAATTTTCATATTGTGTGGCTGCCTGTCACTGCTGGCAAAGGAGGGTGCATCACAGACAGAGGGGTGCAGATATGTGTTTGAAATGGCATCGAATGGTGACTGGCTAGAGATTCCATTTAAAACGTAGGTCATAAGGCTGCAATCCATTTGGGGGCAGAGAATAAAAATCTTTGGTCAGTCCTTTAAAATCAAACTTTCTGCCTCGTATTACTATGATAAATGAGATAGTAGATGAAAACAATGTCAGGTGGGGACAGACAGCTCTTGTGAAAACAGTGATTTGAAGAGGAGGAAGTAAACTTCTAATTTTCCCCCCTCCCCTGTTTTAAATGCAACCACAACTAGCTGTGATCTAATTAAAAATTCTGTTTTTTTGTGTTGTGGGGGTTTTTTTTCATCCTTAACAATGTATCTTGAGCATTTTAACTATCAAAATTAAAATATCTAGAATTATTTATACTTACATTTAGAAAATCTACCCCCAGAAAGGAAATATATGAAGAATTTTCACACCAGAGGAAACAAAAACCAAAGAAAACCTCAAATAAAACAAACCCTTCCCCAAAATGAAAAATAACACAATTAAAAGAAGCACAACAAAGATGATTATATCCACCAGCTACATCAAGAAAGAAAAGCTTTTATTCCTGACTGAAGTAAAAAACCAAACCCCACCCAAACTAAACAATACAAGTATTTCTAACCCCTTATTCAATTTCAAGTCAATAGTGCTTTCACAAATAAGGCCAAAAGTGCACAAGTCAAAATCTCAGATATGTAGAATATGATGTATGTTTGAATGATGCTCAAATATCCACACGACCTTACACATCTTACCTAAATGATGAACAGCTTTTGGTTCTTAAAGTGAAATAATAAAAGAGACAAAGTTTTTATCCTGCTGTATCCATGACTATCGAATTGTGTTCTACAGTACACGCAGGCTTGCAGCGTGTCCTGATTCTGTATGTTGCTCAGGAGAGGAGCATTCACATCAAGTAATTTCTGTGCAATTTTCAAAGTGAATATTGCCTTAGAAGGCAAAAGATAATAATAAAAAGAATAAAATATCCCAACTGCATAATGCTACTGAGGGAAATTAGAAACAAGAAATCTCTATGATCTGAAAGAGGCACAGGCCTATTATGTTTTCTGTGTGGTTTCATACATTTCTTCTTTGTTCTCATTGTTTTCCTAATGAAACATTTACTTCAACACCACTCAGCTGCTCATTTCTGAAACTGCATTTGACATCTGCTAGAAAACACCGGACAGGAGGAAGCTACGGACAGGGATAGGCAATAGCTGTAGGTTATAGCTTTTGTAGTCCTATTCTTTAGGTCGTATTGTTTCTAATACCCTTTCAACTGCTTAATAAACTGCTTTTGTGAGCTGGTATATGCTGAAAGCTTTTGAAAGTAAATCAAACAAAACAAATTTTACTTTTGAAGAAAAAGGCTCTTATCCTAAATTTCACTCTGGGATATAGTCTATGGGTTGCCTTAAAAATAATCTCTTTAAGTTTTCTTTTTGTTGTTGATATTGTTTCCTTTTTAGCCAAAAGGATTTAATTGAAGAATAAGCTATAAAGCTGTAAGGAGATGAAGAATGAAGGTCACAGCCTTTCTATTGTATCTTTTTATTACTCTAAGCCTCAAACTAGCTCCTGGAATAATACCTGTTCCTGTAAAAATGTCTTTACACTGATCTTTTATTTGCTGCTCTGATAATGAGGTGTGTTCGAGAGTATGCAAGCACCTAGCTCACAGAAATGGCATAATGTGAGAAGAAATCTGAGTCCCTCTTTAGTCTCAGGTGCAGACACAAGAAGCTGTGCCTGAAGTAAAGGTATAATTTGTTGTTCATTTTACTGAAGTTCTAAGATATTATTAAGTGTCTTGTGTATAGCTTGGGTAATTATCAAACTGGCTAGGTTAAGTTAGAAAGGAAGTAGTGTGTAAAGAGAGGCAAATCTCATTGCATTTCTCAAAGCAGGGCTGCAGTGGGTAGAGAAGAGGAAAAGAAATTCAAAAGGAGAAGGATGGACCAAGAAGGAAGGAGAGTCAAGGCAATGCAAAGCATTGTGGTGGGTGAATAGTAAAGTGTTAAAACAATAGATGTTGAGAAGAGATGTTTCAGTTCAGAGTTCAGGAGAAGGTGACAGATATCTTAGCTCTAAAAGATGCAATGCCCTTCATTTCTTATCCCAGGATGCATAACTATGCTGCAGAATAATTATAGGCACATTGTTCACATTATAGATGCACTGCTTAACAAATGTAAATTTAAAAGAAGATTCTGACAGTATTTAGTGAGCTATGGATGCAGGCAAATAGCTATCAAAGGATCTGAAATGTCTATACTGGATATTTCTAGAAAGTTAAAAACACTGCTTAAGTCTGTCTGCAGCCACTAGGTAAAGACAAACAAGCAAATATCTGTAACCAATATTTTGCACATGTATTTTAGGCAAGTTGTTTGCACATTTCTGTGATCTCAGCAAAAAAAATTTTACTATCACTGTTGTCCCATGGTGACTGCTGTGTTTCATGCTGGTCTGGAACTCTGAAGTTTAGCATATTGCCACATGCAGGCGTGTTGAAAGTTGCTTGTTGCAGTACATTTCCTTAGCGTGGAAAGTATCAATGACATTTGAAATTGGTAGATTTTAGAGATTCCCTGTATTAATTCCCATGCTAGTATAACATAAACCCATTATAATGGTCATTCCTGTACTACCAATTCAGTCCTATTTTTGCTAGGGATAGCCAAGGAGGGTAGCACTTTCAGGCTTTCCATCACAATTTCTCTGCCTTTGCAGTTCTTGGGTTTGGTGATATTTCTTGTCAGCACAGGGATCTTCTCCCCATTTTCTTCCTGTGGGAAGACTAGCAGGCAATTCTATTAAAAGTATATAGTCCTACAGCTTTTCTTCAGTGTTCTCAGCTGGTTTGGTTTGATTATTTCTACTAAAAATCAGTCCATTATTTATCAATGGCCCCAGAATAAGAGCAGACTCTCAGAAATTCCTATTTCTTGAAACAAGAAAGTAAGAAAGTCCAAGGTATGACTGCATTACCGCAGCTTATTAAAATCCTCCCCAGATGCAGGTGGATTCATAGCTGCATTTAGACTTGAAAGCTTTGAGTTTCTTTTTGTATGGTTTCTCTTTAAACCCTACAGTATCTTTCGCAAGTTGAACATATAAAATGTCTCTTTTTTTTTAATTTCTCTTTTTTTTTTTTCCCCCTCACAGAAAGCAAGATTGAAACTGTTCGTGGGTTCATAAATTAAGTTTCCTGAAAAAGACACAAAGCAGCACTTAAAAGTATTTCGTCATATTCAGGTTCCTATTAAAACCACAATTTCCAAACCTTTGTAACAAACAGTTTCTGGTTTCTATTAAGAACCGTTATGAAAACGTGCCACTAAATTAATAGAACATTGCATCACTAGATACTGCCTGTAATACAGTTTTGAAGTGTGCATAGCCTGAGGACTTAGTTGCTTTGCCTTTTTTCTGTAAAGATTTCTAAACTTTGTGCAAGCAGATACCTAGCTCCTGATAAAGGCTCTCATGCTTTGAACAGGGGAGAAAAGCCCAACCTAAAGCATGTTTTACATGGCTATAAGGTCCTTTGTTTTGCTTGGCTTGGTTTTTCCTTTGTATATAGATTCTTCTCATTATCACTCAAACATCTGACCTGATACAAAAGCTGAATCATCTTATTCAGAATCTGATGGTTTCAGGCAAGAAAAGACCATCGTAAAGATCACAGGTCATCAATTTTTTTTCAAGATATTCCTATATAAAACCCCAAAACTAAAGGTTTTGTTTGACTAAAATAGACTAGACTAGACTAGACTAGACTAGAATAGACTAGACTAGACTAGAATAGAATACAACAGGTTGGAAGAGACCTTCAAGATCATCATGTCTAACCCATCAACCAATCCAACCCACCTAAACAACTAAACCATGGCACCAAGCACCCCATCAAGTCTCCAACATCACTCCCCAAATAGACTACAGATGAGAGATAAGTTTTGTAATTAAATAGTACTTCTTCAGGGACCTGAACAAGTGAGAAACACCTCGTTCATCATCGGTGATTTTTCACTACATTTGATGGAGTTTTCAAATAGCTGCATTGACTGGTCCAGTTTCTTTGGACTAGTGCAGCTATTTCTTTACACTGACTGTAATCTTGCTGATTGTATACTGAGTGTGTATTATAGGAATACTTCATACTATTCTTGAATGAGGTCATACAATGGGTAAAAGATGTCAGCTAACATCCATTTCTTAAATTTACTCACTTAGAAGTTCTAGGTCTGTTGGCACTCATGAAACAATTTACAGTAGTGATAGAAAGTGCAGGGGGGGAAAAAAAGAGACCACAACTTTCAAGTGTAGTCCTACTCATTTCTGAGAAGTCTTGCACTGAGCAGTGTACTAGTAGTTTAGAAAAAATGTTCCCATAATGTGTGGGGTATTTTGAGCCTAACACTCAAGGATTAACATATTTCATGGAATAGATGAAATTAAGGAAAAGGACAGCTGCTAAAGCCTTTCACAAAATCACAGAATTGTCAGGGTTGGAAAGGACCTCAAGGATCATCTAGTTCCAACCCCTCTGCCATGGGCAGGGACACCTCACATCAGATCCAGTTGCTCACAGCCACATCCAGCCTGGCCTTAAAAACCTCCAGGGATGGGGCTTCTATCGCCTCCCTGGGCAACCTGTTCCAGTGTTTCACCACCCTCATGATGAAGAACTTCTTCTTAACATCCAATCTGAATCTACCCATTTCTATATTTGTTCCATTCCCTCTAGTCCTATCATTACCTGACAGCCTAAAAGGTTCCTCACCAGCTTTCATGTTCTCTCCCCATCTATCTCAAAATGATGCATGCTAAATATGATTTTGTCACAACTCTCATGTGATATTATCAATTATTTTTTACACCCATACCTAGAAGTCTCCACATAAGTCAAAGTTTCGTTGTGCTATTTGCTGCATGAAATTACTCGAGGCAGCCTCTGACATGCAAGCTTGCTGTGTAAACAGACAAGGCAAAAGAGAGACAACTTGATCTGCAGAAGTTCAGAAGGGCTGAATGGGCAGTGGATGAGAGCCTTCAGCACTACATCCAGACCTAGTCTTGGGAAAATCCATTTTCTGGGCCGTCATGATAACTATATTTTGCATTTGAACCTGGGTAAGGCCCTTCAAACAAACCTAATAACTGTTCACTCTCAGACACTTTTGTATATAGTAAGCCTAAAAAAGAGGGGGGGGGGGGGAAGAAAAAAATAGAAGAGTGCAAAACAAATACAAGACTATATCATTTGTCATGCTTTGTTTTTCAGTGTCACAGTAGCAAATGTGCTGTATCCATTAACCTTTTTGCAAAGAGCAGAAGGTAAGCTAGTTAACATTTGACAGCTTTACAGAGTCTATCGACTTCTAATGAAAAATTCACCACTACAAGGTATTTTCCTTATATCTGTCTACTTCATACAGTTTGTCACTGAGACAGCCCTTAAAATTCCTATGTTTTGCTCTCCCACTTTCCCATATTCCTTTAGCAAACACAAACAGACGTTATCGTGATGATTTATTTACTACATGAGCTTTAATTTGTTCACTCGAAGTTCACTCCATGTCTAAGATGACTTTCAAGTTGTCAGCAGGAAGCATATGCTGTACAACACACATGCATTTTGTTGCTTGGTGCTATTGAGGAGTTGACTGGGCCACTGTCAGACTGCTGGATTAGATGAGCATTTTTTATGTGGAAAGGTTAATGGGTACAATGTGTCCTTCTTGCACCTTGGAGAGCATGCAGCACGTTACCAAAATTACAGGAAGATTAAAAACAGTGATGGTATCATTGAATGCCTCTGTGAGGATGCAGGTGCTCTAATGATAAGTTTGTAGCAGAATCTCAAAGGGAAGAGGGTTGAGAGCAATTCCCACTTCACAGTGCAATCAATCATTGGACTAACATATAATTACTACACCAGGTATATCACATAGTAATTTCCCTTTTCAGAAAGCTTAACTGTATTTTCAAGGTAGCTCAACAGTCCTAGTGCCTACCTGATATATCTATGATAATGAAATGTTATAAAAAAATATAATTACACACACCCCAAGTCTAAAATAACATACAATTGAGGGTAAGAGTTACTTTGCTTTGTCCTTAGTTTCAGGTGTATACAGGTATCTACTTGTTTTATAGTGCATTGTTAATTATTATAGATCCAAAGGATAAAAGTGTTGAGAAGTAGATGCATTCTACTGTGAGACAGGATAAATATTACTCCATTCTAGCTCCACAGAGGAAAAACTAATGGGTCCAAAAGTATCGTAGATGAGCACAAAAAGTTGTGTATATGCAGAAAGCAAGGTAAAAAAATAGGAGATGACCAGTATCTGCCTATTCTAAGAAGCTGCTTCTGCATCCTCCTAAAAAATTGGATTAAGGCTAATCTGCTTGGGAACACATATCTAGAATCTTTTTAAGAGTAGATCTAGTCAGAACATGCAAAACAAACAAAACAAAAAGACAGACGTTATAAATACAAATAATAAAACTGGCTTTGTTACATATTTGATCTGCAGGTCAGGGGCATTAAGGTTCAATAATCCGGGGGAGGGGGGAAGGGGGAAGAGAAAGGCTGGTTTTTCCCACGTGCCTTTCTTTTTCACAAATGTAAAATGTCAGCAACAAAGTATAAGAGCTTGATAGTAAGAAGTGCTATTGCTTTCCACCTGTAATTCCACACCAGTCACAGAGCATTCAACATCTCTCTTGCTGTACTTTGAAATCTATGTATAAAAAGCTGGAATGAATTTCTGGGTATGTTTTTTTTTTTTTCCAGCCATTAAAAAAATAAAATGTTTAGGAAAGTATTTGATGCTCAGATACATCCAGAAGTAAAAAGCTTTTTCTTGCTAAAGTACAAAGTATAAATAGACCGTGGACACGAAGGGAGCAAGGATTTATTTGTCTCTTCTGCAGTTTTCAGAACTGACAGACAGCTTACACAGAAGTACTCTATACTCTGTTCTGTGCTGCTAATAATGGAATGATTCACTGATATTGTGGATATATGTGTTGATACGTTCACTGAACTGTAGATTATTACTCTGAGTGTCAGCAAGCCTTCTACTAATGTCAACTGTAATATCGAGTCAGGCTCTCGAGATATTTGCCTAGCTGGAGACAGTCAAATGATGTTTAACACAGACTGCTTAAGAGTTAAGTATTTGCTGTGGTGTGCATTTGCAAGCAGTTTATAGATGACACATAACCCAGCTGCAGTTCATATAACTACTTGTGTGCCGGCATGACAATCCCAAACATGGTAAGATCATAACACCATGAAGGACGCTGTGGAGTGTCATTATCAATTGACAGGATTGTTTGCACTTCATCTGGATTTCTAAAATCTTACTTGTGGCAAACTTTGATCTATCTTTCTATTAGATAATTTAAAAAAAATAAATAAAAATGCTTTTGGTTACTCTTATGTACCAAATTGAATATTATTCTATTTCTATTTCCAGAGCCACGAGGATGACCAGAGGGCTGGAGCATCTCTCCTATGAGGACAGACTGAAAGAGTTGGGGCTGTTCAGTCTGGAGAAAGGAAGGCTCTGGTGTGACCTTATTGTGGACTTCCAGTGTCTGAAGGGGGCCTCCAAGAAGGCTGGGGAGGGACTTCTTAGGATATCAGGCAGTGATAGGACTAGGGAGAATGGAATGAAGCTGGAGATGGGGAGATTCAGACTGGATGTGAGGAAGAAGCTCTTCACCATGAGAGTGGTGAAGCCCTGGAATGGGTTGTCCAGGAGGTGGTTGAGGCCCCATCCCTGGAGGTGTTTAAGCCCAGGCTGGATGAGGCTCTGTCCAGCCTGATCTAGTGTGAAGTGTTCCTGCCCATGGCAGGGGGGTTGGTTGTGGTCCCTTCCAACCCTGAGTGATTCTATGATTCTATGATTCTAGGGTTTATTCATGCGCTATTTTCTGTATTACCTTATACCAGACCATAAGCTTAGATGTCCTTAAAAGAATTAAGTCCAAACACTACACATGCACCAGCAGCTGCTGCTAACAGCTCAATTCTCAGGTTCCTTAGGAACCTCTGTCCCATCCTAACACAGACTCCAAAGATGAGCTCAGTGTTTATTCTTCCCTTGGCTACCTCTGATCTGAGCAGCCACTGGTAAAGAATGCTACAGCTTGTCTTTTCAACAGCGTGACAGATGACAGATATATCTTTGCTCTCTATTCAGCTCCCTAAGCCACATTGTAGTTCAGAATTTAAAATATCTACAGCTCCAGCTGGAACACAGAAAGAAAGATCATGATGTACAGATCAGCTTTATTGATGCAGTAGCTAGGGCAAAGGGAGCAGCTCTTTGGCAAATGAAACTTTCCTATGTGCTACTTTTATATAGTAGAATAAGCTCCTAAATAACCAAGGGACTGTCATAGGTCTCATCATTTGTTCCACATGCAAGAAATGTTCTTTGACCATTAGTCTCGTGATATGATATCCTAGACATATGTCTCTGGACCTGCTTCAGCACCTCAATGTTTTCCTTGTAGTGAGCAACCCAAAACTGAACATGGTGTTCAAGGGGTGGCCTCACCTGTGTTGAATGCAGGGACATAATCACTTCCCTGGTCCTGCTGACCATGCTATTCCTGATACAGCCCAGGATGCTGTTGGCCTTCTTGGCCACCTGAGCACACTGCTTGCTCATGTCCAGATAGCTGTTGATCAACATTCCCACGTCTTTATCTGCTGGTCAGCTTTCCAACCACACTTCCCCGAGTCTGTAGCATTGTCTAAGGTTGTTATGCAGTACCCAGCACTTGGCCTTTTTGAATCTCATACCATTTGCCTCAGCCCACTGATTAAACCTGTCAACATCCCTCTGTAGGGACCTCCTATCTTCAAGCAGATCAACACTCCCTCACAACTTGTCATCTGAAAATTGCACTCAATGCTCTCATCTCAGATCATTGATAAAGATATTAAGCAATAATTCTTGTGTCTTTGTGGCCATGTGGGTCTCCATTCCATGCTTACACTATTATAGCAAACTGAGAGACCTCACTAGCACACCATTCTTCAATCATTGGTGTGATCCCCTCGGACTTATTTCTAGCAAGCCTGGCTTTATGCTCTTCTGTCTTCAAACACAGTTTAAGGTTCTTCCAATGAGCCCTGCTAGCTCCTGTACAGGGTCTTTTATTCCCACTGAGACAGGCTTATCACATTTGTTGTCAGCAGGCCTGGTGTCCCATAAATAAACCTACAATTAAGGAATGTAAATTTCTACCTATGACATCAGGTTTGGAGTCAGTCATTGATTTGCTGGCTCTTCTAGCATATTCCCACAGGACTCCCTGCAACTGGATGGAGAGAGGCGAACACTGCTTGTGCTCCTGATCCCTCAATCAGTTATCCCACAGTCTTGAAGTTTCTCTTCATTGGCCCTGGACTTGACACTACTTCATCACTGCCTACCTGAAAGATCAGTAGTGGATAGTAAGCTGTGGGTGATACTAGGCAAAGAAGTCTTCTCCTTACATCATTAACTCAGGTCCCAGGCAGGCAGCAGACTTCCAGAAAAAATAGGGCTGGTCTATGTATATGGCCTTCTGCTTCCTTCTTCTGCACTGACGTCTGCACTGACATCTGCAACTGAGTGTGTCAAAATGATTGTAAAAATCATGATGCCAAAGAAAGAGTAGGCAAGACAGAGAATTACACGAGAAA
This sequence comes from Colaptes auratus, assembly GCA_015227895.2. Lineage (NCBI taxonomy): Eukaryota > Metazoa > Chordata > Aves > Piciformes > Picidae > Colaptes > Colaptes auratus. The sequence continues at coordinate 49,503,780 of CM037640.1, read as the reverse complement.
GAGAGCTCAGAGATGTAGGACTTTGTATGTGTTTTCGTCCAAGGGTCACTCAAGGACACTGTTTCTTGTTGCTGTCCTTAAAATTTGCATTGAACTGAAGACATAATGCCAGGAGCATCAGAAGTTCAGTAGGATAATACCCCAAGAGGCTGACTGTCATATGTCATTCCCCCCACTTACATTGTTTGGTTTTTGGTATTTTTGGTATTTTTTTTTTCCTAGTCAAGGCTTGAAATATATTTGTCCTGACATAAACTGAACCCTAGGGAAGTTTCATCCATCTATTAGTATGAACTTATTTAACATAAGTAACATGAGGTGATAGTTACCTGTTTTCATCCTGAATTTTCACAAGTCCTAACAGTTTAACCTGTCATGAATATTTTAAAATGTTTGTTGAACTTCTCCTTAGAAATTGTACTGGCCAGGGCATAAGCTTCAGTATTACAACTGCTCTGCTGTAATTAGGAAATAGACATCAAAAATCCTAAGACAGAAACACCTGAGGTAGCATATTAAATATTTATTCAGAATAATGCATTAAGCACAATTATTTAGACAGTGAATTATTTTAATTAGATGTCCAGGATAACCAGTTTTTTTTTTTTTTTTTTCAAATCTAAACATTAAGCTCTTCATGTAGCATAAAAAAATGTCGTTATGTGGAAAATAAGGAGCCTGTTTTTTTCAGAGAAAGATGGAAAAAATTGAATTTCCCCTATTTCCATTGACAAACAATCCAATTTAGCTGAGACCAAGGCACAGCAGCTTGTCAGTTTTGGATAGTAAGCCTAGATCACATGCCATGGCATGTTACGTTATCACTTTAAGAACTATGCCACTGATAAGTATCCTTCAGAGCTTCTATTACCTTATTCTTTACTTTCTGGATATAAAGAAGTTCTACCTCATATAAAATTACTCATGACAGTGAATATCACAGAATCACCAAGGTTAGAAGAGACCTCAAACATCATCAAGTCCAACCCGTCACCACAGACCTCATGACTAAACCATGGCACATCCAATCCCCTCTTGAATGCCTCCAGGGACGTGACTCCACCACCTCCCTGGGCAGTCCATTCCAATGGCTAACGACTCTCTCAGTGAAGAACTTACTCCTTACCTCGAGCCTAAACTTCCCCTGGCACAGCTTGAGACTGTGTACTCTTGTTCTGGTGCTGGTTGCCTGGGAGAAGAGACCAACCCCCTCCTGGCTACAACCACCCTTCAGGTAGTTGTAGAGAGCAATAACGTCTTCTCTGAGCCCCATCTTCTCCAGGCTAAACAACCCCAGCTCCCTCAGCCTCCCTCATAGGGCTCATGCTTGAGGCTTCTCACCAGCCTCTTTGCCCTTCTCTGGACATATTCAAGTGTCTCAATGCCTTCTTAAACTAAGGGGCCCAGAACTGGACACAGTACTCAAGGTGTGTCCTAACCAGTGGTGAGTACAGGGGCACAATGACTTCCCTGCTCCTGTGGGCCACACTATTCTTGTTCTGTAATATGTTTTTTCCCCACTCATATTCAGTTACTTAAGGTTCTTATTACTGACTGTAGATTTACAAGGTCTGTCTGTACCCACAGAACACAAAAGGAAAGTTTTAAGGAGAACTTATATGTAGTGATTAAAAGTCTACCCATTATTTTCAGGGCATCTCCATATACTGTCTGCTCTGTGCAGTTCATTCCTCAAGTCTTCTGTAAATTGTAAAACTTTGATGTCAAGGGAAATTTTCTTTATTCCTTTTTTCTTTCTTCTTTCTTCCTTCTTTCTTTCCTTCCTTCTTTTCTTTCTTTCTTGCTTCTTTCTTTCTTTCCTTCTTCTTTCTTTCTTCTTCTTTCTTTCTTCTTTCTTTCTTCTTTCTTTCTTTCTTTCTTTCTTTCTTCTTTCTTTCTTTCTTTTCTCTTCTTTCTTTCTCTTTCTTCTTTCTTTCTCTTCTTTCTTTCTTTCTTTCTTTCTTTCTTTCTTCTTTCTTTTCTTTCTTCCCACCCCCTTTCTTTCTGTTTCAGCTTTCTTTCTTGCACAGTTTTCTTTTCTTTCTTCAATCTTGACAAATTCTTCGTCTTCTTACTGCACTTTTTTCACTTCTGGTCAACAGCTTTCTTTCTTCTTTTTCTCTTTCTTGTGTTTTAAGCCCCCACACCTCACCTCTCCTTCTGACTCCCAGCTTTCTTTGTTTCTTTTTATTCTTTCTTTCTTTCTCACTGCTGGCTGACACTTTACTAAACTTACTATCACCTGGCCGCCTTCAGGCTCTTTCCTGCTGCCGACTTTCTTCTGGTTCTGGGCTCTTCCTATCTTCCTCGATCTCAAGTCCCCCTTTTCTTCCAACACCTCCACTAAACCTGGCTTACCACCCATCTTTTTACCTCCAGGTGTGACTCACCACTTCCCCAGGCAGCCATTCCAATGGCCAATTACCTTTCTGTAGACTTTCCTCACCTCAAGCCTAAATCCTCTGGCCAGCTGAGACTGTGACCTCTGTTCTGGTGCTGGTTGCCTGGGAGAAGAGACCAAGCCCCACCTGGCTACAACCTCCTTTCAGGTAGTTGTAGAGAGCAATGAGGTCTCCCCTGAGCCTCCTCTTCTCCAGGCTAAACAACCCCAGCTCCCTCAGACTCTCCTCACAGGGCTTGTGCTCCAGACCTCTCCCCAGCCTCATTGCCCTTCTCTGGACACATTCAAGTATATCAATGTCCTTCTTAAATTCAGGAGCCCAAAACTGGACATGAGCAATATGAATGGAGAGTTCCCTTTCACCAGCAGAAAAACTTGCCTTACTTTTGAAGCTAAAACTGCAACTCATATGCACACATTCATGAAGCATTTTTACATGAAATCCATTTCTCATTTAAATGAAATTAATCAGCAACATGCTAAACAATGCTTTTATTTTCATTTTTTGGTGTTGCTGTTGTTCTGCATGATTTTTCCCATTACTACATACTGGCACTTGCTTGATCACCACATTGTACATTTTGTGTGTTCTGTAACAATTTGCTTTTGCACGTGTATTTGTCAAAATGATGAAATAATCACAGAAGGTGATATTTACTTCTGAATGAGGAAAGGAAACAGTATGAAATGTTCAGGTATTTTTATTACATATTACTAAGAAAAGCATTTTTTTCCCCTATTCTGCTTTAACATCCCACCCTCTATTCCCAGGAACATGAGCCCTTGTGACAGCATCCAAAGGACGAAAGTAATAACCAGCTGGGACAGAGACATTCTGTCATTCAACACTATGCATGTGCATTAATCTGGTTTTAATTTGCTTATTGCTCAGTCTGAGCACTCAGGACTGAGTCTTAATTTTTGTACTGAGGAATTCCAAATATGGTCAAAAGTCAAATGGAAGAAGTAATAAGGAATGCAGGTCATCTTAACTGGCAAATTTCTGTCATCTGTGAAAGCAAAATATGTCACAGAACAACTGTATAAATACATTGATTATTTTATCCTTCATTTACTTCCTCTGCCCTCCTTTATCCTTAAATTAGAAGCTAGATGCTAAAAATTTCATTGGAAACTTAAGAACCAGACTTTGCTGTGTGAGGAAGTTTCTGAGTAAGACATCAAGTTTCTAGCCATCAGAGGACAATTTATTGATACTTGTCAAAAGGAAGTATCAGTCTAACAGAAATCAAGACAAAAGGAATGTCTGATGAATTTCCTTTGAAGTGCCTGTTATAAAAGTCCTTGGTAATACATATTGATGAACTCCAAATTGTCTTGCCTGAAGGGAAAAGAAAGTAGACTGCTTTACACTGTCTTATAAATATTCATCAAAAGAACAAGACTTATGTTTCCAGGCGTGAGGTGAATGATTACGGTTGTATGATTGCCTTGGAATCTGGATAATTAGTAAAACAGCCTATGACAGTGGGAGAATTTTAAACTTGGTAACTTGCCATCACTCCTTTTGGATTTAAAGACAGTGCATGCTACTCTGAAAGGAAGCAAATTTATGGGTTGATGGATAGATATAATTAAGCTCTCCATTAGTTTCATCTACTGTTTGTTTGCCTGTTTGTTTAGCCAAAAATTAAAGGCAAAGTTGTGTAGCAGGTCTCTATTCTGACTGGAATGAAACCACAGCATCTGCACTGAGAATGCCTTGCTGGAAAAGAGCTGGTGGAAAAGGCTCCTTAATGAAGACAAGGAAATGGAAAAATTTTAAAATTGTACTGTCTTACAGAAATCTGCAGACTAGTATCTTGCTTGTTTAGCTCAGCTCGATCTTGCTTGTTTCATAACATAACAGAAAGTCAACAATCTACCTTTTATGCTCACTTGGTACGTGTGATAAGGATATGAGTCGCGTGGGAACGATTCACTATGAGTGTCTTGGGGAAAAAAAATAAATAAAAAGTGCCTGTGCTCAGTCATCTGAATTTTCATCCCTTAGTCTGTAGCTTTCTGTTGACCCTTGTAACAGACAGCTAACCTTCTACCAGCAGAGAGACAAACCCCCTCCAAAAAATGCCATTCTCAGGAAACATTATCCTTTACAGTGTTCAGCACTTAAATGCAGTTGGGCAAATATAATATCCTCTTTGAAGGGAAATAGTTGCTCAGTTTAAGTAACTGAAACTAATTATCTCTGTTGAATGAAGGACACATTCAATGAGTATTTGAGTGGTGTGCTATTTCTCAGAAGCTGGAGAGGGCAAATAGATTGTGTTTCTGGATGGAGAGCTGTAGGAGAATCTAACAGCAGATTTATACCAATTTATAGCCATATTTAAATGCAGAGTCCTGTGAAGCAAGCCAAAATGAGGTGGCAGTCAGCCCAGGGTAAAGAAACCCAGCTTGTAAATAGCATTTTCCAAAAAATAATTTATTATGGGATAAATGATGTAACTGCTTAAAGTAATGGCATTCAAAAGAAGATTTTATTACCGTGAAAATTGACTTGAACAGAAACATTTAGGACTTAAGGACATCATGTAAGGCTGAGTTGGGCTGAATAGCTAGGTAGTAGTGATGATGGTGGCATTGCATGCACAGAGTGAACAGGATGATTTTGTATTTTCTTTGTGGGATAGACAATGAGCTACCTTTGTTAACTTTGTCCTGTTCTGTGTAATGTGTTGCATGAGTCACACTACTTATATAATGAAAAATAGTTTAACAACTGGTCTTATTCAGAAATCAAAGAGTTGAGAACATTTAGATCTGCTCAAGAATTCATTTGACAATAAAATTAACTATAGCAACCTTGCAAATATAGAGAAATTTTGAGGAATTGGATATTTTTCTCTTTTCTCCACTGAGCACCGCTGGAGACTTCTATAAATGCTAAAATATTATCTTTGTAACAACTCCCCACTTCTCTGTGTGGGAACAGCTGACTATTTAAAGAGTAAAGACCGAATAGCAATGGAGTATCTCTAAGACCTTGCACTGTAGCATTAACCTGAATCTCTGGAATGTCAAATGCTGAATTACTGCGCTGTAAGAAAAGAAGAGAAGATACGAAGTGACATTACAGATAGTGCAAATGACATTCAAAGTCTACTTATTTATACATTAAAAGCTTGATGTCAGAGCATAAAAAATACAGCCGTCAGCAGCAAAGAGAGACACGTATGTCTGTAACAAATCAAATGACTACCGTATAATTAAAGTCGTTTAAAAAAAGTCAAGGTGCTGAACTGAAATATTCTGTCTGTCAAAAATTGTTCACTGAAACACTGAAGGATTTACTTCACAAGACTTCTTGCTAAGACGACGGGTAGTCAAGTTATCTTACCTCACTAGTAATATCAGGCAGCCATTTACCTTTATGACTACTTGTCACCAGCCAGACTTCTACTTTCTCTCTTTGTATTGGGTTGACTTGAGATGGAGTTAATTCTCACAGCATCTTTCTAGTGCTGTGGTTTTTTTGCAGCAGTAGTTGATAACACGGCAGTGTTTTGGCTACGGCTGAATCCAGTATCCAGGCTGTGTCCTTTCAACATTTCCCTGCTCCAAGAGTAGATCGAGGGGCGGGCAAAGTCTTGGGAGGGGACACGGCTGAGCCAGCTGACTCAGACTGGCCAAAGAGGTATTCCATACCATATGACATCAGCTCAGGTATAAGAATGAAATGAATGAAAGAAGAGGAATGGGGGGGGCTTCGTCCATGGCGTTCATCCTCCCAAGGAACCACCAAGCTCAGAGAGCCCTGCTTCCCGAGACTGACCATCGTCCTGCTGATGGGAAGTAGAGACTAACATCTCTCTCTCTGCTTTTCTGCTTCCGCGCGGTCTATTGCCATTTGCTTATTAGTGTTATTAAATTGCTCCTATTTACCCCTGTGGCTTCTGTTATATTTTCCTTTCCTTCTTCCCCTGTTCGCTTAAAGAGGGGGATTGATAGAGCGGCTTTGGTGGGCATCTGGCCCCCAGGCCAGAGCCAAACCACCACACTCTTCTACAGATGATTATTTCTACACAAGGATTTCCATTAAGTGGTCAACATTAGCTAACAGTTACTACATTGTGATTCTCTCAGGAACTCTGATTTGCACTGCATGAAAAATATTGATCTGAGGAGATAATCACATGAGTTTGAATGGCTTTTTCTGTGATGGATACTATGCTGTTTGTTTTTTAAAGCTCAAATAAAATCTTTGTTGCACTTCAGTCACACTATGTTAGGCCTCTTAGCTGTGACCATAATAAGGTGATTCCATTGCATTTTGCTTTCTGTGTATGAGTTGCAGTAGCTCTACAATATTTGACAGAGTTTGAGCAAATGGTCAAGAACTGTGGAGCACATTTTGAGCTGGGCACAGCTCAAACACATATTTAACCTTTGTTCAAATAGAATTTGCAGTGCCTTAATTCCTTTTTCCTGTTTCATGTAGAGAACAATTTCTCTGTCTCAGTAATCATGGACTTCTCCTCCTTTAGTGTGTAATAGTCTGTTGAAAGTTTCTCTTTTTAACAACATTCTCATTGTGTCATATATGTTTCCTCACAGCTGAGTCATAAGGATTTTCTTCCCTTTGGAGTCCAGTTGTGGAGAATCTGGTCATCCAAGAGGTTTTCTGTACTGGAAACTCTATACTACTATTTTAGGGGTGTTGACTCTTGTTTCTCTTCTCAACTCCATCTCCTAGTTTCATATTACATGTATCCAAGGTTTTCCTGAATCTTTTCTATTTATTGTCTTTGGCTTTAATGGCCACCAGATTGGACTTTACAAACACTTCTCTTATCCGAACACATCTGGTTAAACTAGCTATCAATAATCCGTATTGATTTCTGTCTCAGTGCAGTGTTTTCAGGTTCAGAGCTGAGTCTCAATCTATTTAGACACTGCTAGTTACAGATTACTAGTCTGAGTTAGATTTCTCCACATGTTTATAGAATTCTTCATAGAATTTGATCATCTTTCCACAGAATCAAGGAACATTAGGGGTTGAAAGTGACCTCAAAATATCATCTTGTCCAACCTGTCTGCCAGGGCAGTGTTACCTAGAGCAGGTCACACAGAAATGCATCCAGGTGGGGTTTTAAAAGTCTCCAGAGAAGACTCCACAGCCTCTCTGGGTAGCCTGGTCCAGTGCTCCATCACCCTAACAGTGAAAAAGTTTTACCTTATGCTAACCTGTTTGATGGTACCATACTTTCCTCCATTTACTGAAAGATAGAAATGTCTATAAAACTACTTATTTCTGACACTCTGACTTCAGTAAGGAGTTAACTGAATTTTCTTCTGTTTATCATACTATTTCTTAATGTTTTGGATAAAACATAGGAAGGATGGTTGGATAATTTTGGAGACAACCTTTTAGAAGGCAAAAGTGTGTAAGCTCTGGAGTGGAATTTATCATCATAAAAAAAAAAATGACAGAAAGAAAAATTCCTGCTGGAAAAGTCCAATGGAGAAACCTACAATGACATGGGAAAATGCAGGCTGTTGGTTTTTTTTTGTTCAGATTGATTTGGTTTGGTTGTTTTTTTTCCTATTACTTTTTCACTTTCTTCTGCTTGAGTCTGTATTTAAATATTCAATGAAATAAGGCTTGAGAATAATTACCAGGATCTTAGAAAAGTTAAATCTCAAAAAGATTCCATGGGGCAGGTGAAAACACCTCTTGTCAATTTTTAGCAGGTCCAAATTTCCTTGGATATGAAAAATAATTTCAAATGAGAATGGAATTTCTAACTATTCACTGCAACAGAGTTGATTAAAATAAAAAATAATCCAAACTCTTAAAATAATGGTAGTGAGCATTATGGGACTAAAGAAATGGCAGATTATGCAGACAATTACATATTTTGGGGGTTATACATTAAAAGGAAAAGAAATGTTTAACTAAAGTGTCTTTATTCAAGGACAGGCTAAAGCAGGCAGAGGGTCATACCTAGTTAGAACTAATTGCTGGGCATGTGAGAATCTCCAAATTTGTTGCTCATCTGCCATATATATAACTTGAGACTTTGATGTCCTTTCCCCTCCACCAAAACCTTTGTTACTCATTTTGAAAAGTTCTAGATATTTACTGTATGCTTATGATAGGAATAGAATAGAATAGTATAGTATAGACTAGAATAGAATAGTATAGAATAGACTAGAATAGACTAGAATTGATTAGACTTGACTAGAATTGACTAGACTAGATTAGAATTAACCAAGTTGGAAAAGACCTCAAAGATCATCAAGTCTAACCTGTCACCCAACACCATCTAATCAACTAAACCATGGTACCAAGTGCCTCATCCAGTCTCTTCTTAAACACTTCCAGTGATGGTGACCACCACCTTCCTGGGCAGCCCATTCCAGTGGCCAATCGCTCTTTCTGTGAGAAACTTCTTCCTAACAGCCAGCCTAAACCTCCCCGGTGCAGCTTGAGACTGTGTCCTCTTGTTCTGGTGCTGGTTGCCTGAGAGAAGAGACCAGCCCCCACCTGGCTACAACCTCCCTTCAGGTAGTTGTAGAGAGCAATAAGGTCTCCCCTGAGCCTCCTCTTTTCCAGGCTAAGCAACCCCAGCTCCCTCAGCCGCTCCTTATAGGTCTTGTGCTGCACACCCCTCACCAGCTTTGTTGCCCTCCTCTGGACACATTTGGGTAACTCAACATCTTTCTTAAAATGAGGAGCCCAGAATGGACACAGTACTCAAGGTGAAGTAAATTGTTACACAATCATAATCATACAGTAAAGATTCACAACTTGACTAAATCAACAAGGAAAATTTGGGGAGACCCAATAAATTATAAATTCTTATGTAGTAGCAGAAGTCAATGGGAACCAAAGCTCTCCATAGATTTGGATGCCTTTTACATATAAATATATTTCATGAAAGAACAAAGGAAGGTGTTAGTGACATTTAAATGGTATGTTTCAAAAGTTCACTACATATGAAAGGGATTTCTGAGGACTCAGAAGTGACAAATTATTAGAAAAAAAAGGACCTTAAGAGATAAGCCAAGAAAGTGTAGTCTGCATAGTTTAACATGAGCTTTAGGGAAAAAAAGATAGAAGTCAATAGGAGAATACCTGCTAAAGTATAGTTCATTAAAGGTGACCAGAGTAGCTTCAGTCAGGGAAGGTCATACTTAAATAATCTGCTTGAGTTCTTTGAAGATAACACTGACATGACAGATAAGTGAAATTTTGTAGCTACAATGCACTTGAATTTTCAAGAAGCATTTGGCGAGCTTCCACATCAGACATTACTAACTAGGAAAAGAGTCGCAGATAAAAGAAGGTGCTAGATAGAAATAGGATAGAGGGCAAGAGACAAAATGTAGCCATGCTTAGAAACATATTAAACTGGAAAGGAATAATGAATAGAGGATGCAGGGGTCAGTTTTAAGACTGCACTTAATTATGCAGTACATATTACGGGAAAGAGGATATTGAAAATAAGAGCTCTGAAGGTCATTGAAATTAAGAGTTTTGGATCAGAAATTAGGCCTGAATACCAGCCTACCAATCTATAGCTGTACTCACAGTTTGGAAAGAAATAGACTCAGAAGACTTGCAGTTATTTAAATATTTGGACCAAGAACTGATAAGTGGTTACAGTAAAATGAGGGGGGAAAAATAGTCTGTAGAGCTTAAAGCTCCATAGGTTTGCAGTAGTCTCAATTCCCAATGCATATACGTGTACATTAAGCAGGGCCCCTCAGTTTAGGAAAGATGTTGAGTTGCTGGAATGTGTCCAGAGAAGGGCAACATGGCTGGGGAGGGGTTTGGAGGACAAGCCCTATGAGGAGAAGCTGAGGGAACTGGGGTTGCTTAGCCTGGAGAAGAGGTGACTCAGGGGAGATCTTATTGCTTTCTACAACTACCTGAAAGGAGGTTGTAGCCAGGTGGGGGCTGGTCTCTTCTCCCAGGAAACCACCACTAGAACATGAAGACAGTGTCAAGCTGTGCCAGGGAAGGTTTAGGCTGGATGTTAGGAAGAAGTTCTTCATAGAAAAAGTGATTGGCCCTTGTGGGGAGGTGGTGGAGTCACCATCATTGGAGGTGTTTAGAAAGAGATTTGATGGGGTGCTTGGTGCCATGATTTATTTGATTAGATAGTGTTGGATGATAGGTTGGACTCGATGATCTCAAAGGTCTCTTCCAACCTGGTTAATTCTATTCTGTTCCTCTTCAGCTGTATCTCTACAACCAGTGTACTAAATAGAAAAACTACCCAAAATATTTACCATTAAATATATCTTGGATTTTTTTTCCCCAAACTGTTGTTCCATAATACTCACACTGTAAGTATGATTATGTTGGGTAAATTAAAAATCAAAAGTAGTAATGCAACTACAGCCTAGACCATTTATTGAATTATGACAGATTTGTAAAGATTTAGGCCAAGAAAGACTTCTAACTCATGAATGGATTACTGATTGCCTTTAGGAACTCTTTCAAGAGTATTAGAATGCTATTGTAGTAGTGGAATAGGATAGAATAGGAGGATAAGATAGGATAGGATAGATAGGATAATAGAATAGAATAGAATTGAATTGAATTGAATAGAATGAATTGAATAGAATAGAATGAATTAACCAGGTTGGAAAAGACCTTTGAGATCATCGAGTCCAACCTATCATCCAACAACCATCTAATCAACTAAACCATGGCACAAAGCACCCTGTCCATTCTCTTCCTAAACACCTCCAGTGATGGTGATGCCACCATCTCCCTGAGCAGCCCATTCCAATGGCAAATCACTCTTTCTGGAAGAACTTCTTCCTAACATCCAGCCTAAACCTCCCCTGGTGCAGCTTGAGACTGTGTCCTCTTGTTGTGGTGCTGGTTGCCTGGGAGAAGAGACAACCTCCACCTGGCTACAACCTCCCTTCAGGTAGTCATAGACAGCAATAAGATCTCCCCTGAGCCTCCTCACATTTCTGGTTACATAACTAGGCATATATGGTACCATTAATGACAGTCACATACCAAAATCTATATGTTCTGTTCTCTGATCAAAATATTTGTCTGCCTACTTCTGCCATTTTGGGTGAAAGGAGTGTTGCATGTTTAAGTCAGGAATATGGCTGGTCAACATAAAAGGTTGATATAGAAGAAATTCAGGATAATAACAAAGAAAAATTAAGAAGCTGAACGGTTTCTGCCAGTTTTTAGGCTCAGATAACAGCCACTAAGCATATTGTTACAATAGCAAAAGAAGGTTTGCATCAGCCAACAGTAGCAGTACTGAAATTGGAATTATTTCCTCAGGGAAAAGGTGTTCCTTGAATGATGGAAAACTGTGTGGATCCATTTCATGAGAGCAGAGAAGAGGGATCCCAAACAGCTTGCACCAGAAAGCAGCTCAGTGAAATCACAAGCATATGTAACCAAGACTCACTGATTACCAAAAAAATGATGGTGATGCTGGTTGCAGAGCTGATGTGTTATTCAAGGTATCTCAAAGACCTCCCTAACACTGCAAGGTTTTTTTGGTTTTGTGTATCTTTCCAAAAATAAACAGTATAAAGAGATTCAAAGCACCCACCAGCCCCCCATGGAAGCCACCTTAGTCATTGCTCTGAAGCACTGGTGTTCAAAATCCACCAGGAGGATTGCTTTCCCTAACAACAGCTTCAGCAGGTTGAAGCATCAGGGGTATTAGAGTCATGATACTGTGATGATATTGTCTGAATTTCATTTCAACATTCTCAAAAGTCTGGGGATAGTGAGGATTAATGGAAATGCACATTTCTGGTCTAATGTACAAAGAAAAAAGAAATATTCCTGAGTGTGTGAGAGGAATGTGAGTATCTGCATGGAAGTAGGAACTCATTGCTCCACTCACAAAAAGCTTCAGTCCAGAATTTTTCATGGGAGGTGGTTTGAAATCATTGTCAAAGGAAAAAAGAGAGTTCACATGTCAGCATATCTTTCTCCCTTTCCAACACTGAGTTTGATCTGGGAAAGCTCTGGCATTTTCTGAAGACCTAATTTTTTACTTATCATTTATGAAGTTGCCAGGATCCACTGGTAATAAGGATAAATGAAAAGTAGCAAGCTACATCAGAAAGTATCTGGATCCTCAGCTGTATGATATCAAATATCTGTAGATGACTGTAACACATTTCTCCTCAGATTCTTAACCTGCTCTTGTTGGTGAGAGATAGCAATCAAGTAAAGACTGTTGTATTTCTTTAAAGAGCCTAAAAAAGTGAATTTCTCTACAATAAAGTCAGCAAACCATTTCAGCACTCTCACTGTAGGAAAATCTACGACAGGTGTCAAGGTGTTGTGATAAAGATCAGATTTGCTTATGGCTTCTTCCATGGTTGGATTTGTAGATAATGGATTTCTCTGGCAATGTTGCTCTTCTCATATGACTGGAAGCCCAGCAGTGCTGGTAGAGAATGTTTGTGTTTCCTCTCTCTCTCTTCTATCCATTGAAACTATCCTTATCTGTTAGTCTGACTATGTTTCAAATATTGGTTCCACATGTAATTTAATTAGTGCCAGGAGTTCTTGAGGGTTAGATTAGAAAAGATGGATAAATTTCTGCTGTTCATTCTAATTGTCTCCTGGATAACAGCATAGGTTTCTTCACTGTCAAAATGCAATAAATAAATAAATAACTTTAAAAAAATATGTAAAGATATGCAAGACCAGGATATTAAATGTTGTGGAAGAGCTCAGCTGAGAATTAGTTTCAGTCTTGTGATAGTTTTAGGCTATGCCTTTAAAATTTTTCACAGATCTTGAACAGAAAGTAGTAAAATGTAAATAAGTGTTGGGGGGGATTTTCAACGCACCACAAGTCTGAATACAGACTTACTGTAGATGTCTTATTAAATTTCTTTGTTTGCTCACTTTTCTCTAAGTTTTCTTCCTCCTGAACAGGCAGACCATACACAAGGCTTGCTATAACACATTCCTTCCATTCCATTTTCTTATCATTAGGACAGAACTTAAACTGGATGGTGAGTTTTTGGGAAACCAAATCAGTGGTTTATCAATCAAGGGCAGTCTCTACAGCCACTTGGCTGATCTGATAAATCATATTAAGAAAATGCAGCTGCTCTCCAGCTTCCTTTTCTTACAGATCTGTTCTGATGAGAAGCTGTAGGATGAATAATTTTCAGAGATCTCCCTCTGTTGTAGATTGGGAGCTTTTCACCCATTTAACAAGGCAGAACAGATTAAGGAACAAGTTTTCAGTCATTTGAAGCCTCTAAACAGATGAAAAGAGGATCTTGTATCATAGAACGAACTAATAAGGAAATAAAAAATATTATTTGATTAAACAGGTTAACTCAAAAGAGGGAGAGAAGGAGAGAGTGGGCAGGCAGAATGAAAGGGAAGGAAGGGAGGAAGGAAAAAAGAGAGAGAGAGGGTAAATAGAGGATGATGACTTAAAAACTCAATTGCAGCTTGAAGTACAGTTGTAACCTGAAGTACAGAAGAAAGTAACACTAGAGGTGCTCCCTCAGAATCGTAGACAGTAAAGAGACTTTAACAGTGACCTGGGCACTTTGCCTCTGCAAGGATTGCAGGGCTTCTCACATAGAATCATAGAATCAAAGAATCAATAAGGTTGGAAAAGACCTCAGAGATCATCAAGTCCAACCTGTCACCCAAGACCTCATGACTACTAGACCGTGGCTCCAAGTATCACAGTATCACAGCATCACCAAGGTTGGAAGAGACCTCAAAGATCATGGAGTGCAACCTATCACCACAGACCTCATGACTAGACATGGCACCAAGTGCCACATCCAATCCCCTCTTGAACACCTCCAGGGACGGTGACTCCACCACCTCCCTGGGCAGCCACATTATTTCACGCAACCTTTATGAAGCTTTGAAAGGGAAATTCAGAGGCTACTCATCACCAGCAATGCAACACAAAGTTGATCTTGCCTCTTCTATGCAGCTCCTTGTGATGAAGATTAATTTTTAAAAAATAATATCTTTTTTCACTATACAAAATTCACCAAATATGCAAAACTCAAACCAAAGCTAGCATGCATATCAGTACAGTGCAGACTCTTTCCTAGCAAGCCTAAGCAACTGGTTCTTGGATGCTGTTGATTAAATTTTGTAACAAGACTGTATTTCTAATTCCTTGAATTTGAAAGGAGGAGCAGAATCCATAGCTAATAATTTTCTCTGAGATTAGAGTGAATGCAGAAATATTTTTCTTTCAGTCTTTCAGAAGGTTAGATAAACTGACTCTTGCAAAAATATCTTTTAAACATGCACCACAAGATTTTAGCCCACTTGTTTTTAAACAATTCAGCAAGTGGGCTTATATAAAGAATAATTTTATTTTTATTGTTTATATTTGCTGCACAAAAATGTTCCCAAATAAATATTTAGAGTGGTTTAGACACTGTGCAGCTGGAATGCAAATGACTAGCACTAAATATTTCAGATCTTCTGCTTAGTTCCTGTGACCACGATTGCGTGAATAGTTTAAGGTTCTCTCTTTGGCCTACTGGTAAACCACTCTTTAAATGACAAGATGATGATGTCAGGAGAAGAAATGACACAAGTAGGCTGAGCATGAGCCTGCAGTGTGCCCAGGCGGCCAAGAGGGTCAATGGCATCCTGGCCTGTATCAAGAACAGTGTGGCCAGCAGGAGCAGGGAGGTCATTCTGCCCCTGTACACTGCACTGGTTAGGCCACACCTTGAGTCCTGTGTCCAGTTCTGGGCCCCTCAGTTTAGGAAGGATGTTGACTTGCTGGAACGTGTCCAGAGAAGGGCAACGAAGTTGATGAGGGGTTTGGAACACAAACCCTATGAAGAGAGGCTGAGGGAGCTGGGGTTGATTAGCCTGGAGAAGAGGAGACTCAGGGGAGAGCTTATTGCTGTCTACAGCTACCTGAGGAGAGGTTGTAGACAGGCGGATATTGGTCTCTTCTCCCAGGCAACCAGCAACAGAACAAGAGGACACAGTCTCAAGCTGCGCCAGGGGAGGCTCAGACTGGATGTTAGGAAGAAATTCTACACAGAGAGAGTGATTGCCCATTTGAGTGGGCTGCCCAGGGAGGTGGTGGAGTCACCATCATTGGAGGTGTTTAGGAGGAGACTTGATAGGGTGCTTGGTTGAGTTGATTAGGTGGTGTTGGATGATGGGTTGGATGTGATGATCTTGAGGGTCTCTTCCAACCTGGTCAATTCTATTCTATTCTATTCTATTCTATTCTATTCTATTCTCTATTCTAAGTTTATAATGAATCACCCGGAAGGAATACAAAACAATCTACATTCTGAAAAAAGATAACTTTTTAATTATATTTTTAAACTTAAAAAGCTGTGTCATAAGCATTATTTCTTATCATGTATCTGTCATGTTTTTCTCACTTATTTAACATTTTCATTTCTTCCCTTTTGTGTGCAGAGGGAGGAACTTGCACTGCTTAGTCTAATGATATGATCCGATGCAATTAAATATATTTCTTTCATGGTCTGTTCCCTTTTTAATTTAAGGTTATTGGGCTATATCACTGTTAGCTGGTTCTCATATAAATCAGTATGCTCTGATTTATAGACAATATCTTGAATAAATAAAAGCAATACAGAATTAGGTTTTTGACAAATTATTGTGTCTTTTCAGAAAAGGCAGACAAATTCCTTAGCAAATTGTGCAGATGGATCAAGAGTTTAACATTTTAAGAGTAGAATTTATGTAGAATTAGAGGTCATTTTCATGAAATTATGGATAGTAAGAATAATCTTTTCATGTAGATGAATCTGTAGTATATAAATTAAATTAGAAGTCATAGGATTGCTGCTCCATTATTTTGGCTCATTTCCAGATTTCCAGCACCCCTGCTGACTTTTTTAATACATTTCTACAACATGGAAATCAGGCTCCAAGTCAGTCTTTTTGACCATATTGCCCCTCCAAATATGTTATAGAAGGTAGAGAATAGGCATAAGGGGTTGCTATCCCTGCCCTTTAATGTTCCTGAAACCTTCTGCAGCACATATAAATTTCACCTCCTCTTTTTCAGTATCAATTTGCCAGCACTAAGAGGAATTTAAGCACAGTTTGCCTCACCATACCCTATAGCTCAGAAGAGAACATACTGATCAAGTAGACTACAAATCTGATTCTGTGTCTAACTTCTTCAAAATTGTTACTCTGAGCTTGCTCACAAAATTCATAGAATCATAGAATCAACCAGGTTGGAAAAGACCTCAGAGATCATCAAGTCCAACCTACTACCTAATACCTAACACCTCATGACAATTAAACCATGGCTTCAAGGGCCACATCAAATCTTTTTTTGAACACCTCCAGGGATGGGGACTCCACCACCTCCCTGGGCAGCCCATACCACTGACCAATTACTCTTTCTGTGAAGAACTTTCTCCTCACCTCGAGCCTAAACTTCCCCTGGCGCAGCCTGAGACTGTGTCCTCTTGTTCTGGTGCTGCTTGCCTGGGAGAAGAGAGCAACCCCCTCCTGACTACAATCACCCTTCAGGTAGCTGTAGATGGCAATAAGGTCTCCCCTGAGTCTTCTCTTCTCCAGGCTAAGCAACCCCAGCTCCCTCAGCCTCTCCTCATTTGTGTTCAAGACATCTCAACAGCCTTGTTGTCCTCCTCTGGACACATTCAAGTATTTCAATGTCATTCTTAAATTGAGAAGCCCAGAACTGGACATAACAGAAGAATGCAAAGTTTCTTTCAGTTTTTTGGACTACATTAACTGAGGTCACACAAGGTCACATCTGGGAACAGCACCTAGTTCAGTACAACAACTTCAAGTATTGCTCAGCCAACATGCCTGTCAGAATTAATGTTCTAAACTGATGTCTGTTGCTGTCTCATCTGGTACAATCAGAAGATGCTATCACACTCTCTTAAATCTTGTTGCATACCATTCAGGAAAAAAAAGAAAGAAAAATAAATGCTTTTAAACCTCCAGCAAAGTGTATGTGTTGCTGCTAGATAATAATAAACCTTTAATCTGTGTAATGAACCTTTAATATGTTCAAAGGAGAATTCTTTCACAGTGCTTTTTGCAGATTGTTTTGTGATTTCTTCTCCTTCTCTACCACATCTTTCAGCAGGTGACTGACTTGACTCATACAGAGAGACCACTTTTAAGATAAACTCCCCATTTAAAACAAAATTATGTCATCTCTCCTCATGTGATAAAAACCACTAGTACAAGTCTTTTGCAATGTTTTAGTTGGTACTGACAGATAGAAATATTAAAAATGACCATTGCCTGAGAAATTGTTCAGATGCCTGATATGGCCAAGTGGCAGAATTTAGAAGATGAAAGCCAGAAGCACTCCTGTAGCCCAAGAACTACCTCCTGCTTGAGACACCAGATGTTTCTGCATTGATGTGTGCAAATAACTCAGACCTTTATCAGGCCTAACCTTCATTTGGCTCTAGATACCAGTCATTCTTATGTTTATTAGCAGGTTTCTTACATCACACAAAGCATGACACAGAGTTTGTCAGAATTTAATTCCAGTTCAAAGCTTCACAGGTTGTGCAGGTTTCTCTTACAATGTACATGGATAGCTATTAGGCCACACCTTGTGTACTGTGTCCAGTTCTGGGCCACTCAGTTTAAGAAAGATGCTGAGTTGCTCAAATGTGTCCAGAGGAGGGCAACAAAGCTGGTGAAGGGTCTGAAGAGCAAAACCAGTGAGGAGAGGCTGAGGGAGCCGGGGTTGTTTAGCCTGGAGAAGAGGAGGCTCAGAGGAGACCTTATTGCTATCTACAGCCACCTGAAGGGTGGTCGTAGCCAGGTGGGGGTTGGTCTCTTCTCCCAGGCAACCTGTGGCAGAGACAAGACGACAGAGTCTCAAGCAGCACCAGGGCTGGTTTAGGCTGAATGTTAGGAAGAAGTTCTTCATAGAAAGAGTGATTGGCCATTGGATTGGGATGCCCAAGGAGGTGCTGGAGTCTCCATCACTGGAAGTGTTTAAAATAAGACTGGATGAGGTACTTAGTACCATGGTTTAGTTGATTAGATGCTGTTGGGTGATAGGTTGGACTTGATGGTCTCGAAGGTTTTTTCCAACCTGGTTAATTCTGTATTCTGTAAAACCTAGAGATTGCACTAGTGCCATCCTGAATATTCATGCCTTTTAAGACTAAATTCTAGGGAAGGGCAGATTTTAACACTGTTCTCTCCAGTGGTGTTTCATGGTACGCCTCTGTGCATCATGACACAAGATGGGCTCCATGCACTGATGTCTGCATACTCCTAATGTCCCAGCCATACAAGAAATCTGAGACAGAGTAACAGCTTGAACCTAAAAATTCCCAAACCAAGGATGTGATGCCACTTTCCAGCTCTTCCTTATTACAAATGTATCAGGGGAAAGCTGACTGGCCTTTAACATTTGATGGCCCTATAAAAATACAGCGTAGACTGTGACTTGAGGAGAGAACACACTATGTAAGAGAATGAGGGAAATTATGCCCATTATTTTGCTACGATGAAGATAAGGGAGCAATAGAAAAAGCAATTTCAATTAAGCTCTAATTTAAGCCAAAAAAGGAGCCAAAATTCAGAAGTGTGTATATATAAGAGGCAGAAGATCTGCTGCTCTCTGCATTCCAGGCATGACTGAATATATTAAAAAGAAAAATATACCCATGGTTGGTAGGGTGGGAATAGTTGTTATATTTACATGGGTTCTCTGCCACAGAATATTTTACAGAATTTGTGCTGTATATGTAGCTGCTTTGAGATGTGTTATTTAATTCAGCAAGGAACTGGGGCTAGACTTTGCATGATAAATGCTATGGCAACCAAGCTGTGTTGCGTGGAATATCTTTGTAGATTAAAGTGCCTTGAATCATGCGTGGCAGCTCATACAAATGGCTGCTCACAAACATACACATAATCAACATTTTGTGTATATGAGTCCCATTCTTTGTTAACTCCCACCCTCAGAAATATTTATTTTCATTAAACTATGTACACATAACACATGCATAAACACACACACACGTATTATATGCAAGCATATGTAAGAGTATTCAGTGAAGGAATGTGGATTTTTGTGCTTTTCTGTTTTGTTTTAAGGACTAACATGTTATTTTGACAGATGCAAATACAAAGATTAAGACTATGGAACACTGCACTGGAAGGAAAAAAAAACACTTAAATGTGGGTCTCCCTGCAAATCACTCTACATCAAACATTTCTGCTCACTCATTCAATATGTGCTTAGTCTGTTAAACTGCTTCACTAATCTAATTACAAGTACCTTCTTTTTTTTTTTGTTTTAATAGCTTTTGTACATAGTGAAAAATAAATGTTATGGCTAAGAGCTGGCTTCCATACCTGACTTACTAGGATAAAATTATGTTTCTTTTAGTAAAAAAATGAGTGCATTTCTTTAAAATGGGAGTGTGTTAAATAAAATCTCACACCAGCAAAATTTGAGATTTTTTGGTTTGTAACACAATGTCACTCCAAGGAGCATGTGCCCCCTATACCTAAAACACTTTCCCATAGGTGAGGTGGGGAGTAGAGAAAGTGGAAAAAAATCCCAAACCAACACACAGACACCACCACCCCCCCACACTTCCATGACAGAATTCCATGCTCCTGGATTTGGAGCATGTATTTTTACACCTGGAGGTGGTGGTGACTGATCAAACACATTTCTTTTGGTAACCTCGCTATCTTTCTACACTCAGGGTGCCTTTCTGCATGCATGCCTAACTATCCCTCTGTAATGAGTAAAACTGCAGTCCAAAGAGCTGACATGAAGAGGTGGGAGGCTGGTGGGGAATGTCCGTATGCAGCTGTGGGAGCACTTAGAGGAACTGCTTCAGGGTCCAGAAGGCTCTTCCAAAGGAATTTGCTGTCAAGAGGAAATCAGCATCTGGTTCCTTGTTTAAATAATGTAAAAGCAGAAGCAGAGGTAGCTTGGTATCCTCATTTATGAAATTTAGCAACTGGATCCAATCCCACATCAGAAAGAGCTCAGGAAGGCAGGCATTGGTTCCTGCAGGGCTCAGGTTCAGAAAAGGTGCTGTGGAATGGCATGACATACCTGAAAGACAAGTATCTTCTCTGGTTGGAATTTGCAATCCTGTCTTGGGGCTCTAAACTTACCTTGGTGTTAAATGGAGGAGAGTCAGGCTCCTCATCTGGGATTCACAGTGAACAGCATGCATACTGATGGAAAAATTAAATCAGGTAAGAGAGAATGAGAATGAAGAGTAATTTTTTTGAGACTGTGTTTTTACAGTCACTTTGTTCTAACATACATCTGTGTAGTTGTAGAGAGGAGCAATACCCCTTTTCCTTATGTCCTCCTAAGCACAAGTAAGTGTATGATTAAAGACATTTATCCAGATGGAAACATTTCATTTTTTTTCTTGGTGTTGCATGGAAGAACCGAAGTCATGGCTCCACCTGAGGTGATGAGCAGCTGGGGACACTGATGATGAAAGACTATGTCCATCTTTCCAGTGGAAACTGGGGTATTCTAAATAGTTTTATCATCTTCAGTACTCATGTTGGCAAAGAAATCACAGAATCACAGAATCTCTGAATGTTAGGGGTCAGAAGAGAGCTTGAAAGGTCATCTAGTCCAACCCCCCTGCCAGAGCAGGATCACCTATACCAGATCACACAGGAAAGCATCCAGGCAGGTTTTGAATATCTTCAGAGAAGGAGACTCCATAACCTCCCTGGCCAGCCTGTTTCACTGTTCTGTCACTCTCACAGTGATTTTTTTTTCCCCTCATGTTTCCATGGAGCTTCCTATGCCTTAACTTCCACCCATCGCTCCTTGTCCTGTCATTGAGCATCACCGAGAAGAGCCTGGCTCCATCCTCTTGGTACTCACCCTTTACGTATTTATAAACCTTAATGAGGTTGTTCAAAATGAATTTCACCTTTATATAACTGAAAGTAAGGCAGGTGGCCCAAGCTAATAATCTGTACTAGTCACCTTAATCTTACAGTCAACAGAGGAATATAAACCAACAACCTTGCAGATGGTGTTTCATCCTTTGTTTCCTGTATTTCAGGATGGGATGAATCAATGGTTTGAGGTGTGTGTTTCTAATGATTGCTTAATTCAGGTTAAATTCTTACTAAAAGTGCAAGGGCAACTAGAGCAAACATATTCAAAATCTGTATACATTCAGGCATGCTGAATCAAATATAAATAGTAGGTAAAAAAGGTGGGACAGTTATTTAAATGGCTCAGGAGAATAAAGGCAGCTACTTCTGAAGTGCTACAGCATTTCTCGTGGTATCTGAGCCAGCTAGGGAAAAGCTACCACAGATGTGCTTATGTGTGTGGATGTCATGCTTCTGATGTCCAGTTCTGGGCCCCTCAGTTTAGGAAGGATGTTGACTTGCTGGAACGTGTCCAGAGAAGGGCAACAAAGCTGATGAGGGGTTTGGAACACAAGCCCTGTGAGGAGAGACTGAGGGAGCTGGGGGTGCTTAGCCTGGAGGAGAGGAGACTCAGGGGTGACCTTATTGCTCTCTAAAACTACCTGAAGGGAGATTGTAGACAGGCAGAGGTTGGTCTCTTTTCCCAGGCAGGCAACACCAGAACAAGAGGACACAGTCTCAGGCTGCACCAGGGCAGGTTTAGACTGGATGTTAGGAAGAAATTCTTTACAGAGAGAGTGATTGCCCATTGGAATGGTCTGCCCAGGGAGGTGGTGGAGTCACCATCATTGGAGGTATTCAGGAGGAGACTTGATGGGGTACTGGCTGCCATAATCTAGTTGTTTAGGTGGATTGGATTGGTTGATAGGTTGAACACGATGATCTTGAAGGTCTCTTCCAACTTGGATTTATTGTATTGTATTGTATTATAATATGGGTATGTTCCAAGAAGATGACTGTACTGCACATAGCAAAGCAAGATCTACTCACCTGAGATAGATGCAAATAATCTAAGAATGCTCAAGAAGGAAATTAGATTGGAGATATTGCCCACATGACTGAAAGAAGTACAACAGGCAAGCTTGCAGATTCCAGGGATTTAAAAGCTTTGTTTTTTTGCCCAGCTTCACAAATTGTGCCCATAATTACAAGCCTTTGTGTAATACTTTTCAGGTATGAAACAGATAATCCTTTGAGAAGTGCAATTGGAAGATGTCAAAATTCTACTGCAAATGTATAAACAACAGATATAAGAAGAAATATGTTTATTTTGTTGCTTAAGTGAAGTGCTTAACCAGTTAATTGTTTGGACTTTGGATATGTGCAAGATATTTTGTAGTAAATGTATCAGTTCTCCTTAAAATAGAATGAAAAATGCCAACTGAAACTATGTTTGGCTCTCATATTGTGGAAATTCCACAAGGTAACAAAAGCAGTGGAAAAAATCAATTTGTTGTGGCTTCTACAGCTTTATGCATGCTTTCTTCTTTTTGCTTCATTTAAACTGTCTTCAGACTGAAATAGGGGAGCCAGTTCACTACAAGTGGTCAACAGCTTTTGTGCTTGTTTATATTATTTACCACAGGAATACAATAAAGGTTCATGACCTACCTGACATAAATCTAGCTTACTAAAATGTTGCATGTGTTTTCAACTGGGAAAGTTGCTGTTTGGGCTAATAATAGGTTTCTTTAGCTGAAATAAAGAAGTGGACTGGAACAAATCGACTATCTGGTTAAAGCCCTCAAATTTCTCCTATGTGTGGGTAGTTCACAAGCATAATAAAGAACCAGAGCATTAATACTGACTATATGAGGATGGTCTTGGCTTTACCCTTAGATCAAGGAATATCTGTTCATTTCCATGGTCTGACATAGACCTTGAAGTCCCTTCAGACATTCTCTTCATGCTTATTTAGAATCCTTTGAACTCCCACTAAACCTGTTTTTCTGAGGGTAATGTCACCAGCTTAGTAAGAAAAACAGAAGTGAAGCAAGAGCCTTATGTGAGAGGATAATTCTTTACATGACCTTCTGCAGAAAATATATAGGACTATTTAAAATATCTTAAAACTGTTTACAGTTAAATCTTTGACAACTGCTTCCTTAGTGTCATGTACTTCAAATTTGAAGTTTCTTTATATGTAACTTTAATAATAGATTGTTAAATTAAACATATTATAATCAATGCATTGTAATCATTATACCTCCATACATATTTACACGTGGTAATTGAATTCTGTTTCATATTTGTTAGCCTATTTTTTTTATGGGAGCAATAGTACCTCATAAAAATTCATGTTATCTTTCAATGACTTTATAAAAGGAATCTGGCATGCAACTTTGATGTGACTTTATTGAGTCCTGACACACTTGAATCAACTTTAGCCTTTGGCTGGGGAGTTATCCCTTGGTAATGGAGCCAGTGTATTCTGTGAAGAAAAAGAAGATTTGGGGTTACCAGGAACAACTCGTTGTCTCTACTTGAAATTTTAGTCTCTGATATACTGATAAATAAGGCAGAATGATAGCTCCTCATTTGTGCCAAAAGAGAAGAATCAGACTAAAGTATTTATTCTGAAAAATAAATAAAAAAAAAATTAAAAAACCCAAAGCAAAATAAAATTAAAAACTCTTACCTTAGCAATTTAATCAAAATATTTCACCAAATTTCTGCTGCTGAGAACACATTAAGCACTGCCTTTAGCAAAGCTAAACAGGAGCAGAATATGAAGAAAAGCTTGACTTAAAATATTTCTAATGATGATGAATCTATTTCCTTATCCTGAATTTTTACCTTCAGTGTTTATCCTAGGGGTCCAAGAATACACAAGGACCTCATAAGTTGCTGAACTGGACCTTGGAAATCAAATGAGTGGAAGAACTGATTATCAGATGATATGATGGGAATCAGCATAAGCCATGCAGTTTCTGACTCCTTTTGGAATGATCCCATGTGCAAAATATTACCCAGTTAACTTGAAAAACCAGAAAAGCAAGTGAGAATCTCTGACCTGCCCAGTTGTATCACAGCAACACATATTTCCACCCACCAGTCCTTCCAAAATAAAACACACTTACTGTTTTACGTCAAGCAGCCTCTGCCCCTAGTTGGGTCATCTTTTCTTTTATTCTTCCCAAATATGACTTATTTCAATATTTCCTGGGTGAGAATCCCAATAAAGACTATTGGAGCTATTAGGAGAACAGTTCTAATTGCAGACCCTTTTTTTTTGAAGAGAATGGCAGCTCAGAGAGATAAATCATGACCTGAATCTGTTAATTACAGTTACTCTCTTTTACAACTCTTTAGACATTATTTATCGAGAAAGACAGTTCTACTAGGACGGTTGTTTTTACTATGGTTCTTTCAGGTGATGAAGTAAGATACAATGAAGAAAATACATATTTAAAGGAATATTTTTATGCATTCTCCTTATACTCATACCTTATAATTCCATCTTTAAGCCTAGTGATTTGAACAGTTCAGTTTCTATTGTTCAAGTCTTTATACCGTATCACTATTTTCCTATAGCCATAAATTCTGTTTAATTATTAATCCCAAGAAAAAAAAGGATAACTGCTAGCCCACCATAATGCAATTCTTTCATCTCCAAATAGTGTACAGGAGGTAATATGCTGCTCTTGAAATTCATTCTTTAATCCTTTCTTCTTTTAGAATACAGAGCCATGAAGATTTATCACAGTTCCATAGATTTCAAAAGAAGACTACGGCTTTGTGATTTCAATCCATAGGACCGTAAAGATGCTACTTTGCCAGAGCTACATTGTACTTCTAAAGAGGAAGGAGGAAATTGATTTGCAGTAAAAATATATCTTATTACTCAATTACCATATCAGAGAAACAAAGTTGTCACTCTACTTTTATTCTCCTTTCAGATATTTCATCACTGAATTGTTTTCAGAATCATAAGTTTGAGTATTCCATAGTTTTCATACAACTAAGGTGTAAGATCTTTTCTCCCCTTGTTTTCCATTGTAAGTGTAGTATTTTTTTTGTGTGTGTATAAAATACCTTTGTATGCTGTTCACTTCAATGAACTCTTGGGTCTTTTTTTCTTCAAGAAAAATATTGTTTGAGAAAAACAAGTCTGTAATGCTTTGTCATGCTCATATTCATTTATCTGAGAAGCATTTCAGTTATTTTTTTTCCTCTTGAATATACCATGGCTAGCTTTTGACTGCTACATGGTTGCTTGGATGTGGAGCAATGATGATGACAAAAATGAGGTAGTCTCCCTCTACTCATCACATACCAATATGCTTTCAAAATGCTTTGCTGTCTCTGAATCAATAACTACTGTTTTGCAGTTCCACATGTACCAGTGTGTAACAAATAGAGACCTCTTTGAAAAATAGAAAAATAACGGAGTGAAAATGCTACACATCAATAGTACATTGCATGCCAAACATACTTCCAAAAATGAGTGAGAAAACAGAAATCAAGTATCTGCACCTGAGGAAAGACTGTCCACTTAAATAAGCTTAGGTGAGATGCAAGCTCCGTTCAAAGATGAGTTATTTGCCTTGGATGGCTAAGCTCACATAATGTCAAGGAACATGAAGATTGTTGGTCTTTGGAATTCCCTATGTGATCCATGAAACAATAGATCCCTGTAAGAACGACCGCAGAACTATTGGGCTCTGCTGTTGATATAAATAAATGCATTGCTGTTGAGACAAGGCTTACAGAAACATTACTCCAATACCTTCCAGCTGCAGATTTCTTTAAAAAACAAAAACAAAAATAAAAATAAAACCAAACCAAAACCAAACCCAAGAAAACAAAAAAAAAAAAAAAAAAACAGCCCAAGGACAAGAAAAGCAGATAGTGTCTCTTTTTCTTCTCAGCCTGGAAAGTCTTTCCCTCTCTCTGTCTCTCCCTCTCTCTGCAAGACCGCCTTGCTCATACAGTTCCGATGCAGTGGAGCATGGCGTCATGAGATGCTTATTCCTGAATTTAAATGGAGTGTAACGATAGCGATCCTCCGCAAAAACAAGAACAAGGTCTTGATCAGGCTTGGGCTACCTTCAATGTCATCAGAAGGTGAATTAAGAGGATTTGGTAATTCCGTGGTCAGCCTCGGTACGGATGTTCCCAGTTGCAGCTCTTGTGACCAGCTGGGTACCGCGCGGTGCTCCACACAAGCACATAGGCATAGACATACATATAGGCACAGACGCACGTACAACTTCCTTGCATGCTGAAGCAAACTCCTCCCATACCCTATTCCTGGAACACATCTAAATGGCTGTTTTATACATATTAACCCTGTGAAACGCTGTAGGACTTGGCTATTCGCTTCCCAGATAATAAACTATCCGTTTGCAAGCCTGTCACACAGTTCACAGATCAAAGAATCAAGGTGTCACCAGCCTTCTTTAGTATAGATATCACTCGTTCTTTACAGCCTAGTTATGCTTGCATAGCCCTTAGACATTTTTTGTCTTGAGGTTACTTACCCTATTCAAGTACTCTATTCTCCTTTTTCACAGCATCTGTGCCACAGGCTCGCTGGCTGAAAAAATATCGCACAAAAAATGCAACAGTGCCCCCCTCTCCCTTTTATTTAATTTGCTTGCCTTCCATCCTGCCTGTCTGCTTTTGAACATAGTCGGTTTTCCTGTCAAGAAAAGAAAAGAAGAAGAAAGCATAATCGTAAATTTCAGCTCAAAATGTAATGAGGGGCTCTTTATTAAAAAAAGAAAAGGAAAAAAAAGGAAGGAAGAAAGGGGAAATAAAAGAAGAAGAGTTTTAGAGAGGCTTTTTTCTTCTTCTTGTACACCCAGTAGTTTTGGTGATATGATCTGGGTTCCATGTCTCTCTGATGAAAAAAATAAAAAGGGAGGGCAGGAAAGGAGACAAGGAGATTAGGATCCTGGTTGGAAATAATGTTTATACCTTCTTAGCAGAACAAGAAAATCCCTCTGTTCTCACTCTGTGCTCTCTTTGGGCTTGTTGCATCCCTTACTTAAAAATGAAGTGAGATGAAGAAGTTCCCGTAAAACTCTTTCTGCCAAAATAGTGCCTATGCCAGTAATTTATGAGTAATGGGCTACAGCTGTGATCTCCAGCTCTTAGGCTGTTTTGGTATTTCAGTAATTACAACAGTTTCATTAACATTTAAGGGGAACAGTCAGCTCAATATCAGTAAGAGACTATTTTGTACAGCATGGATCCATTTTACATTTGCATTTGACATTTGATAATCTCTACACATAAGCTCTTAGCCATAGAAATGAGATGTCACACACAGGAAAAATTAACCCAGATGTAACTGGTAAATCTGTGAAAGTGTAGAATAAATGTCCAAGACTGGTAGTGATATGAAGAGCATCCCTTTCCCTGTCTGAAACATGAAACATGTTTTTTATGTCTTTATTTTGTACTTGTGACATCTGTGGGTGTTTAAAAGAAACAGAATCAGGAAGCTGGATGAGTAGTAAAGTAATCAACAGGTCAGATATGTGGATATATTGTCTATATGTATCTAATAAAATGAGACATGTTTCTGAAATGTCAGCTTTTCATTTTATAGCACTCTTCATTTTAGGCTTTTACTCTCCTTAGCAACTGCTATGCCTTGCAGAGCTGAGGCAATTAACTAGACTCAACAAAGAAACATCATTGGCATTAGCATAGTAGTAATAGAGGGTGAGCAGTAAACAGTAAATAAAATTCAGTGCAGACAGGTTTAAGTTGATGAACATGAGAAAAAACAGCATTAAATTCTGTGCACTCTGTGACTTTAGGAACTAGGCTGTTCTATAAAAATGCTAGCTCAATGTTCAGCAACAGTGAAAAGAAGCAAATAAAATGTTAGGAACTACTGAAAAAGGAGTAAAGAACAAAGTGTAAAATATCACTGTTTAATTGCATGAAGCCATAACTGTCCTATATTCTGAACACCGTGCTCTTCTGAACCCTGCTTGGTGAGGATTAAGGCAGAAATAGAGACAGAGCAGTGGAAGTTGACCAGAGAAATCAAATGTACTACGTGGTTTTCTCATAAGGAAAAAAATCAAATAGATGCAGACTCCTTTTTCTAGGGAACTGGAACTAGTTACCAAAGGATGTAACAGAGATGTTTGCAGTGATGAGGGCTAACTTTGCAAACAAAGTAGGGTTATCAGGTTTAAAATAAACAAGATGTGGCATCTGCTTCTTCACACACCATGTAGTTCAATTTTAAAATTTCTCACCATAGGGTATGTGAATGACAAATATTTCATGTGTTCACAAACAAGGTCCTCTGAAAATAAAATGATCTTCTCACAATTTGAGAAACATCTTGCCTCCAGCTGAAGAAACTTGTGAGTAGCCAATTTTTAGAAGGCTGGCAGAATACACTGGAGAGTGTTCACTACAATCCTTGTAAGGTCTGTATATTTTTTCCCAAGCATCTACTACTGGCTACTGACAGAAATAATATTGATATTGTGAAGATGGCTGGTTGGTCTTGCGTTCTTTTGAAGCAATCTTTTCAGTACCTCGAAGGAAAGTGATAAGATATTGTGTCTTTACTGATAACGCAAATGGAACAATCTCACCACATTTAGCCCTTGACGTTCCGCTGTTACTGAACAACTCAATGCAAGAAGCCACCTGATAACTCAGTTGTAGTCAGAGCTTGAACCATATTAATGTCATTCTGAAATCTGAGAGAAAAGTGGCTCTGTGCTGTATCCCCTATGCTGTATCCTTTGTGCTGCATCCATTTAAAAAGTAAACAAATCATATTTCCTGCAGAAGTTGTAGCTAGCAGACATCTGGCAAGATTCTTGCAGTCTTTAAAAGTTCAGACTGATGATGATCTGGCCTGAGGTTTTGGTTAAAATAACTTTGATTTGAAAATTTTAAACCATCACTATTTGTAACTGTTCTCTCATAGTGACTGAATATTTACTATTTTTAGTCTGTGTTGCAGGCAGCAACAATTTCTTCAAGTCCAAGTGGAACGTATTTTTAATGCAAGCATCGGTGCAATATTATCATGCTCTTGGAAAAATCAGTGTATGTAAAAAACCTAGCAGAGATGCTTAAAAACTATAAGATATATTTGAGATTGGAATTAATATCAAATTACTCATCATTGTGGCCATCATATTTTGGTATATGTATCCCTCTGCTGACACACTGGGCTCCTCTATAAGGTGAAGATGGTATACTGTAATTTTTTGCAGAAATAAAGGGATCCTGGACATAAGTCAAGTGCAAGACATAAGTGCAAATCAATTTATTTTTCCATTCTTGAGGCTCAGGGGAGACCTTACTTCTGTCTACAACTACCTGAAGGGAGGTTGTAGCCAAATGGGGGTTGATCTCTTCTCCCAGGCAACCACCAACAGAACAAGAGGACACAGTCTCAAGCTGTGCCAGGGGAGGTTTAGGCTGGATGTTAGGAAGAAGTCCTTCACAGAAAGTGATTGGCCATTGGGCTGCCCAGGGAGGTGGTGGAGTCACCATCACTGGAGGTGTTTAGGAAGAGGCTGGATGGGGTGCTTGGTGCCATAGTTTAGTTGATTAGATAATATTGGATGATGGCTTGGGCTCGATGATCTTGAAGGTCTTTTCCAACCTGGTTAATTCTATTCTATTCTATTCTATTCTATCCTATCCTATCCTATCCTATCCTATCCTATCCTATCCTATCCTATCCTATCCTATTCTGGATGACACCTGAAACTAAAAGTCCATTGCAGCTTTATTAGGTCTAAACTGTAATTAATTTCTGGATTAAAAAATTTCTGATAATTTCTGTAGCTTATTTTCTTTGTGTAATTAATTTGTCATTCACAGAGTCATTTTTAAGAGGGCTGTGAAAAACAGTTACAAGGTCACAGGATCACAAGATATTAGGGGTTGGAAGGGACCTCAGGTGATCACTGAGTCCAACCCAGAGAAGGACCTGTGGTTGTTGTGTTACACAAGGGCAATTGAGTTCCAATCTCAAGAAATAAACTGATCTAAGATCTAAACCACTTTGTTGCACATGCATTGTGTG
Source organism: Colaptes auratus (assembly GCA_015227895.2). Lineage (NCBI taxonomy): Eukaryota > Metazoa > Chordata > Aves > Piciformes > Picidae > Colaptes > Colaptes auratus. The sequence continues at coordinate 49,473,429 of CM037640.1, read as the reverse complement.
GACATTAAAGTGCAGCATCAGATTAGAAACAAAATGCTCACCATTTCCATGCATTTTAAGCAGGCTGAAAGTTCTAGTCTTAATTCTCATGGATATAAAAATGAAGTTGCACACATCTCACTATGGTGTCATAAAGTGGCTTCACTACATTTTTCAGGTGAGCAGAATTTCTGGCTAACATGTAGGAAAAATAATGGACAAATGCATACTGTTCTACACATGCAATTAACATGAAGTGGTTGTGGATAATATGAGAGGCCAGCTTTCTTACTGGAGGAAAAAATGACAACCGACACCCTCTTGTCAGAATTTATTTACAAAATAGACATGAGATTCTACAACTGCAGTGGCTGAAAACGAGGCATGCAATTGTCTGCAGTGGAAACCTCTCTTTTTCTGTTCTAAAAATGACTGTGAATTCTCAGCACAGAATGAAAGTGAGGTGTGTCAGAAAGCTAAGATGTGTTCAGCTGGGATCCTAGCCACCGTGAGCTCTCCTGTCACTAAGAGAAAATTACCATACTCCTTAATGAGGTTTGTTGTGAGGTGGATCATGGCAAATCAAAGTGAAATGCTTTACTTTAAAATGAGAGATATTATAATCTAGGCTTTTAACCACTGAACTGGAAGTCAGGAATAACATAGGAGATGCAAATAACAGGACTCCACCAGACTACAGCCAGCTCTAGAGCCTGCCAACCTGAATGTCTTCTCACCTTCTGCTTGCTGGCAGGAAATCAAATACAGACACCACCAGGAGTAGGCTGTAGGAGAGAAACACTCACACAGCAAGCTGGGGAATGGCAGTGACAGTTGTCTGTGTATGTTTGTGTTTGTGTATATGTGTGTGTGAGAATTTCCAGTACTGGTCACCTGAAGGGCTGGCACCTGAATATTTTTTTTTTAATATGCTGCTCATATCCACTGTGGGGAACTCAAATGTAGTCTAAGTGTGCTAAGGCATAACAGAGATCTCTCACAGGCAATTGAGAGTCTGAACTGTTCACATTAATCCACTTGGTACCCCAAGTGTAGAGAGACTCAGTCTGGTTCATCCTAGAAATCTGATTACCCTTGGAATTCAAGGCTTTATAGAATAGAATAGAATAGAATAGAATAGAATAGAATAGAATAGAATAGAATAGACCAGGTAGAAAGAGACCTTCAAGATCATTGCGCCCAGCCTATCAACCAATCCAACCCAACTAAACCACGGCACCAAGCACCCCATCAAGTCTCCTCCTGAACACCTCCAATGATGGTGACTCCACCACCTCCCCGGGCAGCCCATTCCAATGGGCAATCACTCTCTCTGTATAGAACTTCTTCCTAACATCCAGCCTAAACCTCCTCTGGCGCAGCCTGAGACTTTGAGATCTCAAACAAGGATAGTGGGAGCCTCATGTGGGGACCCTAGCTGTGAGAACAGTCCTGTAGCTGTACATACAGTCTAGACCTAGTTTTAATTTTAGTTTTAGTTTCTCTAAAGCAGAAAGTAGTTTAAGAGATGTGGTTGCAGTTCAGTAGAAGTGTGTAAATTAGTAGCAGATCATAATCTATTAAGCAACTATAGGGAGCAAGCCACAGCAGATGACTGGACATCTCATCACATTTCATGAATTTCCTAGGAGACTCATCACTGTTTTGTGCTGCTAACCAAAATCCTTGCAAGAATTCCATCAGAAATTAGGAAAGCACAAGTCTTTTGAAGAGATGATGTGCACTTGTTTTTTTGCACAGCTACAAGTTAGGCTTTCAGTGCAGAGTGTTATTGTAAACATTCCTTTTTCTTTCTCATTTGGAGTTGAAATATTGAATAATTTCTTGTCAGTTGCAAACTTGTTTTGCTTGAGGCTTTTTAAAGACCTTTCTAAAAACTAGTTTAAGACATTTCTGAAATGGCTTTAATTTTTCAGTTCAGAAATGCAATTCAGGTACTTTATCTTTTGTCACACTGAAGAAGGAAAAAAAGCTAATACCTTGAAATGATCTATTTCAGATAAACAAATATATTGCTTAATATTGACATTTCTCTTCCAGCTTATGGTTATTTTTCTGATCCAAAATGAATTGTTTCTTTGGTTGTTGATATTATAAAGAATGTAAACATAGAACATTTGGGTTGTTTTTTTGTTTGTTTGTTTGTTTCAGAATTGAAAATACTGTTCTTGCCCTGCCACAGACTTGAGATGCAGACTTGAGATAACACTGCAGAATGCCTTTGATGCAGATGGATATAATAAAGGTGGACTTTGATTCCCAAAGAAGGTAAAATTGTAGGAAAAGTAAAGGTGAATGTTTTCAGATTTATTTTTTTTTGGTCTTTATTGGTATTTTGTAAAGCATTTCACAAAAGTACATGTTTTATTTTTTTAAAAATAGAGTATTATAATCTATAACTTTTCTTTATGTTTTGAGGCTTTTCTCTTTTATGAATTAAAAAAAAAATAATTCCTTCATTTGATGCATGATTTGCAAAATAAGAACATTGAAATAGTGGGCCAAATGTCTAACACTTCAGTTTCTTCATAGTAAAAGTTTGAGTGGGAAATGGTTGCTAGAGAAGCTGGGATTTTGTGTAACACATCCTTTCCACCTTACCTATATATAGAACTGCTTGGAAGCCATTAATGGTTTCCCACTATCCAGAGACCGGTTTCAGTGTTATAGAAATCTCCCAGGAATTTTATGTCTAGGGGTCTTAAGGACTGGTGACTTCCAAACATGCTTGGAGGCTGGTGTATCCTCTGTTTCCCTTACTGAAGTGTTAATAAATCCAAGTTCTTTATAACAGATTTCAATTTATCAAGGTAACCATATTTCATTAGTAGATATATTGCTAGCATTTACTTCTGTTAGTACAGTATCAGAACAAACATATGATTCTTCTCTAGGCTTCTCTGTGATTCTAAGGAATCTAAAGCATAAGTCTTCTGAGGAGCATCTGAGAGAACTGAGGTAGTTGGTGAGAGGAGGTTGAAGAGAGGTGGGAATCAGTCCCAAGGAACAAGCAACAGGACAACAGGAAATAGCCTCAAGTTGCACCAGGAGAGGTTTAGGTTGAACATGAGGAACAATTTCCTGGATCAGGCTGCCCAGGGCTGTGATGGAGTCACCATCTATGGAGGGGCTTAAAAGCCATGTAGTTGTGGTGCTGAGGGCCATGGTTTAGTGGTGACCTGGCAGTGCTGGTTACCTGTTAACTGTTGGACTCGATGATCTTAAAGGTCTTTTCCAACTAAAATGATTATATGGTTCTATGTCCTGCAGCAGTTTGCAACAGTTAACACAGTGGAACGAATATATGAAAGCAGCACACTGTTCATAAAGTAGTAATATGACTAGTAAAAATTGTGACAGAGATTAAAATAAAGAAGAATTGTAAAATGATTGACATTGTTCTGGCTAATATTTTTTTCTCATGTATGGACAGCTAATACTTTAACACATTTTAATATAGAGCTATCTTTGGCTTACATTTTCAGTGAAATGTTTAAAAACAAACAGAATTTTAGGAATAGAGTCTTCACCATGAGGGTGGTGGAACACTGGAACAGGTTGCCTGGGAAGGTGGTTGGGGCCCCATCCCTGGAGATATTCAAAGTAGGGCTTGACAGGGCTCTGGGTTACCTGATCTAGTTGAGGATGCTCCTGCTTACCTACTACAGAGGGGGTTGGAATAGATGACCTTTGAAGGTCCCTTCCAACCCAGACCATTCTATGATTCTATGAAATTAAATAAAGTTATAGAAATGGCAAGATTTGCCACTGTAAATATCTGGAAACACAAACAGAATTCTGAGACAGGAAACCCTTGATTGTATTGAGTTGTGTCATTAATTCTTTATTATGGGATCATCATTAACATGGAGTTATTTTCTAACGAAACAGTGACATTTTTGTCCAGAAAAAATTCTTGAGTTCTGTTCAAAAAGCTGCTGGTTTGAGCTTAACTGGATTCTATATTAAATCCTGGTTGTAGTATATATTCTTCACTGAGCTTATGATGTATTTCATCACCTTTGAACAATGCCTGATATTGTATTTCTCAAGACTGTAAACAGCAAATCAATGCAAAGCATTTTTCTGGTTTTGGTTTAATCAATTTAAGCTTCAGTGAGAATCACAGGGAACATTTCCCAGAATAGGTTTCTTGGGCAGATCAAAGTTGCCATTATCAAAGAAAATAAGGCTTGCTGTACTGGATTTGACCACACATCTATTGGTTCTTGCCTTGGGCAGCAGATTCATAGTTCAGAGAAAAATGAAACTCTTAAAGTACATTTTACCAGTTGAGAAAAGGTGAAAGAAGAGAAAACAATTTGGAAAGGCAGTACAAAATTTTTACTTTCCCAGACTTATACTTGCAGACCAATGAATGTTGCATCAACTCAGTTCACAAAGCTGCACATTTTATATCATTATAATAAATTAAAAATGTTTTTTAAAAGACCTTTTTGTTAAACTGTCATCTGTGGTTGCTGATTTATAAGTGCTATGCTTTAAATGCATACATTTGGCACTAATATTTGATACCTGTTTGAAGTATACAACTCCCTAACTGCAGATCAACTTGTTTTCCTCACAAGTTCTGCCCTACTAGAGGACTGAACCTTACTTTCCTATAAAATATGTACATTACATTTATTGTAGCTGTGTGGTGCAGCAGACACGCTGGAGGGAAGGGATGCCATCCAGAGGGACTTTGACAGGCTGGAGAGGTGGGCACAAGCCAACCTCATGAGGTTCAACATGACCAAGTGCAGGGCCCTGCATCTGGGTCAAGGCAATCCCAGGCACAAATCCAGGCTGGGCAGTGACTGGCTGGAAAGCAGCCCTGAGGAGAGAGACTTGGAGGTGCAACCTTATTGTGGCCTTCTAGTATCTGAAGGGGGCCTACAAGAAGCCTGGGGAGGGACTTCTTAGGATATCAGGTAGTGATAGGACCAGGGGGAATGGAATGAAGCTGGAAGTGGGGGGACATTCAGACTGGAAGTGAGGAGGAAGTTCTTCACCGTGAGAGCGGTGAAGCCCTGGAATGGGTTGTCCAAGGGAGGTGGTTGAGGCCCCATCCCTGGAGGTGTTTAAGACCAGGCTGGATGAGGCTCTGGCCAGCCTGATCTAGTGTGAGGTGTCCCTGCCCATGGCAGGGGGGTTGGAACTAGATGATCCTTGTGGTCCCTTCCAACTTCCAGAGTATGCATACTCTGATGAATGCAGCAGAGTGCTGAGGAAAAGTTCAAATAACTGAACTGGAGACAAAGGCTATTCCAAGCAGAAACAGATGAGTACCTGCACAAGAAGGAAAAAGTTTTAATTTTTCAAGTTCAAAATAGCTGTAAATAAACAAAATAAACCATGCAAAAGTTAGAAAGTGCAGGCACAGCCTAACATCTGAAAGTCAGATGTTTCATCTTTTATCCTTCTATTACTAAAATTACTTTGTTATAAATAAAGAAGCAGACTCATTTTTTTTTTGTTCCTCACTACAAAGCTGTTTATATCCAAGATCAGATTTTCTATTTACTGAAATGGATAAAGAGAAGGTTCGTTATCACATCAGATCTAACAAAATAAACTTTTCTACAGACTAATACTACTACAATTTAAAACTCTTCTCAGTGATCTAACAGTCTGCCAGGATTTGATTAGCAACAGCAAAGGCTGGGTTCAATTTCAAGGGGTCACTTCAAATTGAGCCCCCATCTAAAAACCTGAGAAAATTAAATTAAGCTGTCTGGGTGTTCAGTGAGCTGTACTTCTCCACTCTCAAATGATGAATCAACCAGCTTAATGGAACAGTAAGATGTTGAAGGCAGTGAGAAAAGAGGAAAACAGATATATAAACAGCACGGCAGACAGGAGTTGGATATCTCTTTGCTAAACACAAGACAGTATTCCCTTCTCCTGATGAGAAAACTATTGTGGTATATGATCTCCTTACAACCTTCTCCTATAATGCCCAAATATTTATTGTGTTTGGTGACTGTGTAATCTACTCTGGTAGGTAGCCAGAGCTCAGGTATCATCAGGCTCTCCCGGTCTTGTGAGATATGCATTGGGTATTCCTATGGCCTAGGGAGATGGGTTTTTTCTGCCATGTTTTCTACTATTTACCAGAAGTATACAAGGTACAGAGAATGTGATGCCTTTATAAGCCACCTGAGAGTAATGATTTGGGCAGAGGGAGTGATAAAACACTCAGGTCTCCAATGTTCTGGGTATTTGCTGTTCCTATTCAGTTATCAACTGTAGAAAAGTAGCAGTCACATTCTACCTCTCCAGATTTAAAAGAAATGAGGAAAGAACTCAAATGGGGAAGGCTTTGGGCTATGGCCAACAGTCAACAAAAGAAGGTTTTCATTTGTCTTGAGTAAAGCAACCAAGCACTCCTTTGTAGCATTTTGCACTAGTCAGCTTTCAGGAGCCTGTAGTGAGCTTTGCACTGTGCTGGATATTATGATCTCCAGTGTAAGGCACTTTCTTCAGGCATCACCCAAATAACAAAAGCAGTTAGTGCAGGGTCTGGGTAACACCCTGAGTTCCAGGAACACAGAGACTTAAATTGCAAAAACTATCATGAAGCCCCTTTGTAGAATGTGGTAGTTTTAGGCAATGCCTTTTAAATTTAGCTGCAGGTTTTGAGTAGAAAAGGAGAAAAATATAAATAAATCACTATTGGGTGTAAAAAGGAAAACAAAAGATTATTCTAAACAAATTCATTGGATGAATGTCTGGGATAAAAGAAGCTGTATCATAACAATTATTCATATTTCTCTTCCATTCCTGTTCCTTTTCTCTTCTCTTCAAATCCTGGCTGTGCTGCTTTGCTTGGGAGAAGATAACGTGCTTCTGGCTGACCTTGAGATAAGACTAACATTGCTTTCTCTCAGCTCCTCTCTTTCTCTTGGTACAGGGGGGTTTGGGAGGTTGGGGGGGAGGGCAGTGGAACAGCTCTACCTGGTCTTTTTGACCAGGGGGGGTTTCATGTTGTTTGCTAATTGTACATACCTGTATAATTTTGTACATCCTGTATATTTTGTACATATTCGTTGCATTCCATTGTAGAGTGTAGTTTTTTGCTTGTAAATACAGCTTCATTTGCTTCTAACTGAGTTGGTCTGGCTTAAAAGTTAATGCTGGGGGAAGCTTCAACCCACCACATTACAAAACAAAATAATTAGTAGGGATCTCTAAATGATGTGAACTTAAGGTTCATACCATTTAGAGATCCCTACTAATCCAAAATCCTTAAAGGAGCTTCTAATCTGCTCAGTCAGTAGTGTATTGGACTCTTTCATCTGAAGGCATTGAACTCCATAAGCAATTACTAGCTCAGAGAGCTATTTATCTCCCTTATCAATGAAGATATGAAATGTTAATGAACAATGTATGTCAAATAGCCATTTGAAATCAGTAGGTCATTGTTAAAAAAAAATAAGACTAAAAAAGAAAAAGCTGTCAGACCACAACTCTAAAGAAAACCAACTAATCAAATCTATCCCACGTGCTATAGCAAAACCCATAGTAAGATCTCTAATAAGGCCACACATTGAAAGGCAATATCAGCTTTCTCCTAGGTGACAGCTGTATTTATCAAAGCCAATGTCTGCAGGGTCAGAAAATGCTTTTATTCTGCAAAAGCAATTATTCATTTATTCATTTGGGTCCTGAATGCATTTTATCACTAACACATTTTGCTGCATGTGATACGATAGTTAGATCTAAAGAATCTGAAGTGCTAGCAAAGAATTCCCAACTATTAATGCTTTTTAAAAGAGCTGCCTAAGCTTACCACCATCAAAATGTTAATGATAAATATGATGATATTATTAGAAACACAGGAAAAAAATAGACAAATTCCAATGCAGCCCAACCTATGACCCATGCAGAAAAATAATGACCTCACAGTTAAAGCTCTTTGACACTGATTCCCTTTCTGACCTCTACATAAGTGAAGCTTTTTTTCATTGGAGCAGAGCCTGTCACTGGCTGGGGAAATTTTAATTTATGCTAAATAGGCCCAATAAATATTTTGACTATTTTAATTCTATATGCCTTTGCATATTAGACTAAAGCATGTGTTTCTTGGTTGATTTTTGTTTGTTTGTGGTTTGTTGTTGTTATTTGTGGTTTGTTGTTGTTATTTGTTTGGTTGTGTTTTTTTTTCCCTTTACTAACTAGCCCCTCAGGGAGTGAGATATCTAGCTACATATATCTAGACAATAAGTTTCTACCTCTAAGCTAAACTTCCTTGACAACTTCTTGGTCACAGGAGAGATGCAATGAAAAAGAATGTTTCTATTGGGTGTGTTTCTTTTCATCCCAAAGAAGACACCTGCAATATAATGGATGAATCACTTCTGAAAATGTGATGCTATCCAAGAGAAATGTGCAAAATTCCTTCTTTAGGTATGACTAAACAGAAGAGAGGGTGAGGAACCACTGTATAAACACATCTATGGGAAAGGCATAGGGATTAAAACTGATTGTTAAAAAAAATATTGTTTCAGTAGCTAGCCATAACTTATATTTTCAACCAAACAATCAGAAAAAAACCCACCCCAGGTTTCTCTTTAAAATAGAGGTATCAAAAGGGCTTTTCCTAACATTGTGAAGAAAGGATTTTCCTAACCTCTCTGTGACATTAAAGTATTATCAAGTCAGAGCAGCACTTGCAGGAGGCACAATAGAACATGAACTGTTCATGACCATGGATTCATAGATTGGTCCCTGAAGTGTTGTGCATGTTCCAGTGAAGAGGAAGGCTTTGAAAAAAAGATCAATGGAAACCAAAACCTGCAGAAATCTCTGCTAAGTATATGAGAATGTTAAGATCATAGAATCATAGAATTGTAAGGGCTGGAAGGGATCTCAGGGATCATCCAGTTCCAACTGCCCTGCCATGGGCAGGGACACCTCACACTGATCAGGTTGCTCAGAGCCAAATTCTGCTTGGCCTTAAAAACCTCCAGGGATGGGACTTCTACCACCTCCCTGGGTAACCTGTTCCAGTGTCTCACCACCTTCCTGGTGAAGAACTTCTTCCTATCATCCAATCTGAATCTACCCATTTTTAGTTTTTTTCCATTCCCCCCAGTCCTATAATTATCTGAAATCCAAAATGTCCCTCCCTGGCTTTCTTGTAGGCTCCCTTAAGATACTGGAAGGCCACATTAAGGTCTCCTTGGAGCCTTTTCTTCTCCAGACAGAACAGCCCCAACTCCCTCAATCTGTCCTCATAGGAGAGGAGCTCCAGCCCACTGATCATCCTTGTGGTCCTTCTCTGGACACGCTCCAGCACGTCCAGATCCTTCCACATTGTCCACAACAACCCCATGCAGTGCTACAGGCTGGGGTCACAGTGGCTGGAGAGAGGCCAGACAGAAAGGGACCTGGGGGTACTGGTTGACAGTAGGCTGAACATGAGCCAGCAGTGTGCCCAGGTGGACAAGAAGGCCAAAGGCATCCTGGCCTGCGTCAGGAATAGTGTGGGATCACAGAACTCGTAGATTGAAAAGAAGCAGCAGCTATATATATTTCAACTTCAGTATGGGTTTCAACAGAGCTTTACAAGATATCTCACAGGCTTACAGTGAAAACATGGATTAGATAACAAAAAGCTGAACAGAGACCCGTGCTAAGGGTTTGATTATCAATGACTCTCTCCTAAAACAGGGGGATGTGGCAAATGCATCTGCTTAGGTCCAGGAGGTCCTGAGTAATACAGTATTTCCACTAACAGCCCAGAAAATGGATACAGGAGCTTGTTAATGACATCTACAGAGAGCACCTTGCTCTGTCTTGTTGTAAGCAGATTGGGGAACAGATTTCAAAGTCTGACACACAGGTTTCACTCCAGTGAAGGCAGGTTGAAGTTCTTTCACCTAGGCAAGGGTAATTAACTAAATGATCCTGGGTAAAGAAGAACTGGAAGAGAAGCCAGACAGCTGGACATGAAACGGAGGTGAAAAAGGTGAATGTAAATTCTGACACTTCAACAAAAGTATAACCCCTTGAGATTTGTGGAGTAACTTGTTCTGAATATGTTGGAGTTGTTGAAACAACTGGGAACACTAGGGATAGGTCTTTTTTCACCTTGTGCAGAGCCTTGAGGATCTTTGCATTTTCATTTACACTTTGGCAGATTTTGTCATTCCAATAAAATGTTCTTGCCTAAGTCTCACTGAACCATGGCCTTTGCCTTCCACAAAGGATCAAATAAGTGTAGAGCATTTATGAAGAAACCCAGTGTGCTCCTGAAACTCAGATGTGCTGGAGATTTCCAAAATATCATGGACCAGCTGGAACAGGCCTGAAACAGAAGTGGTAGGATTTCTTTGTAATTTCTTTGTAACAGGTTATTTTCTTTTATGATGCTTCGTCTGTGGGAAGAGTACAGGTAGTGTGTATATTCCCAGAAATGCATTTGTTGCCAAGCCCATGTATGTTCTTTGAGAAAAGATATGCACTTCTTCCACCCCCAACCCTATTCTCAACCTCCTCATTCCATTTTTTGTACCCCAGTCTCCACAGAAAGACACAAAGTGGAGAGGGGTGTCATTTAGAACTGATTCTTGATCTGGGTTTAAGCCTATGTAATGACAGAATCTTACAGGGCCAGCCAAGTGTGCTTCCTGAAAAAAAGACATTTAAAAAAATCCTATCAGTTTCCTTGATGATAAACTATGGTTGCAAGTATACAATTTGGGTAGAAATACTTTACATTTTATTAGAATTATTCATATGTCTCCCTAATTTCCCTAACATTATAAAAGTCTTAAGAGACGGAGAACAAATGCAATCATCACAGGCCATCAGAATGCTCAGAATTCAATACAGTAAATCTTAATGGGTGTGAAAAATATGGAACTTTGTATCAGAGTAGAATATATGGGAAAGTCAGCAGCCTCTTTTATTTTAATGCATAAGCTATCTGACACTTTATGCTGTGTAGGTGCTTTTTCAAAATAGTGATTATGGCTTCCTCTGCACTGAATAAATTAATCCTCTTAATCTGATGGTTGTTCTAATCATGTGAGGAGAAGGCTAGATTAATAAAATCACTCTTCCAGTGTTTCCCTATTATTCATGCTATCCAGTTCACTGATTTCAGGGATCAAATGAAAGGAAACACAGGGTTCCAAATAAATATGACTGAATGCTTTTTTTGAAGGTCCTTTGCTGTCTGTTAAATTCTTCACTGATTCTCACAATTATCACCCAATGAGCAAAAGCAAGAAGCATTGTGATTTCTATTTTTCCATGATATTTCATTTATACAGACTGTCACTCGCGTAACTGTGACTTCTCTAGGAATGGTTCCTTGGGCAAGAAATCCATGATCCACACCACCAGCACATTGTAGATCAATCTTTGCTAATGGAAATGTGTAGATAATACACTGATTATTCATGACCTGCTTCAGTGGGGACTTTGCAGACCCATTTCTCCAATAAGTGAATGGATTCATGGCTCATTTGGAATAGACGTGGAACTTAATCCTTATCAAAGTGATTGGCTTCCTTCTGCCTCCTCTTTCTTCATGAATTCAGAAAACCCACACATACTTTTACATGTCAATTTCTCTTTCCCTTTCTCCCTGTGTTTATCACACTGAATCTCCCTCATTTTCTTTGTCTGTCTTTCACACAACTATCCATTTAGGGCTAAACTTAACATTGCTCTTGGACCTTTGTATTAATATCTCTGTTTTCTGTTTTCTTCATATCTACCTCACTACCAGCATCCCTACCTCACTACCTGCATCCTTCCTTGTTCCATTTCTTTACCTCCCATTTTTCAAATGTTTGTTCCATTTCTCCATTCACACCCATGCTTCTTTATCTCCCTGGAATCCTTCAATTATTTTATCAGCACAAACATTCTACACAACCTGCCATTTCATGTCTCTCTTGATAATCAGGTTCTCAGTTCAGATTCTGGCTCACATCTTATTCTTGAATATGTCTTGTCCACAGCCCAAAAGTGCAATAACACGCTCCTTATATATGTGCACTATATTCAGCTTTCATGCTTGTAGTTCCTCCCTCCTTCATGCATTATTCTCTACCAGTCTATACCCTCTTTTCTCCTTTCCTTATAGCAAAAATCTTTCCAGATGCCACCTAACTTCCTATTTTTGTACAAAATATTATCTCCTAGATCTCAGTGACTTAATATTGTTGGATAGTTCAAGAGCTTACAAGGTCTTTTCCTATCTTCAGCAATGGATCTTCAAAAAGTCGACATTTCAGCTTTTGCTCTGCTGTATTTGTAGATCTAATCTTTATCTCTTATCTTTCTAGTCCAGTTTTAAATGTTTCCATCATTCTCCCCTTTGTGCTCCTCTTTGCACTCCTTTTACTGTCACAGATCACACTGTTTAACTACCAATTCTAACTAACCAACACCACATATTTATTTCCATATATGAAGTCCTAACTCCTTGGATGCTCCTCAGGAAGGTTTTTTTTTTAGGGCATTTTACTCCTAGTGATGAATTTTGAAATATTAAAGTAAAAACAGTCTTCATACTTGCTTTCTCTGAAACTTCTTGAGTGAAAATATCAAATTAAGTATTTAATGTTATCAGAGTTCATGAGTTTCAGAAATCTTAATTAATGCCAGCGGAAAACCTTCCTACAGAAAAATGTCAACACTTTCATTCATCTCTCTTGAATCGATCTCACTTTCCTAGAGAAAATGTCAGAAAATCTAAATATAAATGTATAAATATTGACAATTTTGAGTGGTTTCTTTTTCATCCTACACCTAATGAAGGTGAATGACAGTGAATTCATAAGTTCTAAGCAAGCTTAGTTTTCTCATCACTCTTGTGTGGCTTGATGAAGCTCTAGCATTTACAAAACATATCAGATGAGTAACATTCTCTTACAAATTCAAGTGCATTAAAGAACAGAAGTCTTCCTAATGATACTTGTAATATATGTGCTGAATAAGGATACCACTAATAAATACGTATCCAGTGCTATTATTAGTAAATAGTTTTGCAAAATGAAATATGTATGTCCAATTAGCAATTTGAAAAGAGATGGATGTAAAGTCAAAATAGAGCTGAGGTTGTTTCTCTCCAAAGGATGATGAATATTTTTCCTTTAATTATTTTGCTAAATAATTTCCACTCATCTATCACCCCTTTACAAGCAACAGTTTCTGAGGAGACAAACTAGAAACAATTGCTTGACATTTCCTTACAGACTGTGAGAAAGCAAAAACTATTCATGATTCAAAGACAAGCTGGCAATTTTCACAGTGAAACTCCCAGCTTCACAATATTTTTCACATTTGATATAAAACATTCCTTTTGCAGACAATTTCCCAGGTTAGAACCCTTTAAGAAATATTTCTGACCTTGAGGCTGCAGGGCAGAGCCTGAAGACCAGAAGTCCTGGATGTATCTTAAAGATTCTAAATTAGGAAGCCATGGCCAAAGATTCTGAATTTATTTGGGCTTTATCATTCTGAGCTCTGACTGGTGTTAACATAGCATGTCTATGTCCCTTAAAGGGACTGACAGTGATGCTGTATCTGACTGCATGGCTTCAGTCTTGAACTTGGGCATACACAGTCAGACTTTGAACTGAGCTTAACACCCATGTGAGAATTTAACTTTGAATGGAGCTTAATACCTGCATGAGAATTTAAGGGAAATTGCATTCCCAGTTAAACACTGCAGGCCATTTAGAGAATGGAGACTGGAAAGTAGGTGTGCCCTGTTTGAACAGAAGAGTGAGATGGGTAAGTAATTGCTGGAGTCTTGCCTTTGGCACTTGCTACCCGGTATAGCTGGCTATGTTGATCAGGTTCTGGCAATGCACTAGTGGGATTTAATAGTCCAATAACCTTTAGGAGAACACTTATATTCTTTCCTGAACTAGTCATCTTCTGGTGTCATAGTTTTAAGAGTGGACAAAAATAGTATTTCACCTCCCAAAGGAAAGTAAAATAAAGATGCTTTCACACGGGATTGGAAAGAATTGGAAGTAAAATGTGCTTTTCGTAACTATGTACAGAAATTACAAAATACCCAAATTCACATTCAGCCTCAACCCAGTCCTTTGACCTGGGCTTACAACAACTTCTTTAAGCCAGCAACTTTTTTCAAAAATGTCCCCCACTTAGGCCAAAACTCCAGGCCTCAAATGCCCCCCCATTACCATACCTCTCTGTGTCCCCCGTTACCAAGCCCACGAGCCGCAGCAAAAATTTGGCTTGGCAGCTCCAGGCTCCAATTATGCAACACTGTCAAGGCTGAACCAGGCCTCACTCTCCCCTAAGGAGGCAACAGCCTGCACGTCCTCCTGTGAGCAGAGAGGAAGGGGAAAAGGGCAGAACAAGCAGAAATATTTGATTTTATAGAGATGCAGGGCTTATGGGAATGGAATACAAAAGATTACAGTTTCCTGTCCACCCCTGGATGCTCTGGACCTCCTGAAGGTCTGTAACTTCATGGTTCTTAAAGGCACCCAGCCTCAGAACCGTAACATCTGGCTATGGTCTAGACAGCCATAGTGGGTGGCAAGCAGAACTGTTATTTTTATTATTTAAGATCTAACTGTTTGTACTTTGTTTTCAGATGTTGTCATGTTTCATTTTATGTCTTTCAGACACCTTTGGTATGGAGATATTACATAAAAAAACCACTAAAACTTAGTCTGAGTGAAATGTTTTGTGGTGAAAACTATGATGACATGTATAACATTCAGGTTTAGAAATTACTGTAATTTGAATAGACTGCTTTGATATTACATCAGTAAAAATAACAGTGAAGAGGCACAATGATGCTGCTATGCCAAGTTGCAGGAAAAAAATAAGAAACAACAAATCTATTGTGAGAGACTAAATCTTGTCTCTTGATGTGACTCAACAAAGATAAAATTACCTTTGCTGCTTGCCCAGACAATAGCTGATGTGTATTGGGCAGAGCCACTGGAACAACTCTGGGGAAGGTGCATAGATAAGGATTGCTCACAAGACTGATCTCTGGAATATACACACCTAAAAACTGTATAAAAGATCTGAGCAACTACTGGCACAGGAGAAGGAAAACACGGGAGAAAGAAAACACAGAAGGAAAAGACTTGGGCAATGCCACTGAGAAGGAAAACATGAGAGAAGGAAAACATGAGAGAAGGAAAAGCCCAGGGCAATGATGCTCTGAAGAAAAATGAAGACAATACCAGGATATCAAAAATGACAGAGACATCACTGTGTAGCCTGGAAGAAGCAGACCAAGAGGAACCCTCTCTCCGTGTCCTAAGTTCCACCTGCTGCAACTCATGGAGCTGAAGAGGCTGCTCAGAGGACAGCATCTCTTCTACAGCCAAAGTTACAGCACGCTTCCTCTGCAGACCAAACCTCTCCTCTACACCCAAAGCTGCAGCACCTTTCCTCCACAGACTCAAACTGTCTTGGGGGGTGAGGGGTGTGGTAATATAATTCCTTTCCTCTTCTTTTTCTCTCTTCTCTGTCTCCCTCTCTATTTTCTCTCTCCTTCTGATCCATCCACTTTATTTGTGTAATAAATAGTCTAGCTGTTGATATTTTGGCCTCGTTTGTTTCTCTAATTTCATAACATGGGAATATTCAAAAGAACTGAGTCTCTTTCTGTCTCTTTCTGTCTCTTTCCCTCTCCAGACCGAGACATTTATTTCCCAAGACTAACAATTGAACACATGGATATTAATTAACTGTGCAACTATTTCTGTCCATTTATTTCTAAACTGTTGCCTTAACATTTTCTAAAGGAAACATACCAAGGATCTACAAAATTTATAGATCATTTAGTTTGGAGAATAATAGGCTCAGACAGGTTGTAAAAAAGCCTTTAAGATCATGAAGTCCAACTGTTAGCCTAGGACTGCCAGGAAGTGGTTCTATTATTTGGTAAGACGCTATTCAAGTTCTCTGCATTCGGTACCACACTACTACAAATGGCCATAGTCTTTATGTGTATAAAATCAGGGGAACCACCTTCCTCAGCCTTTTTTATTCCTTCATGGTCTCTCTTTTTACAGATATACTTATATAGATAGTACAGGCATATATGTGTATGTATGTGTGTATGAATATGTATATATCTGTATGGATATCTTCGTATGAACACATGTATTATACATACAGAAAATGCTTCATTAAAATCCCAAGAAAGAATAGGAAATACAGGTCAAATATGTCAAATATGAAAGAAATCATATAGCAGACTACAGTGGATGATGCTATCAACTGATGGATCCTTTCATCTAATATTTGCAAGTTTACAGGAAGGCACATCCTCTAGTCTACTCCAGAAAGTTTTATTGATTCGCAGAGGAATAGCAAATTCTACATGAGGCAGCAGTTCTTCAAAATGTTGTTGGTATCAGAAGAAAAGAAAATCTCATTGTTAGATATGATTTGTGATACAATTCCTCTCATGTGCTGAGTATTCAGGTCTTCTAAAGGAAGGGATCTTACTGTCCACACAGAAGATATAAGGAACACTTCTTCTTGTAACAAAATCAGTCTTGAAAATTTGAGATTTCACAGCCCGTTAACCTGCTATTAAAGATCAATGACAGGATTTCTTTCAGAAATGAACTTTGCATTGTATAAGAAGTTAGCTGTGGTAGCAAAAGAGAGAGGAAAAAAAAACAAACAAACAGCTAAACCAACAACAGACAGAAAAAAATAGATCCCACAAGACGTTTCTTATCCAAGTCCATACTATTAAAGAAATGACACTGCAGCTATACAAAGCTGAAGATACCAGTTATGTGTAATGGTGCAGAACCAGGCTACATCAACAATGAGTTTCAGGAAGCTCACATTCCATTTTGCCTAGATTTGCAGAAAGTTGAGCCTGTGTCAACTCCCACTTAAGATGCAGTTGATCAAGGTATTACAGAAAGTCAAAGTGACAGTTGAGAGGAAGTAAAAGGTTCTGGATCATGTTTTTGCTGGATTTTCCTTTGTTCTCGTTAGGAAAAATAGTATGAAAGAATGTGTGTTAGATTTTGAAACTGAAAAGCATGCATATATATGTATATATATGGAATATGGCTAAACTGTCAGCATATAGGAAAGGTGAGTGAAGAAAATGTTGGGATTAATTTCCAGGAGAAAAGTGTGTGTCTGTTCAAACATTCACTTTAGCACTAGGTAATGTATTGTCTGGGCTAGACGAACAAGGCATGATAATGCCATCAGGTGTGCTGTCTCTCTTAATTGTGTTCATTTCAGAGGGAGTAATAAACATTAGGAAGCTTTAATTCAGTTCATTTCAATGAGAGTAATAAACATTAGAGGCCTTTTAGTACCCCTTTCTGAAATGTCCCACTTGACAAATTTTGGTCTAATTTAAACAGGAAAGACATGATACAAAATTAAATTAACCCTTTGCCTAGCAAACTATTAATATTGAAGTTGTTGCCATCAAACAAGACACTAATTATGGTAATAAAATTAAAAATATTAATTGCCATTGTAGATATGGCACTGTAGCACCAAAGGTTCCTGCCAGTGTAGGCTGAAGAACTTGCTAGAAGAACACATTTTGCAAGTGATCCTTAGGTATTTAAGTGACCAGTTTCACACATCTTAAATTATTCTGTACATCCATAGATCAGATGGAAGATTGCATGCATCTTAAAATTAGCATTTTCATATGGGTTGTACAATGAAGTTGTGGTAAGATGTGTTACAAGGTGTCTGATACTGAGATAATCTATTTTGAAAATGTGAAACTTGTCTTCCTATTCTATCTGTAGGCACTTGTAGTGGGTTGACCCTGGCCAGCAGCTAAGGACCCACACAGCCATTCTGTCACTCCCCACCTCCAGCAGGAGAGGTGAGAGAATCAGAAAAACAAAAGTGAGAAAACTCATAGGCTGACATAAAGACACACAGAGCCTATTTATTGAGGGCTGAGTGAGAAAGTAAGAGTCTTGAGTCTATACAAACCCTATAGCACTACCAGCAAGAGAAGCTGCTCAGTACTGGTAAGACCATACCTGGAGCATTGAGTCTGCTTCTAAGCTCCCCAGTACAAGAGAGACATGGACGTACTGTACAGAGTCTAGCAAAAGGTCAGTCTGACAATTAAAGGTCTAGATCACCTCTTCTATGAACAAAGCTTGATAGAGCTGGGACTTTCAGAGAGGGCTCAGGGGGCTTTTACCAATATACAGAAACACCTGAAGAGAGGGTGAAAAGAGGACAGGGCTAGGTTCTTTGCATCGGTGTCCAGTGACAGGGCAACAGGTGAGTGGGCAGAGTAGTGGACTGAGAACTAGCTGAATGACAGAGCACAGAGAATTGTGATCAACAGCATAGGGTCTGGTTGGAGGCTCGTGGCTAGTGGTGTTCCCCAGGGGTCAGTCTTGTGCAACATATTTATCAATGACCTGGATGAAGGAAGAGAGTATACTCTCAGAAAGTTTGCTGATGATACAAATGTGGGAGGAGTGGCTGGCACACCATCAGGTTGTGCTGCCATTCAGCAAGCCCTGGACAGGCTGAAGAGTTGGGCAAAGGTGAGCCTCATGAAGTTCAAAAAGGGGAAGTGTAGATTCCTGCACCTGGGAAGAAATAACCTCTTGCACTAGTACAGGTGAGGGGTTGACCTGCAGGAAAGCAGCTTTGTGGAGAAGGACTTGCAAGTGATGGATGACAAGTTTGCTGTGAGTTTGGAATCTGTTCTCATGGCAGTAAAATGCTGGAAGCAAATATGTTTCAAAGTTACTATTGAAATCTTAATTGCCAGTAACAAAGTTTATAAGAACAAGGAAGAGGAATTCAGAAGGAAGGAATTTGGAAGGAAGGAAGGAAGGAAGGAAGGAAGGAAGGAAGGAAGGAAGGAAGGAAGGAAGGAAGGAAGGAAGGAAGGAAGGAAGGAAGGAAGGAAGGAAAGGAGTAAAGGAGGAAGGGAGGGAGGGACTGCTGAGCACTGTAATGAACAAAAACCAATATTCATCTTGCTAGGAAAAAAAAGTCAAAACCAAAACAATCTCCAAACCAAGAAGAAACCCTCTTGGTATTTTTTTCTTATGTTAATCAACAGTGTGCAAGAATTTTATTGTTTTAGTTACATAAGGGTAACAGATACAGATAAATATAGGAAAATTATCATAGTTTTAGCTATTTCTGTTTCACTTTGGGTTAGATTACATTTTTGAAACCTTTTTCCAGGTGTCAGGGATTTAGCATAGACTCACTTTAGCTGCTGTTGAAGATAACAATTAACTTTCAGGGATTACAACAGTACCATGATGTAGTATACTATAATTTAAGAGTGTCCTAAAGTTATTTCCATTGTCAAAAACGCCAAGCAGTTCTTCTGTCCTTTTATGTGACAGAAGCAGTGTTTCATATTCAACATAATGTACTTAATAGGTGCCTGGTAGAGTTAATCTCCTTAAATTTAATGGGAATCTTCTCATCACCTTCTGCTGGATCTGGTTTTAATCTCACATCTTTTAATTCCTTATTTAAGTTCATAGTGCATAAATATTACTTGGTCAAACAAATCCTATCTATTTATGTATCAATTAATTCAATCCATCTGGCTTCTATTACCGTAATACCTCGGCACATCAAAATATTACACAAATATTATCTTTGAAAATTTTGTGGCAAGAAGTCAACTAAGAGCAATATCCTGCTTCTACTTTTTTAACTTTTTTTTTTCTCCCTCCTAGGTCAGGAATTTTTAACTAGTTTTATGGAGAGTTGCAACTGCCTGTATCTGAAAAATGTGGGCTTTTTCATTTATGTTTGAGTCATTTTCGGTATATTTTCAGTTGAGTCATTTTTACTCATTTTTTAGTGTATCTACATCTTGACTGTATACTTTGAAGAATGTGTGTGTGCTCACTCTCATGTTGTGACTGCTGAACTTGAGCTTCTGATTTCTAGGACAACACATGAAATCACATTGGCATATATTAGTATATATATAACATCTCCAGACAAACATTTTAACTCAGGTAAACTGAGTATCCTTAAATAGAAGTATAAATACCTCAGTATGCTGTGATAAACCGTTTAATAAAAGAAAATAATAATGAAACCCTTCTTTTCAATCCAGGCTGCCATAGGTTTTATTGGTCTGAAAGGTAGAATTCTTGGCAGAGTAATTGTCCCACGGGCCACATAAAGGGCACATGGTATAATTCAGCCTAGTGTAGCTATAAATGACTAGAATGGAGTCGGAAAGGTCTGCTCAATTCAATATTTGATTTATGTTTTGTGTCGGGGTGAAGAGATTTTGGAACAGATCCAGGCTGAGCAAGCTTCGTGCTGCAGCTGTTACTGTCCAGGTGAGGGGGGGGTGCAGGGAGCAAGAGCATTTCCCAGTGATTAATTCAGCCATCAATATTCTCTTCATGGCAAGACATTTATTTTTGAAAATTCTTCAGATAGTGATATGTGCTAGACCTTTTTAGATATGTGTGCTCTTATCTTTTGATGGAAAGTGTAGTTCTCTGTGGTAACATTTATCTGTGAAATTCCTTATAAAAGCAGGAGGAAGGTCCAGTCTGTTGAAAGTGCAGTCCATGACAAACTATGCAAATGGGTTAGAATGGAGGTGAATTTTGTCTTTTGTTTTAGACACTAGCAGGAGCTATTGCACAAATGATCTGGCTTTATTGCACTTGGCTAGCAGATTCCCATCTCCTTTTCCAACTCTGGTTTCAGAGCGAGTTCTGTTTGCAGCATCTAAGCACGTACAGACATACACGAAATATAGACTCAATAGATTATGTAATATAGACCTTAAATGGTTCTGATTCATAACAACTACTCATTGGGGGGGGGAATAAAAACAATTATAAAAAAATTTAAAAAGATACTTCTGAAAGCCAAAAGTTGGTTTTGCCTCACAAAAACTTGGCTATATAGTTTCATAGTTTCATAGTTTCAGTCAGGGTTGGAAGGGACCACAAGGATCAGCTAGTTCCAACCCCCCTGCCATGGGCAGGGACACTCTACACTAGATCAGGCTGGACAGAGCCTCATCCAGCCTGGGCTTAAACACTTCCAGGGATGGAGCCACAACCACCTCCCTGGATAACCCATTCCAGGGCTTCACCACTCTCATGGTGAAGAACTTCCTCCTCACATCCAGCCTGAATTTCCCCACTTCCAGCTTCATTCCATTCTCCCTAGTCCTATCACTACCTGATAGCCTGAGAAGTCCCTCCCCAGCCTTCTTGTAGGCCCCCTTCAGATACTGGAAGGCCACAATGAGGTCACCTCGGAGTCTTCTCTTCTTCAGACTGAACAGCCCCAACTCCTTCAGTCTGTCCTCATAGGAGAGGTGCTCCAGCCCTCTGATCATCCTCGTGGCCCTTCTCTGGACACGTTCTAGCACCTCCAGATCCCTTTTGTAATAGGGGCTCCAGAACTGGAGGCAGTACCCCAGGTGGGGTCTCACCAGAGCTGAGTAGAGGGGAAGAATCACCTCCCTTGACCTGCTGGCCACACTTCTCCTGATGCAGCCCAGGATCAAATATATATATACCTATACCTATATCTATATCTACATCTATAACTATATCAAGGCTCAGAGGAGATCTTATGATACTCTACAGCTTCCTCAAAGGAGGTTGTAGCCAGGTGGGGGTTGGTCTCTTCTCCCAGGCAGCCAGCAACAGAGCAAGAGGACATAGTCTCAAGCTGTGCCAGGGGAAGTTTAGGCTCAGGGTGAGGAGAAAGTTCTTCACCGAAAGAATAATTGACCATTGGAATATGCTGCCCAGGTGGAGATACTGTCCCTCAAGGTGTTCAGAAAAGGATTGGATGTGGCACTTGAAGCCATGGTTTAGTTGTCATGAGGTGTTAGGTATTAGGCAATAGGTTGGACTTGATGATCTCTGAGTTCTTTTCCAACCTGGTTGATTCTGTGATTTATGATTCTATGATTGCATAAATGGACTGAGAGAGTGAAAGAAAGGTAGAAATTAGAGCTGCAGCATATTTCCAACAAATTTTTAATTTATTCAAAGAATATGACTGCACTTGAAAGAGTAAAATTATTTGCTAGGGAAAATATCCACCTTTTCCTACTTTTGACTAGTTTTATAGCTAGGCAGAACAGAAATTCAAGCCTCATGGGGAATACAGGTTTCTCCAGAAACTGCATTTTTCCTAACTGTAGACAGAGAGCTAGGAGAATCTCTGGGATGTTCAGTAGAACTTCTTATTTCTTTCCAGAAAGAAACTTTTTAAGCCTTGTAAATGTACTTTTACTTTGTTTCAAACAGAAAAAAAAAATAATGTTCTGGAAACAGAAGCTGGTTATTAAAATTACTGAAGGAAAAAGCCCTTTAAAAATAATTCTTTCCTGGGCCACTATTTGAATGTTTTCTTGTGAACATACTTATTAGTATACACAATATGACTAAGTGTTCACTTCTTTAATTTTCAGGAAATCAGCTTATCTTGACAGCTAACATAAGACATAGAAAACTATATTAATCAGTGTTTAGGTTAAGGAATGATTGGATTAATTTAATACATAGAAATGCAGTGAGCTTAACCGATAATGAGCTGATTGAAAAGCAGGGAAAAGAATATTTTTTTCCAGAAAACATCAGTTTGGAAGAAAATTTTCCCACAGGCTACTGTGAGCAATGATATTCTGTTGGAAGATACTCCAAAATGAATGCACACTGCTGGTTCTTTTACTTTTCACATGGTCTTGATTCCTGTGTTTAACCAACCATTTTGTTTGAATCATTCCCTGTACTTGAATATGTAAGTTGTCGTGAACTGTGAGGTTTATCTGAAGGGGACTGCAGCCACACAGCTTTGATCATTTCTGACTTGGGAATCGAGTTTAATGCAAGTAGAGAGGATAATTTCATTTTGTGGCTGTTTCAGTGGAGATTTGCTAGTGCATATTGTCAATGGTCAATGGATGATACTGGTGCCAAACTTTTGCCTTAGGATACTGACAACCAGAGGGTTAATTAGCTTTGCCAGACATTTGTGCATTTGCCATTTATTCAAAGCAATGAAGAAGAACTAAGAGAATACTATTTACATTTTGGCAATAAACATACCTAATGGAGTTTTAAATGGCATTTAAATTATGTCTAAGTAGATCTCTAAACTCATTTAGCAAACAAATGAGTACTAATGCTTTAGATAAAAAGACTGCTGTATTGGGTAATGATCTTTGAAGGCAAAGTTATATGGGTCAATAGAAAATTCTCTATCATATTAGCTAACAATTTATGTTTTACTTTATCTTCAACATTTTGAGGGTGCACAGCGTATTGTGTACTTTCTTCACCCGGAAATAGGAGCTGCAGGACACTTCACAGCAAGAAACTTTGTACTGCTAAGTATGTTTCAATCAGTAAAAAAAAAAAAAGCACAAGTTTATTCAGGAGTCTTGTTTCATTAAATGTTTCACTAAAAATAATACAAAAACCAATAATTTTGTGGATGGACTCATGCAGCTGGAGACAACATTACCACTTGCTCGTGTAAATGTTTCTGTAAGTAAAACACGGCACATAGCCTTGATTTGGGATAACTGGAGTATTTTATTAGTGCACCTTCCAGAAGGGCAGTACAAATAAGAGCTCAGAAAATTAACCATAGCTAATTGATTAAGATGGGGAAATGTGCATTTATTTTTCCAGTTTCGTCCATCTATCTGGATAATGTGCCAGATGGAATTCATTTTACCTAACTTTATCTATCTGAAAATCGGTCATCTAAATCTTGTTTAATGCAAGCTACTTACACCAGAGGTATCTAAATCAGAGCTAGGTGATAGAGTATTTTGGCATAGTCAGTAGAAATCAAAATAACACTCTCACTCAAGTTTGTATGCAACTCATCTCACCTTTAGAAAGAAATGTATATTTCACCAGACAAATTGTACCCTAAAGAGTTAGCAGGTAGAGATTTTCAATACAGAATATAGGAATATACTAATTAGCACATAGTTGGGTATATACTTGATTAAATTTCAGTAGCATACAAACCATTTTGCTTAAATAGGAAAAAGTTCACCACATCACCATTACAAAAGTTCCAGGGAAGATATTAAAGTAACATTCACATTTTCTAAGCATTTCTTTCTTCAGATCTGTACTGCTGTGTTAAGTGTGCTATTTAAAAACACTCAGAGAGCAGCCTTGTCACAATCTTTTACAAGAGTATGCACATTTAGGTGGGTCTTCTTTTTCCTACCATGTACTCTTTATAATTGCATCTGCAAACATGGTAACTATGGTTGCAAACAGTAAGTTAAAACGTTCCAGTCACGACCTTTATTTGTTATGTTCTACTAAGTTTCTTTCAGTTCACCAGGAAATTTCTGTGTATGCTTTTGCTGTCCCTTACTCTCCTTCTCACACCCCTGCAACATCTCTGCCAAAAATGAGGAACAGTAACATGCTTTTAAACCACCATATGGACAGTCATTTACTCAAACATTGCTATGCATAGGCTACACAATAGCTACACATCCCATTCTCCTTTCTACTACCACTCTTTATTCGCAGACACTTCAACAGATTCTTGTTCACCTTAACTGGCTACCATACTAGGAAAATTGTTATAAAAAGGTAAAGTTTACATTTGTCTTTATATTTATTGTGAAAAATGAAGTAGACCAATGATGTCTTGATGACACTTTCCTTCATATTGTCTGACACTCAGAAAATTGATGAATATATATGTGCAGTTGTGTTTTTGAAAGTGACTTATTTTGAATAAAGCACTGGCAAAACATAACTGTAAAAAGGAACAAGCAGCAGAACATGCTTGTAAAGGATCAGTGAAATCTAGTGCAACAAGGTAGAAGAATTTAGTAGAAGTATTCCAGAGTGATCTACTAAGATCTCTTATTGAAGCAGCAATATTCTCATCTCCAGGGCTGTGGTCAGGTGAGGACATTGCTGTCTACAGTAGACCACAAGCAGATGGGTGTAAACTGCTTTTCAGTAGGGTGAAATAAAGTAAACCATTGGCATCAGGACTTCAGAAGAAGCTAGTGGTCAAATATTGCCAAGAAACTATGAGCAAAACAGAAGTGACCTGGAAATGACACATGTTCCTGAGCCCAGGTGAAGGGAGAATTTGAACCTTTTTTTTTAAGTATCACAGAAGGTATGAGTTACAAATGAAAGTGCTCTGCAGGAGTCATGGCCAAAGAAAAGAATTTGTCTGAAGTTTACACAGACACAGGACAGACACTGATTTTTTTAGGAGGTAACAGAGCTCACACTGAAAACCCAAAGGAAGAGTAGTATCTGATTACATCTGAAAGCTTCTAACCAAGATGTTACAGCAAGGCGACGTCACAACTGTTCCCCAGAGTGCTGAATCTCCACTTTGCTGTCTGCAGTTGGTGTGAGGAACAGGCTGATAAGCAAGCAGGGAGTCAAGCTGCTAAACCTGTCTTTGGAATGGCTGGATGCTTAACATGCATATTTTTTTAAAGTGTGTTAAGATACATCAAAATATGAAGCACAGCAGTACAGATCAGCCATATGTGAGTGGTCATGAAGCTGTAAAAAATTATGTTCTCTTGTATCCTTTGCAATGGGACTCTGCAGCTTTTATTGTCAGTCTTAACATCTCAGATACTTTTATTGCAGGGAGTCACTTGCTTTCATGTTTAGTTTCAGACATGCTAGTTAAAAATCCTGCCCTGCTGAAAGCAATGTGAGTTTAACTATTGATTTCAGTGGCTGTCTCTAAATTGGTAGACCAAGGCATGTTTCTGCATGCAGGTTGGATCTGTTTCTGCTGGCGGCATGCTGATCCTTTTTCCCAGTGGGGGAAATCCATCTCCCCCTTTCTTAGCCTTACTTTGTTTAGAAATAAATTCTGCACATAGAGCCATTTCACTCCTTAGCCAGGTCTCTGATTTTCTGCTTGGTCAAGATGTGTTTGATGGGGTTAAAATTTTGACGTGAATTACATTCTCTAAGTGCACTTGTGTGTCTGTCTGCAAACAGTTGCAATGCACAGACACACTTGCTTATCTGATTCTGTGACTATTTGCTATGCAATTTTCTAATCTCTTTTTAATTCACACATAGAAAATACCAGAGTTCCCTACAAAAAGTAATCTCTTAAACCTTTCTCCTAGGGAAAAGGATGCAAAAAACTGAAACAAAGTGCTTCAGGTTTTCCTCCACTTGCTGGTATGATAACCACACCACTGTGATACTGCATTGCCACTTTTAAATCTGGGTCAAGGAGTACCTTTGGCCAGACAGGTGACAACACACTGCATACTCTGTCAGAAAGATACAAGCTGTACATAAAAACCAGGGTAGACCAGAACAGAAAGAATGATGGATAAATTTGAGGAGCTTTTCAGACTTTAAGGGGGAAATGAGAAAAGTCACAACAGCATTTGCTAAATTATGTAAAGACAGTGATATAAATATGTTTTTCACATCTTTTATAAGGTGCAGGACTCTAAAAATACAGAACTATATTGTAGCTATAATGCTTTGGCCCAGCAGAGGCAGGCCAATATATTTTATTTTTCAGGTTAAGTGGACTAGGAAGGCTAGGCTTTGGCATGAAGAAAATGAAAGTGCAGGGATTATTAGAAGACAGAGAAAGATTGCATGCCTAAATCCACCTGGAAAAGATTGAAAGTGCTGTCCCTAACATATACAGATATCCACTCAGTGCATTTTCAAAAACAGAGGGAGTTAAGCAACATTTTTTTAAAGCAAGGGTTGTAAGAGAGTCTAAAAATGTTCTTCATAGTGTGAATACAACACTTTGGTGCATTTTATTCTATGATGATAATTATTTATTTTGATTGTTTCCACTCAGAAAAGCTAAATGCATTGGAACAGATCTCTCCTGCTGTGTTTGGCTCCTTTGAATTGTTGGACAGGTCTGGAAAGGAAAGCAGAAACTGGCTGCTGTTGGCTATTGAAGATTTCCCTGGGGTGTGAGAAAGGAAAATCTTGGAAAAGACAACATAGCTGCTTTATATTTTCATGTCAGCTTAGTGATAATGTTAGGAGTAGCAAAACACTTCCCTGCTCCTATTTTGCGCCATGGTGAAAGTGCCCACATATTAAGAGCTGAGGAGTCTGCTGTTAAGGATTCAGCTGGATCCCCAATGGGTTTCCTTACTTGAGCCTGAAGACCAGATGTTGTATTACATGCAAAAGAGTAGGACTAGAAGGTTAAACTAAGACATGTACGATGCAATAGGGAAAATGATATGTTAATGATTTCACCTCTGACCATCTCTTAGCTTACTTGGGTTTACTTTCACAAATGCAAGGTATGTGTGAACTCAAAATACTGCATGTGCATTTAGTATAAGGAATCTTATATCAAGTGATCTGCGCTGCATGAGATCTAAGGAAAAGAAAGAAACAAACACAAAATGAAATGGATCAGTTCCGCAGTTGTGGCAATCAGTATAAATGTCCTTTTAATAAATGGCTGTGGGGATTTTAAAACAATGATATCAGACTTTGGAAAGAAATGCCATTAAATATGGATGAACAATGAAAAAAAAAACAACAAAGAAACTTGAATCAATTCCTCAGATATCTCATCTACCTCTTCCACATCTGTTTTCCTTTAGATAACACACACACACACACAAATTATTAGCACATCACATTGCACCCCTTTAATAACAGAATTCATTCTTTTATAGAATATATTTGAATGCATTTGTTATGTCAGCTTAAAAATTAGTCTTCTAAAAGTTGGACAAAAATGCTTTCCCTGGAAGACAGATGAGTAGGATCTGAATATACTGCTCATCTTCTTCATGAAGATGAAGCTAGGATATAGTACAGCAATGCCACTATACAATACCTTCAAATTAATAAAAAAGGCCCTAATTCAGTACTCCTGTTGAATTCAATGACCAAACATCCAAGGATCAAGCACCCAAGAAAATAATTAGATGGTGTTGGATGATGGGATGGACGCGATGATCTTGAAGGTTTCGTCCAACCTGGTCTGGTCTATTCTATTCTATTCTATTCTATTCTATTCTATTCTATTCTATTCTATTCTATTCTATTCTATTCCTATTCCTATTCCTATTCCTATTCCTATTTAATTCTATTCCAATTTAATTCTATTCCTATTCTATTCCATTTAAACACTTAGTACAACTTTATTACAATTGCCTGGGAGCTTTTTCTTTAGGTTAATCTTCCTGAATTGATGCTACCTTAATATTTTCAATTTTTAAGGACTTTGTTGGTTTATTTTTGCTTTTCAAGAATAAATGCATGTTAAAAGGGCACTATCCAGCACAACAAATATTACAAACTAGAAAATAGTACGGCAGAAGTGAAAACATGGTCATCTGTCAATGTCAGCAACCCTTTGAAGCCAGGAATTGTCAAATCATTACTGTGTTTAGGAAATGTTTTCTCTGGAACTATAGCAAGAATTTATAGATTGAGTTAAAAAAAAAAAATAAAGCCAGATTTATCAGTAGATTTTTCTTCTTTTTACAGAAGTGTTTGGCCATTACGACCAGGCCGAGAACTGAGGTCTTTTCTGTGTCATAGGGATTTTGCAGCATTTAAATCTTATTTTTAATAAACCATATGGTAGGAATGGCATGCCATCTCCCTCTGGAGGAAATACAAATGCTCTTGTTTGGTTTGGACTTTCAGTGCTTTCATTCTCTTCCACAAACTACTAATTAAGCTTTCACAGCTCCAGAAGTCTAGAGTTTCACTTCAGTGTGACCTCAGAGGAGTGCTTTATTGAGTCACTGTCTAGGAAATCATGCAATACAAGATTACTCTTCGTATGCTACATCAAATGGTAATACCCCACTCTCATTTTATTTTCAATCTTGGGAAAAACAAACAAACAAACAAACAAACAAACAAAACCCCCAAACTAAAAAGGTTAAAAATAACTCAGATCCTTTCCTCACTCTGAATCATCATTTCTTTGATTATTTGAGCCAGAGGTTCTCCCTCAAAATTATTTGTTTTGAATCAAAGGAAGGAAAACACTCTAGGAAAAAGAAGAGATTCTTTTTTTTGCAATTGTTTATCAAGCAGATGGAAAATGAGACTGGTCAGTGGCTTGCCACTTTAGTTACTGGACCACACAAGGCCTTTCAAGGCTCGAGGAGATCAATTAGCAATATGTTATGAAGCTTAATACTATGTTTCCTTTGATAACCAGATCTCAGTTAAAAATACGTGCCAGACTGGTAAGAAATGACTAAAGCTGATGCAAAACCTGTTTCAAGTGGGTATATCGAATGCTAAATGTCACATTGTACTGGTTGTCACACATTTATCACTTCATTTCACAGTACAGTAAACAACTCATAAGTCACTGGCTAATTTGATTGACAGTAGCCTTGGGCATTCTTTAGCAATCATGTAGTATACTGCATTAAGTCAGATTTTTAGGGTAATTGACTTCAACAATAAGAAAAAAAAAATCCTATAGTCTGCTTAAAATGTAGGGAAATAAAAAAGTGAGAACAGTAAATTATAGAAATTTCTCATTTGAGTAAGTAACAGCTTTAATAGCTTTCTCTAAGAACTGAGTGCACTCAATTGAACATCTGCTTTCCAGCTGTGTATATTGATATATTACCAGGGTTTTATTCTCTTCTACTTTAAATGTATCCATAAGGTTTTCAGAGCTCCACTACCTGACTTTCTGACAATGACTTGATTGTGAAAGATATAAAAATGTCAAAAATTCTGTAGGCCATTTTATGCCCAGGATATTATTTTCAATTTAATCCAAAGACAGATGTCTATGAACAATTAAACCATTCTCCAATCACACCTTGTTCCAGCTGGGATCATAGAATTAAAAGGAAATAAGCCATCATGATTCACTTATTGCCAGAGTACCTAGTGTTTCCTGTACTGCTGATAGATTCTTATTAAACAATTCTGTCGATGGAAAATTAATATTGTCCGCTGCTTGAACTTCTAAAGTTAGTTCTTTGATATTAAATTTGATTTTCTTCTCTTATAATAATTCATACACTTAGTGACTGGCTTCAGAAATTCCCATTAGATGGAGATTATGTTATCTAAAGCTTACTAAATCCCACATCAGGTCTCAGGGAGTTTAGCTGCAAAGTAAAACATTGAGAAGATCAGTAGTGAAAAGAGGAACTTGCTAATCAGAAAAATGTAGCCTGGTGCCTCTTCTATTACAGAAGACATAGGAAATGTTTACCTCTTTGCCCTTACCTTAATTTAAAGTTCCCATTTTCAACTCCCTTTCCCACTGTTTTTATCTCTGCAACCACAGAGCTCAAACAAACACATCTTTTGCAAGGGACTGTGGTAATGCGCATATGAACCAAAGTATCATCGGCATGTTGATGTTTTAGTGACTAACAACAGCTATACTCTGATTCATGTGGGGGACATTCAATTTCCAGACTGTGTCCATAAAGGTTGTTAATAAAATATTTCTGCACTTTGTTGTTAGGCACTTTATGATCTTACCTTATGTAATCTGAAAGAAAGACAGCCTCTCATCACTTTCCCTGGACACTACAGAGAAAAGCAGCCTTTGTTTCACAAGCTAATATAAAGTGGAATTAAAAAGCCATTGATTGATTTGCTTAATTTTATTAAATGTTACCAGAGAAACATGATTGAACCTTTCAGAATCACTAGTGATTAAGAAATGACCTAAAAGTGTGCAAATTAAATCTATCTTAGTCTTGATAAGTCTTTTGCAAAAGGTTGACACATATGAATCTTCTGACTACAGCGATTGCAATCTAGTAAGAAGTAATTTCCTTTAAAATTCTGAAATTCCCCAAAACATCAAAGGAGACAACTGAAAGGTATATCCAAAATGCAGAAGGTCTCTGTACTGCCTGTATTGGGTGCAATGGTTTGCATTCCAAACTTCTTGCATATGTCTGCGCACACCTAACTTGAAAAAATACATAATGCAAAGTCAGCTTCTGCTCACAGGTTTCAGCCAAGCAAATCCTTTAAGCATGTGTTTTAATTCAGCAGAGGAATAATGCCATCAGCATCAATGAAACTCTGCACATCTTCATGTGACTTGAATGTTCACAGGTTCAGGGTAGCTTTATGTAGGATTTATTCTCTTGTAACAGTGAGCACAAATGTGACTTTAACTTTCTTTCCCATCTTTGTCTGAGTCCTAAATTGCCTTAGCTACCTCTGTGGTGAAGTGGTTTTTTTCCAAGGGAGCAAGTGAAATTTCCCCATAGGTTCACTGACAACTTAGATATACTAACTTTCTCCCTGGAACTACTCAAGTGCCTGCATGGCTTGTAACATCATAGTACCGTGGTGAACTTTAGAGTCCTTGCTAAAGTACTGATGTAAAGCAGAAGCTTGGTGTCTAATTTTACACATTCTGCATTTGTGGAATCTTTCGCAGCTAATAGCAAGTAAAGTATTTGTCCATCGGGGCTGAAATGCTCAGAGTCTCTGAAATTGGCATCACTGAATTGTACAGTGGATTTGGACTAATTCTGTCAAGAAATACTTATTATTGATTTGGATATTGATAAATTAAAATTACATTGAAAAGTAGGTCTACCTTTTTATGACAGAAAAGAGACAGTATAATAAATTCTTTCTAGTTCAACATCTGAAATCAGAATAGTGACATCCTAATTAACATTCAAAGGGATACTGAGGTAGAAAAGTGTTGCTGCAGGAGTGGATGTTAGCAGTGTGAAAGATTTACACTTACATCTGGGAAAGTCAGGGCACGTTGGATGAGTTCCAGCAGGTAAGAAACTATTGTGTTGGAAAGGTAAGTAATTGTATGTCACAGGATCAAAGTAGTGCTTGAAATGCTAGAGGAAATTGCTACACAAGTTTAGCAGAAAGGTTTTCTGTCTCATGCAAAACATGCAGTGACTGTCCTACTGGGCCAGTGAAAGAGACGACTACGTGTCCTAATGTATCACACAAGTAGAAATGTCAGGACGCTGTGGCCAAAGTGATTAGGGAAGCAGACTGTGACTTACAGATCACACTGCACTTTGTCGTTTGAGGGAGACTTGCAACGTGAGGTTTTCAGACCAAGGACCAAGGGAAATTCCCACAAGGGGTGAGGGCTAAAGTAAGATTCATTTATTTTGTGCAGTGGTAAGATGGGTTTCATTTTGGCAAGTCATTCCAGGTTTGGATCTAAACATCAAAGCAGCTTTTTGGAAGGGCTGTAGGAGGATGTAGTTTACTCTCCTGATGATTTGTTGCAAATCAAAATTGATTTGGTTAATATATCCATTTCATGAACCATTGCTTCAATAGTCATACACCGAAGAGAGTTTAAAAAATAAAAGGCTAAAAAACCCCCAAAACAGCAAAAGTAAAATGAAAAAGTTTTCTTGTTTTCAAAAGGCAGAAACTTGCCAGGATATTTATCAAGATAGAATAGGTCAGGCAAGTAGGAACTTGAATAACAATCTGACTCCAGATTTTGTTTTGAATGTCCTTCAGATTAGTTTCTCTTGGTTTCCCTTGAAATTAATGATGGCAACAGAATTGATTTAGATAAGAATATAGTGAGCTTAACCAAGAGCAAATCTGCAAATCCTACTCTATGAACACCTAATCCTGAGAGATTAAGTTACAAAAAACATTTGTAGGATTCTTTTTTTTTCCCTTTTTTTTTTCCTCCAGCTTTCTTCCCATGGAGCTATACCCTAATGAAACAAACAAGCATTTTTCAAGGATGAACTTATGAAAGAAAATATAGTCTCATACTTTTTTTTTTTCCTGCACATTAGTCATACATTTCAAATCTGGTTTACATAATGATTGCATGTGTTAATACACAACTTTTACATGCTTTCTGTAAAAGGTAACATGTATAAGCTCACTGGAATAGAAGATGCTAATCACCCACTCTAATGAGCAGTTGTTTTTAGGGGGAACTACAGATAACTTAAAACCCAAAGAGTCCGTCTGTGAGCTCATTTATTTGATTCAATATACAAAGATTAATTGCCACCTAGTTCATATTCCTCAATGAATTTCTTTCATGCTCACAAATGCCAACGGGTCAGTCACCATATGTAATGCAAAACGTTTTTGAAAGTTAACATTGACCCATACTTCTACATATCACAATGTATTGCAGTGTATAGGGTATTCAGATGAGAAACCTGGAATTAAGAGACTTCAGAGTTATTTAAGATTGTGTCAAACTGGGAGGACACACACCATGTGCTGGCTCTTAACCTCAAAGCCAAAGGATGACATCAATATGTTTTACCTATTAGTATAGATCACATTTCCCGTGACTGCAGATTTTCTCCATATTCAAGATATTTTCACACAAAAGGAATCTGTAACTCTCTTGCTAAAATCTATTATGGTTTGAGACTGAGAATGGTTGAAGATATATAACTGATCCCCCTGTCTCTCCAAATGCCACACACTGCTGTGCTGAAGTTGTATAGTATTTGTTGCCATTATTCTGTTATTTGAAGAGTGTTGTGTGTTTTGTTGTGTTTGTTGTTGTAAAGGTAGATGGGTAGAAGGCAAATAGAAGTCCTAATTCTGGAAGAGGAAACAAATGGATTTAGATTGCAAATAAGGTAACAACTGCTCACAATAATGGTTATGAGGGTAATAAATCGTTAGCACAGTTTTCTTAAGAGCGCGATACACTGTTCATCACCTCAAGTTTTTCTGTTGTTACTAGGAGTACTTATATTTGCCTTTAGTTTACAGTTGGAACAAATCTGTTATGTTTTGAGACTGAGAATGGTTGAAGAATACAACTGATCCCCCTGTCTCTCCAAATGCCACACACTGCTGTGCTGAAGTTGCATAGTATTTGTTGCCATTATTCTGTTATTTGAAGAGTGTTGTGTGTTTTGTTGTGTTTGTTGTTGTAAAGGTAGATGGGTAGAAGGCAAATAGAAGTCCTAATTCTGGAAGAGGAAACAAATGGATTTAGATTGCAAATAAGGTAACAACTGCTCACAATAATGGTTATAAGGGTAATAAATCGTTAGCACAGTTTTCTTAAGAGCATGATACACTGTTCATCACCTCAAGTTTTTCTGTTGTTACTAGGAGTACTTATATTTGCCTTCAGTTTACAGTTGGAACAAATCTGTTATGTTTTGAGACTGAGAATGGTTGAAGAATACAACTGATCCCCCTGTCTCTCCAAGTGCCACACACTGCTGTGCTGAAGTTGTATAGTATTTGTTGCCATTATTCCATTATTTGAAGTGTCTTGTATTTTGTTGTGTTTGCTGTTGGATTTTTGTGTGCGCACGTGCATGTTTGCTTGTTTCTTTTGTTGCTTGTTTTTAATTCAAAAAGGCATTCCTGTGTACAGAATACTTTTTCTTCAGCCACACTTTTCCCCTTTATCCACAAAAAAATTTCTAAATTCAAAAGCAACATTGTTTTGTGACAATGGCATTATGCTTAGAGTTACTGCTTCCTCTACCTTGTGTTATTAGTCTTTACACCTTTCTCAAACTTATTTTTCTAGCTTTCATTTGCTCTCTCTTTTTGTAATCTGCAAGTTCCTACACATAAGAAATACTCTGACTGAAGAAAATACTCTGAAACCTTGTAGAATAACACTAACACAGAATAGGAGATTATAGCGTACCAGAGGATAACAACATAAATTTGCCTTCTTCCTTTCCCTCAGAAATCAAACTTCCCTGATATTCAGCATTTATTAGATACAATTCTTAGTCTTCAAGTGTTTTTGTTAAATGAAGCAGATGCATTCTAGTTACTCATATTGGAAAAGGATTTAGCTGCTACTTAGAAATTTCTGACAAACTGTGGGACATATTCATCAACCACAGAGGTTTCTGCAGTTCACACTACCCTATTTTTTCATTCGCTGGAAATGAAAAGTAAATCTTTTGCCTGTATCACTCTCTTGTTTACCTGACTTTCATTAAACATGGCTCTTTGACCTGGTGAGAATGTTCTGAAGCAGGGTTTCTCTTAGGTTCTTGTTTCCTCAGCAATCAATACAGAAAACAGGACTAAGGGAGGAACTGAAGGTAAAAGAAGGAACTTTAGTATGAATAGTTAAATTTGCTCTCCACAATCCATGTAATATTTCCCTAAGGAAAAAGAACAAAAGAGATTTAAAATGTGAAACAGGAAGAAATTAAATTCTAAGCAGCGTTTTCTATGTACTGCTATCAATTGAAAGTAGAAATCTATTTTCAGTGTAACCTATCTTTAGTTTTATATGGAAGGAAGAAGTATAAAAGAAGCAGTAGGAATTACAAAGAAAACATACTCTGGGCTTGATGTTCAGAAACTTCTAGTTCTTGCAGAACATGGGAATGGAACTTGTACTATTTAATTACCCTAGAGCACTTAATAAAGAATTTGAGAGGGGGAAAAAATACAATCTCCTTCATTTTTACTCATGGAATTTTTCAAATAGGAAGTTTCTACTCTTGTGCCTTGTGATTTTTCAAGCTGAAA
This sequence comes from Colaptes auratus, assembly GCA_015227895.2. NCBI lineage: Eukaryota > Metazoa > Chordata > Aves > Piciformes > Picidae > Colaptes > Colaptes auratus. Next base: position 49,437,973 of record CM037640.1, on the reverse strand, counting down.
TTCAACATACCAGAAATCACACTGGAAAGCACATTCTCTCCAAGTTTTCAGCAATCTACAGAGTCAATATAAATGGATAATGCATAGAACCATTCTTTATCATTTCAATAACTTAAATGTTCAAATGTCTTACCTGCATAGTTTATAAAGTCTCCTTTTCCTTAGCAAATCTTTGCAACACAGCTAGAGCGTAGACGAATGAGCATGAATGAATACAGAAGGGTTAATCTGGAGCAAGTGAATGTATTTTGGTTTGAGGTTCTCAGCACAAAATTAAAAATACTTTTCATTTCTGTCCCAACTACAGCATAATCCTAGAAAATCTAGGGTTAGATTTATCATCCTTGCATTTTCTTTTTCATTCCCCCCACCTCTCCAAAGTATAGAGTGTTTGTATAGAGTGTTTGTTTGCAAATACGAACCATTGGAGATATTCTTTATGTTTCTAACTGTGCTTTCACCTCTCTGTTCACTCATGCAAGGTTATGACCCAAGCCCTTTATAAACAGGCACAATAGTTTGATGCTAAAGTGGTTCTATACTATTATCAACTGTTTAGACTATAAATCTTATTGATTCTTGAATGTCTTATGTAGCATATTTTAGAGCCAACCAGACAGTGCATCTTAAATCTTGTTACGCTTTACAATTAGGGAAGGCCATCTACACTTTTCCCCTTTACCCTAGTTCTCAACTAAAGGCAGAATATATTAAGCATTCCTTCTTTATCTTTTTCCTTACAAAGTGCCAGAAAAGTTTTAAAAACTGTTTGAACTCATGTGAACACTTCCAGAGCCTTTACCAAACTAATTTAAAATATAGTCAAAAAACCCCATGTAACGGTATTAACTGTGACCTGCCAAGTTTGAGGTAATTTCTTCACTTGCAATCACAACTCCAAAGTAAATTGCAATTAACAGTGTTATGTTGCTTTACCAAGTATTCTGATTGGCCCCTGTGGTGTCATGCATTATACCTGTGCTTCGTGTATAATTTAAGAAACAGCTGTGACAACACGTGAAATGTATCTGATATTTTTAGTTCTATCTCTTGTTTTTGTCTATGTAAACACCTTTCTACCTCTTCTGAGATCATAATTTTCATATTTGACACGCATGATATCACCTCCTGCTTTAGGTAATTACATGGTAGAGTTCCTGAAAACCTTGCCCCCCTTATTAAAGCCTACAATACCTTCCAGCCATCATTTTGCTAAGTGTTCTCTGCCTGTGGAGTCTTGATGACATAATTCAGATCTGCTTGCAAGACCTTCACCTTAGGCCAATTACATTCTAATTGCATGACTTTATGGCTTCTTGGGAAAAGAGCACTTCATACTACGGTTTTAATAGTTTGGGTGGGGGTAGATGACAGGAAGGAGGTTACACACTAAAATTGTGTGGACATTCTCTTCAAATAAAATGTGACAGCGCAAAATCAATGTGACCAATGCATAATGGATGCTCATTGACACTTTATTAAGAGGTTTTTAAAAGTGCTTTATTAACTTATGTGGTTCATTACCTTTTGCTGGGATCTGGGTTATGGAAACTGTTGCTAAAATTAAAACTATGATTATTTTGTTGGTTTATTGTCACATTATCTTAGGCCTACACTTTCATTAAAAACAAGGTTTAAAAGTTACTTTGTGGTCAGCAAGGAAATGCTGGTAAGACAGTTTGCAAAGGTAGATGGGCAGAAGGCAAATAGAAGTCCTAATTCTGGAAGAGGAAACAAATGGATTTACATTGCAAATAAGGTGACAACTGTTCACAGTAATGGTTATAAGAGTAATAGATCTTCAGTAGAATTTTCTTAAGAGCATGATACACTGTTCATCACTTCAAGTTTTTCTGTTGTTACTAGGAGTACTTATATTTGCCTTTAGTTTACAGTTGGAACAAATCAAAATAGAGCTGTGCTGACTTCAAACATTTCCCCCATGCATTAAGAGTCCTTATCTTTGCTCTGAAACCACCAAATATACAAATGTAACAATATATATAAGCAACTGAAGAAACCAAAAAGCAAAACATCCATGGTTTATAAAAGAAACTATGGTGTTATAATCAACCCCTATGACATTTACTGCTACTCATTCTGCCTCTTTGTACATTACAATACAATACAATACACCACCAGGTTGGAAGAGACCTTCAAGATCATCGCGTCCAACCTATCAACCAATCCAACCCACCTAAATACAATACAATACAATACAATACAACACAATACAACTCACCTAATACACCAATACAATACAATACAACCCACCTAAACAACTAAACTGTGGCACCAAGCACCCCATCAAGCCTCTTCCTGAACACCTCCAATGAAGGTGACTCCACCACCTCCACGGGCAGCCGATTCCAATGGCAAATCACTCTCTCTGTAAAGAACTTCTTCCTAACATCCTGCATCCTGGTGCAGCCTGAGACTGTGTCCTCTTATTCTGGTACTGGCTGCCTGGGAGAAGAGACCAACCTCTGCCTGGCTACAACCTCCCTTCAGGTAGTTGTAGAGAGCAATATGGTCACCCCTGAGTCTCCTCTTCTCCAGGCTAAGCAACCCACCGTCCTTTATAATTTGAAGCAATTGGATAGAAATGTAGTTACTTCATTGCTGTCTTTAAAAACATCAAAAAATACAAAACAACAACAACAACAAAGAACAAATAACCCTCTTTTTTTCTCAATTGCATGTTAATAGTCCCAGCTGCTGAAATGTATCAGCTTAAAAAAAATCAAGCAAGCAAGCAAACTAGAAATTGTCAGAGAACAACCCTACATTTCCTTTAAAAATGGTTCAAGTAGGTTGTCTCCCTGGATCATGAATGAGAAAAAATTTCATCTCTTCATTACTGTGAAGGCAAAATCAATGTCTTCATTTTGGAATGTGTAACTTTGAAAGTTCCACTAAGAAGGACATTTGGGAAAATGAATGCCTAGTCTATTTAGCTAAAAAGAAATAACATTGTAATGTCTGTAAAAATATCCCAGAAGTCAGACCATGGTAAGTACTGCTCTGTCTGTCCTTGCAGCCCAATTTCTTAGAGATCTTTGAGAAAGGATGAAATAAGATTTCTTTACAAAGTGAGTGCATGTGCACGCATACATGTATATCACTTTCCAGGTGCTTTCCTACTCTGCTTGTGGTTATCCTTCCCCAGGGCAGAACTTTGCATTTCCCCGTGTTGAGCTTCATGAGCCTTCTTTCAGTCCATTTCTCCAACTTGTACAGGTCTCCCTGAAGGGTGGTGGCACAACCCTCTGGTATATCAGCAACTCCTATCCGTTTTGTAACACCTTTGAATTCCCTGAGGGTGCAGTTTGTTCCTTTTTCATAGTTTCATAGTTTCAGTTAGGGTTGGAAGGGACCACAAGGATCATCTAGTTCCAACCCCCATGCCATGGGCAGGGACACTCTACACTAGATCAGGCTGGCCAGAGCCTCATCCAGCCTGGTCTTAAACACCTCCAGGGACAGGGCCTCAACCATCTCCCTGGACAACCCATTCCAGGGCCTCACCACCCTCATGGTGAAGAACTTCCTCCTCACATCTAGCCTGAATCTCCCCACCTCCAGCTTCATTCCATTCCCCCTAGTCCTATCACTCCCTGATAGCCTGAGAAGTCCCTCCCCAGCCTTCTTGTAGGCCCCCTTCAGATACTGGAAGGCCACAATGAGGTCACCTCAAGTCATTAATGAAGATGGGAACCAGAATTAGTCCTAATATTGAGTCCTGTGATACACTACTAATGACTGACTTCCAACTAGATTTGTGCCATTGCTTTTCAAGTCTTTGCTTCTTGTAAAACACTGAGGTTATAGGTGTTCTATATTAGATGCTACAGCACCGCCTTCTCACCGGTGATATGAATAAAACTTTAGCCCTTTATGATCCTGCCCCAAAGAGATTTCTCATTTATTATTTATTCTTTAATTTTCTTGCTTTTTGAATTTGACTAATGTTATTTAGCAGTTTTTCTTTTCTTATTAGTGTCCTTCCTATCAGATTGATTCCCAAAGAAGATTTGTGTAACTTGTTCATAGTTCAATAAGTACCTAAACTACCAAGGAGTTAGACAGGAAGGGAGAGGGGGGCGGTGAGTCCGCTTAATAGATTTGAAAATTGACAACTGATTATTTCAAAATATTGGTGTTCAATAGTTTAGGCAACATGAATTGTCCAGGAGTTGTATATAAGTGTGTTCATACAATCAAATGTGAGCCCTAAACAGCAGCTGAGTACTTGTACTTAATATTTATATGTAATATTCTGTTACCCTCTATCCTAAAGCAGTGATTATAGTATTTTCTACCACAAGTGCAATGAAGCAAAACAAATGGAAGACTAGGATCTTACATTAAAATGCATACTAAGGAGATATATAAGCTTTTATTGTCAGAAAAATAACTGATATTTACAATTTTTATAACATATTAAGAACAAATAGAAAAAGATATTTGGACACTAAGTATTTATGTGAAGGATTTTATCTCAACCATGAGCAAAATACAAATTCATCATGTAGACTCTCTTCTGTCTCTAGCCAATGAAGAAAGACAATCACCTCTAGAAAATACAGGGGAGGTTTAGGCTGGATGTTAGGAAGCAGTTCTATACAGAGAGAGTGATTGCCCATTGGAATGGGCTGCCCGGGGAGGTGGTGGAGTCACCTTCATCGGAGGTATTCAGGAGGAGACTTGATGAGGTGCTTGGTGCCATGGTTTAGTTGTTTAGGTGGGTTGGATTGGTTGATAGGTTGAACGCAATGATCTTGAAGGTCTACTCTACTTCTACTCTACTCTACTTCTACTCTACTCTACTTCTATTCTATTCTATTCTAAATACAGAATACAGAATTAACCAGGTTGGAAAAGACCTTTGAGATCATCAAGTCCAACCTATCATCCAACACCATCTAATCAACTGAAACATGGCACTAAGTGCCTCTTCCAGTTCATCCTTTCTGATATTTTAGGGACAAATCTTAACTGAACACAGGAGAATAACTTTGACTAAAAGGATCAATGTTGGGCATATGGGTAAAGTTAACAAATTATAATAAATTCACATTTGTTCTTAATTAGGGTCATGGCCTATAATTTTAGTTTGAATTTTGTTTCAGCAATAAAAGCTTATGAAAACAAACACTGTATATATTTAAATTTCTTCAGCCAGCTACCTGACTTGAACTGAGTGAACTTACCCAGCTTTATTACAGTTCAAGTTATGGACTCATTACTTTAACTTTTACCTTTTCTTATCACCGGGCACTCTATTATTTATCATCATATTACAAGGTTCAGAACATGGGATATTTAAACTTCTCATAAATGTGGGATAAAAATACTGGTTCCACTGAAATAGCTAGTGTAATTCCTCAGATTCTAATTGCATTATTGATCGCTGTGTTTTCTGACACACCTGATTCTTATATCCTGATTTTTTCTTTGCTATACTTGTTCTCTTCCACTGAGTTTAGCATGGGTCTGTATCACAGCAGAAAGAACTGATTAGAAGAAAATATAATGATTGTTGAATAAGGACATAAGATTGAAAACACTGATAAATTATCAGTAGGGTGAGAAGATTCAGAAGGAAGGAAGGAAGGATAGAATTGAAAAAATTGAAGGATAGAACTGAAAAAATTGAATCAGCCAGTTCCAGTTCATGTGATGAATGAAAGTGTATTAATGATGGAATCTGAGGAATGGATAATTAATTTATTTTAAAAATATGTTAAAATGTGCAGAGTTTGAATTAGAAGTGGAGAATGTGCAATATACTAGGAAAACTCAATCAAGACAGAAATGGTGAGAAGTAATGATCAGGGCCTGAATTAGATGTTTTAGAGTGGATTAGAGATAACACTAACACAGGTTTGCTGCATGACATTACCTATGCAGCAGGTCTGCAAAGTGGAGAAGAAAAAGATATTCAAACCAGGACAAACACTCAAATTAGTGTGTTAACAAATTCCAAACGTTTGGGAGTTTTTTGACAGTAAAGCATGACAAAGGTGCCAGGAAACTCTGGGTCTGTAATGAGACAAGATGGAGAAAATCCAGTATTTAAGGTCCTCAGAGTCACACCAGTTGTGATCATCAAGGATTAGGACCATGCCTTCTCGTTGTTTGGAGACTTTTAAAAAGCATTGCTCATTAGACAGTGTTTTAAAGCAGTGAGGGAAAGGATGTTGGGCTGTAAATACCTTTAAGTTTTGGATGTCTTGATGTGTACCTATTGCGGGCCATCAAGGCAGCTCTACAAAACACAAAGGCAAATGAAAACAGCATCACTGTGAAGGATGTGCTGAAAGTTTATATTAGAATTCATTATTCACCCTGAAAGTGTGCATGCCTCTATTCCTAAATCGATTATTTCATTTGCAGCTTTATTATGCTTTAGAAATATTATGGACCATATACCTACATACACTCATAATATACAGAGGTAAATAAATAAGGATGAATCACCAAGCATTGGAATGATTCAGAACTAATTTGTTTAAAATTGTTTTATGCATTAGTTTGATGGATATTACATTTTTTCCTAAGAAAACTAGGGGAGCTATGCAGTTGTATCAATATTAGCAGCTACAGACATCTCAAATACTGCAAAGTATCCAAGACTTAAGTGTGGAGTGCCTGTGCTTTTGTTATGCATAAAACCACATAATTTCCAAAGCATTTTTTCATCTGAGATAAATAGACAAACAATCAGATATACAGAACATGTATTTGTTGTTAATAAATGTATGTACTGATCTGGTTGATATGGGGAAATAGTTGATCTTGTGTTAGATAAATTGCTCTGGGACAGAAAAATTCTGATGTTGGAAGTGTTGAGTAGAAAAGCCAAAATGTGCTGAGATATCAAGGTCTCTACCAATGTTACAACTGCTGAGTGGATAATCAGAAGAGAATAATACAGTGGGCATCATTAAAAATTCAATATCCAATACTCCATGGATCAGCAGGGTCTGCTATTGTTCAGTGCCTCAAAAGGGAAGTGCTGCAGTGCCATTTTGAAGCAACATTTGCTGGGCATTTCATAGAACTCACTATCCCTGAACATTTAGGTTTTGCATAGCTTCCAATGCACGGCTATTTTTTCAGCACGCTTTAACAACAATCTTTCATTCCTTCCTGAAATCCATAACCTAAAAGAGATTGATTTTATTTTTAACTGATGTTCAGAAATGGAAAAGCTTCTTCTATGAATTACTAGCTGCTTAAAATAGATTGTTGATACTCTGTCATCAGGCGATAACGCAGGATATAATTAGTTCTTTTCAAAATTTTATGCCTTTAAACACAAAAATTACACACATTAGACATGCCTCTCTCAAAAAATTAAAAAAAAAGCACCATAGTGCATGTAAATCACTGTGTCTTTATAAGTGCTTTCTTAGGAAGCAGAAAATCTTGTTAATACAGAACCAACCAGAAAGCACTGATCAACTTTCACGGGGTCAATTTTTCAGTCATCTCACATTTTCAGGTAAAATCTGGAAGGGTGAAATATCAAATACTGATTTTTGTTTCACACAGTATCACACAGTTATCACCAATGTTGCAAGAGACCTCAAAGATCATCAAGTCCAACCTGTCACCACAGACCTCATGACTAGACCATGGCACCAAGTGCCATGTCCAATCCCCTCTTGAACCCCTCCTAGGATGGTGACTCCACCACCTCCCTGGGCAGCACATTCCAATGGCGAACGACTCTCTCAGTGAAGAACTTTCTCCTCACCTCGAGCCTAAACTTCCCTTGGCACAGCTTGAGACTGTGTCCTCTTATTCTCGTGGTGGTTGCTAGAGAGAAGAGACCAACCCTGGCTACAACCACTCTTCAAGTAGTTATAGAGAGCAATGAGGTCTCCCCTGAGACTCCTCCTCTCCAGGCTAAACAATCCCAGCTCCCTCAGCCTCTCCTTGTAGGGCTTGTGTTCATGGCTAGTCAGAATTAGTTAGATTTACTAAGATCAAAGTTAATTTCTTATGTAACTGGGAGAAAATGAGCAAAAAACAGCAAGATCATTCTCTGAAAAAAAGACAACCAGTGCAGCATTTATCATTAAGAGTATATTTCAGTTTGAATTCAACATTCTAATATATCCTAAAGCTCCTTTTTCTTGAACTTATGCTCATAAAGCATGTACAAATGTGAAAAATACTTGGTAAAATATTTCTTCATTTTTATCTGTGGAAGGCATAACAAATTTGAGCAAAATATGGAACCTAGATTTAATCATAAGAGAATCACCTCCATGGCTCTTCAATATTAAGTGCTTCTTGTGTCCTCTCTTTGTGGAAATTAAAGGTTTCATTCAAACCGTTGACTACTTCAGAAGTTTATATACTCATTATGGAAAACTATATATTGAAATATATTGGAAATCTTTGTGGAAATTAAAGATTTCATTCAAACCATTGACTAGATCAGAAGTTTATATACTCATTATGGAAAACTATATATTGCAATATAGGTGAAAAATTAAATCTTTCTATTACTTTATAACTCAGGTCTTCTATCTGTATATCTATTTTCTATATAAATGCACACATATGCATATATATGTGTGCTTATGCATGTCTCCAATGTCCTCTAAAGTACAAGCACTGGTATCTATCTATGATCACCTTTTGTAGCTGACACCTTCTCATAAAAAGAGACATGCACTGTAAAGTAAGCTGGTTCTAAAATGACAGCTAAAAAGAATGGCAAATAGGGCCTTCAGCTTGCACATTTTAAGATTCTGACAAAATGACCTCTCTTTCTGTCACTTCATAACTTTCATACAATATTTGTCACAAAAATAACAGAAAGATATTGTCATGATAATCTCTGGGTCCTGGTCTTGTAATCAGATCTTTATCCTATCCCCTTGCAAAGTCCCAGAGATGGCTTTTTAGGTTTACATGTGTTTTATTTATTTTGAGGAATCTAAAAGTCAATCAACTAGACCAGCCAATGGGTTCTGTGTACTGTCAATGCAGGGGGAAATAATCCACTGAAGTTTAATACATTTCATCAGTTTCAGATCATGTTGAAACCCAATGTAAAGGCTAGCTTAGATTTGCAGAACTGATAATAGTCTTGGATATCACAGTTTCCAAAGTTACATACACAAATATTGCCCTAAGAGAGTGTCTGAAGTAAATCACAGTTTGGACATTGAGGATTGAATTTATAACCAAATTGAAACCTCCTTTGTTCAGCTGACTGGACAGCTATTCTGTTACAAGATATGAGCTTGAATGGCCACTGAAAGTGATATCATAGAATCAATAAGGTTGGAAAAGACCTCAAAGATCATCAAGTCCAACCTGTCACCCAGCACCTCATGACTACTAAACCATGACACCAAGTGCCACATCCAATCCTTTTTTGAACACCTCCAGGGACAGTGACTCCACCACCTCCCTGGGCAGCACATTCCAATGGCTAACAAGTCTCTCTGTGAAGAACTTTCTCCTCACCTCCAGCCTAAACCTCCCCTGGAGCAGCTTGAGACTGTGTCCTCTTGTTCTGGTGCTGGTTGCCTGGGAGAAGATACTAACTCCTACCTGGCTACAACCTCCATTCAGGTAGTTGTAGAGAGCAATAAGGTCTTCCCATATTTCACATGATCTGCTATTACAGAAACAAGAATGGAAGTGGTTGAATGTTTTTAAAGTATAGAAACCTATGGTTCTAAAACACTGCTCACTGTATATTTTGTATTTTGATGAGTCATTTAATTCACGAATAAACTCATAGTATTTTTTGGGTTGCAAAGGGCCTTTAAAGGTCATCTAGACCATCCCTCTGCAGCAAGCTCATTTGCAACATATTTAAGTAGATCAGGTTCCTCAACTGACCCTGAACATTTCCAGGGATGGGTCATCTACCATGTCTCTGGATAATTTGTTCCAGTGTTTCATCAGCTTCTCATATCTAGAGTATATCTATACTCTTTTACATTAAAATAATTTTTTCTTGTCCTGTTGCAATAGACCTTGGGCTTTAGGGCCTTGCTGTCCCCACCTTTTTAACATGCCCCTTTTAAGTACTCAAAGGCCACAATAAGGTGTTCCCAAAGCTTCTTCACCAGGTTGAACAACTCCAACTTTCTCAGCATTTCTTCACAGGAGAAGTGTTACATCACTCTGATAATTTTTAGGACCCTCCTCTGGACCTTTCCAAAAGGCCCATGTCTTTTTTTTTGCTGAGTATCCCAGAGCTGAACAGACTACTACAACTGAGATCTCACAAGAGGAGAGTAGAGGGGGAGAACCACATCTTTTAACATGCTGCCCATGCTACTTTTGATTCAGCCCAAGATATGGTTGAAGTTCTGTGCTGTCACTTGTTTTCATTCCATAGACTGCTAATGTTATAGACAGTGCAAAAACCACATTAATGATGAAAAAAACCTTCAAAGTAACACCTTTGTAATTAAAGATCATAAAAACCCAACAAACAAACAAACCAACAAACAAAAAAACCCCATGTTTTTGAAATTACTATGATTGTAAACAGAATAAGGAAATCCTGAACCTTAAGGTTTTAATCACATTTCCTGTTTGCAAATATAAGGTATGGTGGAACTTCAGTATTTCTTGTGCTTACCCATGTATTTCTGGAAAGACATTCTTTTACTCTTTGTGTTAAGATGCAGCAATGTTGTCTCATTTTCACTGTGTGTGTTGCAGGCATCATGCCAGGAGGTGTTCCAGGAGGCTGGAAGCTTTGCAATGCACTAGTGATATTGTCTCGTGTTCTAGTTGCAAAGCAAGTAGGTTCTAGCTGAAGACAAATTTTTTATCTCTAGATCTGCAAATGTCCATAAAATCAAAACTAAAAGAAAAAAGAGGCATTTAGCTTTACACATGAATGATAATCTGGAATTCAGATTGGCTAAGATCATACATGAGAAATCCAGCCAAGACTACGCTATGGACTCACTGGAAAGATTGCACTGCAAAACAGCGCTGTGCAGTTCAACCTGAGAAGTCTGTAATTATATTACTTAATTATTCATAATGGCAGCTGTCAAGGTAGTGCATTCAGTATGTTAAATTATGCTTGCAGTAAGGGTAACTTCACTCCTGTTTGTGCAGTGAGATATTGCTTGTACTTGGCAGTATATGATTTCAGAAGACTTCACAGGAAGCATCCCTGAGGACTTTCTGCATCTGATCTCATGTCACTCAAGAATCTTACTCTTTTGCACTGTAATGTATAAAGTAATAGTTATGGGAGAAGGGAAAGATTTGTTAGTTCCAAAAATAAATATAATAAGTGAATGAAACATTTCACTGTTAGCTAGAGCACCCATATATAACATCTTTTTCAGCTGCTGTCACATTATTAGCAAGCAACGACAGTGTGTCTTGTTTCCTGGGAAGTCAATATGCATAGCCTCTGATGCGCCTGAAATTTTGGGGGTGGTGATAAATGCCAGTCTTCTAGGAAAACACTATTCAGCATGCCAGTTGTACACAGCTTTTGCAAACTTTGTGACCCTTTATATTTCTTACAGGCTAGGATCTGATTATTCTACCCAATTCAGTAGATCAGACTCTAGTATCATCAGTAGGGCAGGTTCAGGTGAGCCATTTGATGTACTTTACATATTCAGCCCTCCTGAATCTAGCAATGTTATCTGCATTAAAAATTCCATCAACACATTGTTGTCAAGTGATGTTTTCAGTCTCTCAAGAAGCATACTCTTTGAGAAATAGTTCTTCTCCCTAGTATTTCCATTTTCTTTGAGGAACTCTTAAGTATAAACTGGGATTCCATTTGGAATGGCATACCTGTAAGTCAAAGAGCAGACCAAAGGAGTTAAACCAGACATAAATCAGGATGAAATATATGGCTTTTCAGAAGGCTCAACTGGATAAAATAACCCATGTATCCATTTGTGCACAGCATGGCTCTCCCAGCTGAGCAGAGTTGAGAAAACAGGCTTCATAGACAGAACAAGTGTTGTCCATTGATATACATAATAAATCATCAGTCTAGAGATTTGTCAATAACATGCTGCCCTAAACATCCATATGTCAGCAACATTAGGCTCATGTTGTTGCAACTAAATGAGATCTCAACCAACACAGAGTGAAGACAATAGAAGTGTACCTTAAAGTGGAAGCAGATCAGCATGTGAAAAAAGAAAACAAAATAATCATTTTACCTCTAGTTCTTGTTCAGAGTAATTTGGCAAATTCATGGACGTATAAGAGAGCAAATAGCACTGCATGCCTACTAAAAGTATTGACAGGCACTGGGCAAGGTCTTTTAGCAAAATCAGACTAACTACAACATCCCCAAATGTATCACCAAATTTGGCACTGACTACAGTGGAGTTACATCAGTTGAATGGTGGAATTGAGCACAGAACGATGTAGGGGGCAGATGAGCTGGATTTGAGTTTCATTTCTGCTTCTGCATCGTGGAGTGGCAGCGAACAAGTCATTTGTTCCTGCATTGAAATTTAATAAGTCTTTTCCATTTAAGTTGCATTCACCTAGGGTAGTCTTACCATGTGCTTGTGTAGTGTCTACATGGTAATCAGTGGCACCACAATACAAATAAGAACTACCAAAGAACATCCAAGAAATGTGATAACTTAAACACAGGAGAGAAAGTTTATGAGAAAATAAAGTGAGTTCTGTATTCTAAAGGAAAGTGATATTTATTATGCAAAAGAAAGCTGAAATTGATTCAGAAATAAGTATTTTCAGCCTTTTTTACTGCTAAAGACAAAGGCCACTAATCTCTCTCAGTTATTTTAAAGGGTTCTAAATTCAAATCTATTTGCTACCTGTTACTTTCTGCCATGATTCATAGTAGATAGATCACAAATGGATATTCAAATTATCTCTTACAAATCCAAATTATACAAAACTTCAATGTAGCTAACCTCACACTATTCAGTTTGAACAACTATATGTTATTTCATGAAGTTTATATGAAAGGAATTCCTGGGTGGAACTCCTAGGTGGGTTTTGTTTGTTTGTTTGTTCTGACTCAGATATTGCTCCATCCCCCTTCTCATTTTGTTTTTCTTTTCCCCATAAGTCAATGAATAAACAAAACCAGAACTATTGAGTTTCCAAACCACTTAAAGAAACTCACTCTTTGTTTAAGTACTGTGTGGAAATAGAGGATGGAGAGGAAACATCAACTTTTTCAATATTACCTTAGCAGGGCTGAACTCGAAACAGCAAATGGCCTTTGTGAAAGCAGGTTGAGCACTGTTTGGACTGGCCTGGCCTGCGGCTGTTAATTCACACCAAGATTGTTTTTTGTAATGTAATGTGGAGATGACTTAGGAGTCTAAATTTCAAACTCTGACTTTCAGAGTTGGCCAACAGTCATGTGGGTGTTTAAGACTATTAGCAGGAACTGCAGTTTAACAGCATTGTTCACTGGTGCGATAAATACTTGAAAAAACTAACACATGGGTATACAATGCCATGTATTTGAAATTGTACATTGGAATAAAAAGACTATAGGCCTAACTACCAAGTGTAGCTTTGGAAATAAATGTCTGGAGGCTAGTTATTTCCTGCTATTTTATATATATTATATATATACATATGTATACTCATACACACTTCTCTGTGTGTAGAGGCAGAGAGACCAGAGAGAGAAGAGAGGAGGCAGACAGGGATAAAAAGGAAGATTCTTGTAAAAAGTAATTCAGAACAACTATTTAGTGGGTAAACTATGTAAGAATTCCAGAGAATATCAGACAACAGACAGAAACTCACTAGACCTGAACATTTCAGAGTTTTGAGGGGGTTTTAGTTTGTTTGTTTGTTTTTGTGTGTGCTTTTTTTCCCCTCTCTTTTCCATTGCTCATGGATAATTTACCACCTAGGGTTGTTGTGATTTTTCCTCTTATTATCCTCTGTTACCATTTTCCATGCCATTTGTTATTTTTATGTAATTGCATACAGTTGAATTTGGAACATAACACATTGAAGAGAGGAAAATAAATTGCAATCGAAAGAAAATTCAAACGAGCAAGTGAAATGTCAAAAATTACAAATCAGTTCCTCCCCATCCCTTCTGATATCAAAGAAAAAAAAGAACAAACAAACAAATGAAAAAACCAACAGAGTGGAATGGAATGGAATGGAATGGAATGGAATGGAATGGAATGGAATGGAATGGAATAGATCAGACCAAACCAGGTTGGAAGAGACCTTCAAGATCATCGCGTCCAATCTATCAACTAACCCAACCCACCTAAACAACTAAACTATGGCACCAAGCACCCCATCAAGTCTCCTCCTGAACACCTCCAATGATGGTGACTCTTAGATTAAAATTACAAGGCAGAAGAAGTAAAGCTGCTAAATTATTTCTGATTTCCTCATATGGCAATAATTAGCCACAGAAACAATTGATAAGAGACACATTAAATGAAAAAAGCTTGGAATCTAAACTAATGTGGACACTTCCATGGAAAAAAACCACAAGAAATAGCTTTGTTCCCAAACATCCCCCAGCCTGCAGGGAAAAAGCCAATGTGGCATAGGTAAAAAATCAGGAAACATCCACCATTTGAAAAATCAGTCTATTACTTTCTTTATACGCTTATGAAAAGGAAGTATAAAGGACTATAAGATGTTTCTAAGTACAGGAAGAACTATGAGCTAGAAGGACAAGAGGATTAAAAAGCACACTCTAAGCTGCTTATTTTCTTCCTGTTTAAAACTTTTCATTTTGTCTTTCTTGTTGACAGCCACACATATTTGTTATGGGCATCTTTTTTAATTAGATTTTTTTTTTTTTGACAAGGATATTGTGGGCTAAAAGCATTGTACCACGTTTTTCATTTTTAGGGTACATGCAGTGCAACCCCATAACTTTGAGGTAATTTTGTTTTCCAGAAGAATACTGCAGGTTTGAATCACAAGTCCACTTCTATACTCAGCGTGAGATCAAAATAAATACACCACCGGCGTGAACAGTTTTCTGAGAGGGCAAGAGGGATTCCTGCTTGCCATAAATGATGATGGTGATCAAAGACAACCAGGTGCTCACACTGACCCTGAGCTTTGATCATTTACTACATTTTCCAATATCTGAGCCTGGGAGGGAATTGCCGTAATGGCCTCTGATTACATTAGTGGCATATGCCAGGAAAAAGAAATAGAAGATAAGAAGCAAGAAAGAAAGTGGAATGTCTAGCTAAGCAGCATGTGAAAGCTTAAAAATCTCTGAGCAATTAAAGGAAGATCATATTCAAGACTTCTCACACATTGTGTATGTAAATATTACTGAAATACTCAATAGGCCTTTCATGAAAGCTGGTCCCAAAGGGCAATGACATGATCTTTTACTCACCTTTGAGGAATTACTCATATGGGTAGACTTGGTAGTTTCAAAGATTTGTCGTGTGTATGCACATAAGTGCTCTTCTGAAGCCTGTGAAGTTTCTGACTCCTCAAAAGTACATCTTTATGTTACATTTTTTACATACTGAAAGTATTTATAGTGAACTGAGATTCTCTCACTCATTGCTAGCAGTGGTGTTAATGATAGCCACCACTGTACAATCCCTGAACTGCAGACTATTATTCAGTCAGATTAAAAATGCTGCTTCTTTTGCTAACATTAGTTTCTCATTAGTTCTAAAGATGGATTATGTGATAGCGTTGATAGCTAAAGGCATTTGGGAAGAACTGCTCCCATCAAGTCTGATTCACACATAAGTGAATCTTTCTGAAAAGAGTTTTTTGTCTGTTCCAGCACTTGAACAGTTTTAAGCACAGAATCCTCAAGTTTAAATGTACAGATATAATTTCTTAGCGTAGCAAGGTTTTCCAACTGCTGTGCGCATTTCAGATGTTCTCCAAACACATTGCAGTCAGAGAGAACAAACATAGCAGGTGACATTATTATATGGGCTAGAAGCTGAGATAATTATTTAATTCATATCCAGGGAAAAGGCAATTATAAGGAAAAAAAGAGCTCATGTATCATTTTTGTAAGATGCTTCTCTACAAAGATCAGTGCGAACCAACAATGTCAGTACCCAGTTTTTTTTTCTCCCCAGAAAAGTAAAGTCTTTCCTCAGCACTTTAGCTAGGCAGGAATTAAAGGTTGTGTTTTCTACAAAAGAAAGAAATTTCTGCCTTCAAAATACCTGCACTTCTCAGCATGGGAAGATCTGTGTTTTTAGTGTATGTGTGTTTGGCTTGTTTTGGTTTTCTGTGCTAAGCTCTCTCTCTTGTAAGCAAGAACAAGAGAAGGTAATAAAAATTTCCCTCTTCTGCTGAAAACTAGAATTCTATTAATCATTAAATGTCTGCTTGCCCACTTACTATCATCTGTAATGTTAAAACATTCCCACTAACTTCAATAATGTTAGTGAAGATTCCAGCTAAACCAAGCCACATAGTCCTAATATCTGCCCTGCTGATGTAATTTCACAGGATCACCATTTTATACCAAATTTAGCTGCCAGTATTTATTCAGCATAATCCTGACTGTTAAAAGCCTACTATAAGGATACATCTAATCTTCTCTACTAATGCACAGGCTTGGTGTCTACACTGCCCTATGCCAGTTCAGCCACCTTTAGACTGCTTGTCACTACTGATGCTCCAGATGTCTGTTTTTTTCAATAGCAACTGCCTTTAAGAGTGAAATAGAAAGTCCCTGTAGCTTTTTTCCTCTAAGCATTTGTATGTTTGCACTTAAAACTTTTGACTGTAGCTGCCACTGTACATCAGTTCTGCTGTCAAGGGAATAAAGGAAAAAAATTAAAATGGAATTACAGTCAAAACAAAGAATTCAGCTGAGTTCCTATACTTTCAGCAACACCACCACAGAGAAATACATTTACAAATAGAAGGATGATGTTCAATAGAGAAAATAACAGTACAATGAAAGAACTTTTTAGACTTCTTTTGAAGTGGCTTTACTATGCAAATGATCTGCTCAAGGATTAACTCTGCAGACAATTTACTTGTTGTGGGTTCATGTGGCCTCAGAAACCAGAGTGCTGTATCACAACTTGGTATTTGCATGGTGTCAGATTGCACCTCATCTAATTCCGTGTCACAGTAAATTACGGGTATCTGGGTCCTGCAGCATTCGCAGCTTTAAAAAGCCAAACTATGCAATTTTGTTGTGTACTAGGTGGTATCATGGGGCTCTGACCTTGATATGTAATTTAAGTAACCTTCATTGCATTAACAGTAACTGATGGAAGTATTTAGTAGTGTCACAGGCAATAGAGAAGATGTAATCTCTCTTATTTTCTACGAACTGGAGTTCTACTACCAAGTAGAAAGTAAAGCTGATGGAAAGCCTGCTGGCATTAATGTCTTCCACAAGCTTCTACTATGGTGTTATTTATGTTGTTCTGTCGGTATGTTTGTCATTTTCAGGACTATAAATGGAACATCCAAAATATGCAGCAGAGGCAGAATGAATTTGCCATCTAATCCTATGTATAAGCCTCAAAGCCTCAATTTACGTCACATTAATGATAGGAAAATTTGCCGTACTTTGTCAAATAATTGATTTTCCATCCAGAGAAATCAGGGCAGATCTAAATTCTGTCTACAACAGTAGTGGTTGACAGCTGGCTGAACATGAGCCAGCAATGTGCCCAGGTGGCCAAGAAGGCCGATGGCATCCTGGCTTGCATCAGAAATAGCGTGGCCAGCAGGAGCAGGGAAGTCATTCTGCTCAAATACTCAGCACTTGTTAGGCCACACCTTGAGTACAGTGGCCAGTTCTGGGCTCCTCAGTTTAAGAAGAGTATTGAGACACTTGAATGTGTCCAGAGAAAGGCAACGAGGCTGGTGGGAGGCCTCAAGCACAAGCTCTATGAGGTGAGGCTGAGTGAGCTGGGGTTGTTTAGCCTGGAAAAGAGAAGGCTCAGGGCAGACCTTACTGCTGTCTACAACTACCTGAAAGGAGGCTGTAGACAGGTGGGGCTTGGTCTCTTCTTCAGGCAACCAGCACCAGAACAAGAGGACACAGTCTCAAGCTGTGCCAGGGGAAGTTTAGGCTGGGGGTGAGGAGAAAGTTCTTCACAGAAAGAATAATTGGCCACTGGAATATGCTGCCCAGGGAGGTTATGAAGTCACCATCCCTGGAGGTGCTCAAAAAAGGATTGGATGTGGCACTTTTAAGCCATGGTTTAGTTAGTCACAAGGTGTTGGGTGATAGTTTGGACTTGATGATTTCTGAGGTCTTTTCCATCCTTATTGATTCTATGATTCTATGACCAGATCACTCAGGAACACATCCAGGCAGGTTTTGAATATCTCCAGACAAGGAGATTCCACAAACCCCCCTGAGTAGCCTGTTCCAGTGATCCATTACCCTCACAGTGAAAAAAAATTTGCCTCATGTTTACATGGAACTTCCTATGCCTCAGCTTCCACTCTGTCCTTGTTTTGAGCCACAAGCCGCCCAGGGCAAAAGGACAGAAAGTATTTTACCCCCTAAAGAAGTAAAACAGAAACTCTCATACAGAACTGGAGGTTAAATATGAATGCTGTTTTCAAAGATGCATACAGAAATACAACAGCTCTTCAGGGAAAAGGAATATATATATATAAATTAGGCCCAGTTCTCCACCTGGACCTACCAGGGCAAAGTCTTCCAAAACCTCGCCCCCAAACTCAGCCTCAGCAGGCCAAAGGCTGCAAAAGGCTGCAAACTCGTCGTGTTGGGAGCAGAGAGAAGGGAGAGAACAGACTGTGGTGTCTGTTTCTACAGAGACTGCAGGATGATGGGATGGGAAAACAAAATTTTCAGTATCCTGTGTCCGCCCCCCTGGGCTGTCTTCCCCTTGGAGGACTTTATATCTCTGTGGTAGGACAACCAGTCCTAAACCCATAACACACCCGTTGCCCCTTGTTCTGTCATTGGGCATCACTGAGGAAAGCCTGATTCCATCCTCTTGGCACTCACTCTTTACATATTTATAAACATTAATGAGGTCATATAATAAAACATCATTGGCAGTTGAAGAAAAATGGAAGCTTATACAAGTCATATAAACACATGAACAATACCAATAGTATATGGAAAAGTTGATCAGGGGGCTGGAGCATCTCCACTATGAAGACAGAGAGCTGAAATTATTTAGCCTGGAGAAGAGAAGCCTGTAGGGAGTCCTTATAGAGCCTTACAATACTTAAGAAGGCGGCCTGCAGGATACATGGGGAGAGACTCTTTACCAGGGATTGTAGTGATATGACAAGGACTAATGGTATGAAACTAAAGGAAGGTAGATTTTGATTAGATATTAGGAAGAAATTCTCTACTGTGTGAGTGGTGGAACTGGAGCAGACTAAAGATCAAGCTGTTTTAATCGTATTAACTTTTGTGCCCTCCACATATGTAATGATAGCATAAGGCCTAAGGTCTGTTGTATTTCTTCCTCCTTCCTGTTCTTTTTCTCACTGTGCAGAGAGCAGCAATATTGCCATGCTCCTTTCAGACAGCATTCCATATTAAGGTCCAGGTCATGCCATCAATTTTTAAACACAGCTACCCACTGAGATCAATGCAGAGTGCTACTTAAAACTTTACAGTAGAATGTGACCCTGTAATGCCAAGAAATATCTCTTTCCTTGACTAAATGTCTGATTCTAGTCAAAACAGCAGTCTACCAGTGTTAAACACTGCATTTGTATGATTTGTGGCATTGCAGTGCTGATGTGCCATGTGCCACTATGCTTCCAAATGTGATCATTGCTTATGCCATTTCAGCTATCTAAACGTCATTCTAGTTCCTGTTATTCATAACAAAACAACTGCAGCAATACCACAATTTTAGCTTTGGGTAAAGAACTACTGTGTAGGGCCAGACCAGTAAATGCATTGCACACACATTCATCCTTGTGCTGTACAAAGTTTTATTAATCTCTAGGATCAACAAAGTAGAGGTTAAGTAGCATTCTGTCCTTTAATCAAAGCTTCACACATGCTGCGCATCTTTAGCCACACAGTAAACTGTATCTAGAGCCAGTAAGAGTACTCAGAATTCAGAGGATGAAGTAAATGAACAAGGTCTCTGTCTAACTGAAGTCACACCATTTGTTTTCAAAGTTTTGCTCACTTCTTTGCAGCTGTCATGCATCCTTCAGAGACACTGACAGTTTAATGGTAATAGTCCCCCTCACACTCCAAAACAAACAAACAAACAAAACCAACATGTAAAATCTATCTGCAACTGTAGCTAGATCATTACAGATAAGCCAGGTGAATCAATCATGCCAGCAACTGTATACATCCTCTGCATTCCACAAACTTATTTTGGTTTAAGCAACCCATTCAAAAGCATTAATGTACCTAATATCCATTCCAGTTGTCTGCGTCACCTTCATGTATTTCTACACACACATCATATTGAATGCAGGTATAAAACCCTTTGATTATTTTTCCCTAATAGAGGCATGTCATTGCCTTTTCATGAAAGAACAGATATAAACAATTTGCTCAGATATTGTTTTAACACGGAGAGAAATAACAAAGGAATGTACCCCACACATACATTGAAAGATTCTAACTCCCATAGCTCAGAAGTACCCTTGCAAGGGTGACATTCTCTGGAAAGGTTTAAAACCGACTCTTCCAAGGTGCCTAAAGATTGCGTTAAGTGTGATTTTCAAAAGGACAGAAACAGGTGACATGTAACTTCCAAGCTGCTTTCAAAGTAAAGATGAGTTCTTAAACACTAAAGTCACCTCTAAAAATATGATTTAAACTGTTAAATCAGGTAATGGCTTTTCAAAAAATAACCTGCCACTAATAAAAGGATAGAGCTCTACATGAAAGAGGTTGTTGACAGCAGTTCCTAAGCTGCAACTTTTTTTTGACATAAGAATTCTGGATTGGGTAATTATACTTTTCAGAGAATTAAAGATACTTTTTGAATCGTCTCCTTGCTAAGTTCAGCCTTGAGACCTTCTTCTCCCACCAGCAAATAAATTAAATCCTCTGGACTTTAGGAACTCCCCTACAGTTAGTGACTATAACTCCTAGCCTATGAAACATGAGGCTAGGAATTTGTGGTCTGTACTATCAAGTGTGGAGGACTATTGTCTTCATTTTGAGGTGGAGGAAAGTTTGACAGTTAGTACAAGTGGGGCACAAGTTCCATGAAAACTAATTTGTCCTGTAGCTAACCTCCAAATCTGGTTTACTATTGTGGTTTTGTTTGTTTGTTTGTTAAATAAAGAAACACACAAGAAAAATAAATAAATGCTAGTCAAAACCACTATCAAAATCCCCTCCTTCTCTGATGACACTATATCAATGAATCACATTCCCATTCTAAAAAACATTATGGACAATCACAGGAAAATATGACATCTATTCCAAAACCCTCCAGCACGTCTCATTATGCCAACTTAAACTCCTTCTTTGACCTACCACCTTCAACTTGTGATATTGACCCTTCATAACAAAAATACTTTTAACACAAAAATGAGTGGGGCTGTTTGCAGTATATACAAGGCAGTAAACACTGATGCCGTGGATGATGGTATTTCCCTCCTCCTGCTGGCCACACTGTTTCTGATGCAGGCCAGGATGCCATTGGCCTTCACCTGGGCACATTGCTGGCTCATGTTCAGCCAGCTGTCAACCACTATGCCCAAGTCCTTTTCTGCCTGGCTGCTCTCCAGCCATTCTGACCCCAGTCTAGGTGATCCTGCTCTGGTGGGGGGTTGAACTACATGATCTTTCAAGGTCCTTCTGGCCCCTAATGTTCTGTGATTCTGTGATATTAGAGAGACTGAAATTCAGCCTCTCCATCATATCATAATAATTTTGATCGTTCTCGTCTTCTCCTCATACCAGCATCCACATATATACTTGGGTCACATAACAAGGATACATATTCAGTGTGAGCAAAATCCTCTCATCCTTGTTCCCTTTCTTTCAGTTTGTTTTTTTTTCTTTTGTCTTTTGGGTATAATCTGGTTCCAATTAAAAACAAACACACACAAAACAGAAAAACACCACCACCACCAAAAAACAACAACAAAGGGAATACAATGAAGATTAAAAATGTCACTGAACTCACTATCACTTCCTCAATGTCAAAAAATGTGCCATTGTAAATCCTCTGGGACAGCCCAAACAATGCTTGTGTATTCCAGGCCTTGTGTCAGCCCAATACCCATCTGTCCATATGCTAGGCTCAGTCTTCCTGTTCTTTCCAGTATCACTCCTTCTGTTATGGGAAAATAGGAGAGGAGAGGCTCTGAACATCAGAATTTCCCTTCATTTCATTCAAAGGTGAGATCCTCTAGACCTGATATCTCCCTGCAAGGAACTTTAACCCTCTCTACATGCTGCTGTAGGATCCTTTTGTGCTTATTTAAAAAAATCCCACATCAGTACCCAACATTTTAAACAATCTTGAGTATCACTGTTGTAATTGAATAATTTAGATCAGGACCCTGATTCCAACTTGCAAATAAGTAGTGTTTATAAATCTTTGTACAGAGACTGAGGTTTTTTCAGTATGCATAGCATAAAATTTGCAGCCAAGTCAGAAGACAGCAGGAAGACGTAACTTTAAGCCTTTCTGATTCTGCACCACTGTAGAGCTTAAGAGCTGTCTGGCATAATTTTGAACCTCTACTTGATTGCCCTGTGAGACACAGAACTACATACAATCTCTGAAGTATAATATTACCTTACTCTGACATGCCCTTCCTTTGGCACCACATCTGCAGAAGACCTGGGGGGAAGGATTTTTGCAAAGGATTTTTGCAGTGAAGTAACTGCACACTTACAGAATTACACGCTTACAGCTGAGACCTTAAAGTAAGGGATTGTGAAAAGCTGCTACTACACTGTGTGATAGTGCTATAGGCAGAAGTGTGCATTTATGGCATCTATCACAATCTTTAGAATAGTTACATACTTCTGTAAACAGCAGAACACACCCTCTAAGCTTGTCAAGTCCAATCATTTGCCTAACACCCCCATAGCCATTAAACTGCATCCCAAAGTGCCATATGCATATTTCTTGAACACCTCCACAGTGTCCTATTACCTGATACTAGAGAGAAGAGAACTACCCCTACCTCACTGCAATCTCTTTTTATGTACCTTTGGAGAGCAATGACATCTCCCCTCAGCCTCCTCTTCTCCAGACTAAACAATCCCAGCTTCCTCAGCCATTCCCCATAAGACTTATTTTCTGGACACTTCACCAGTTTTGTTGCCCTTCTCTGGACATATGCCAGCACTTCTTGTTGTGAGGGGTCCAAAACTGAACACAGTAATAAGGGTGCAGATTTACCAGCACTGGCTGGGGCATGACTACTTCTCTACTCCAGCTTCCCACCCCTATCTTCTATCTCAGGGGGCTGGGTATTTAACAAACAATAGGTCTCAAGACTGAGGCAAAGAATGCATTGTGTGCACCAGCCTTTTCCTTATCCTTGACTATGTTCCCCCTGAATCCAACATGGATAGAGATTCCTCTTAGTCCTCCTTTTGTTGCTACTCTATTTGTACAAGCATTTCCTGTTGTCTTTAACAGATGAAGTCAAATTAATTTCCATCTGGGCTTTATCCCTTCTCTCTGCATAGTCTCATGACAGTCTTGCAGCTCTCCTGAGTAGGATGCCCCTTCTTCCAATGACCGCAGACTTCATTTCTTCCTAAGGAACAACCAAGCCTCTCTATTTGTCCAGGCCAGCCTTCTTCCCCACTAACTTGCCTTTCAGCATACGGGGACAGCTTGTCCCTCTGCCTTTAAGTGTTTCCTCCTGAACAGTGCTCAGCCTTCCTGGATGCCTTGGCCCCTCAGGACTGGCTCCGCAAGGACTCTGTCCACTAGCCTCCAAAACAGGCTAAAGTCAGGTCAGGTGGTAGTTAATATTTGTTAACACTCTTTCCCTAAATATCTGAGAGTAGTAAGTTGTCACAGAATCTTACAGACAAGTTGGACAGTAGCAAAAACACGTTTTTATGAGTACACTGGAGACAACCCAGCCATAAGGAAACAACATTCTCCATTATATTTAGTTCCTTTTCAACAGCAATTATGGCTCCTGAGCATGGCAGTCTGCTTTTCCCAGCAAGAAATGTTTTCTTCATGCTACAAAGTAAGGAGACATTTCTGGGTTTAATGCTGATATACCATCTCACATATAAGCTCAGCCATTTTAAGAGTAAGAGAGAACCATATGTAGGACTTCGAGAACAACCCTCTTTGGAGTGAAGATTGAATATGCCACGCACCTAATGATTGGCTGCCTGTCTCATGCTGCTGTACATACAGTAACACCCACTGTACTGTATAGCTGATCTCCAGGCTACTGCCGAGCTAAAATGTTCATATAGTTGCCATTATTTCCTTAGACAATTATTGTACTTACTTTTCTCTGCTTTTATTTCCCAATGTTATATCGTGCATTTGGGGAATTATTCAGTACTGCATATCTGAAAAAATAAATTCTCAGCATAGGGTTTAAAATGTGGTTTTCAACCAAGATTTTTAAAGTTAAACCCAAAGGAACTGAGTGAATGGAAATAGATTTCTTGTTTCTGATTGAAAACTGCTGTTGTATAATTCCCATTTTCCTCTACTAAAATATCATAATTTACATTTCTGTTTGCCTCTTTTTTCTTTTCCTAGTGCTTCTTTTCAGAAGGAGGAAAAAACATTCCTTTTCTTTATAGGTGTTCTGGGACTATCTAATGACAGAACATGGCATATATTTAAACAGAAAATTACCCCTCTCTCACATGAAAAAAATGTTTTGTGCATACAGTCTTATGGTAACTAACATGGGAAAGATAGCTTGGATGTCTTTCAGATCTCAGTGTTATCACTCCAACGTATCATCAAAATGCTCTATTATTTATTAATATCAGGGTGTTTTACACCCTAATTAATTTCATTAGATGAGACAATTACTTTTTCAGAATCTTACCAAGTACTGTATAATGACCATGTACTCTATTTGCAAGATCCTAATGTGTTCATGCTCTCTTAATTCAGAATAATGTTTTAACATACTGATCTGCTTATATTCATATGTTCACAACACAGATCTGTTGTTTCAGGTGCTTTTTGTGTATTACTACTTGAAGTGCCCAGAAGAATCTTCTCCAACACCTAGAAAAGTAATACAGTAAAGAAGCCTATGGAAGCCAGTACTTAGACTGCAGAGTTAAAAGTACTGAGATTCTTTGAGAAAATAACTCCCCAACATGACTATTGTAAGTTTTCATATGGGATACACAACTGACAATGGAATTAAACTTTTTAGGGTATGAATAACAGTGGAACATCAAGACAGCCTACCCTGAGAAATCCTGCTCCAGGCTTGTGAAGAATTGCTACTGCTACTGACGACATACATTTCTGTTTAAAAGGAACGTTGCTTGGATTATGTGTTTGTGTCTTAGGAAAACAGGAAAGTGTCCAATGCAAAACCACTATTTAATTAGAAAACTGGAAAAGTTTAAGACTTCTGCATATTAACATTCATTTTAGCATCTGCCTACTGTCTAACAAGCTTTCAAAGAAAAATGTATTTATCGGTAGATTTATCAGATGCTGTACAAAGTTTTATTGATTTTACTTTGAAAACAAATATGTTTACTTTGATTTTTAATCTCTGAGAGTGTACCTAAGTTCAAAATATAGAGAGGGGGTTTGATTGTTTGATTTTTGTAAGATTTGTTTGTTTAGTTGTTTGCTTTTGAAAGAAGACAAAAAAATATGACCTATGAGTAAAGTGTCAGCATTAGCACATGAGGTATATTACACTAGGATGTTATTTCCTAGATGTCTCTCACAAACTAGAATATACTCATCTGTGTAATTTGGGTGAAATCCAGCCTGTACCATTCTTTGAGGAATTCCTTCCTGGCCAGAATCACAATATATTCTTACTTTTCATCTTTTCAAGCTGTTAAGTCCAGACAACCACAAATAGGTCTGCGTGAGCAACCAGCACTGCGCCATTTGCTGTACCACAAGGGGACACAGCTGTTGCCTAAGAGAAAGCTCTAATCTGTGCGCGCTTGAACTTGGTTTTCCAAGCTACTGGATTTGTAAATTTTTTGTTTTTCAGACCAGAATGAATGGCCATTGCAGGGTGTCCATTCATCATTTTTAGACAAAGAATTTAAATATCTCCAGTATTTTCTGTATGTATCATGTTTCAGCTCATCTCAGTATAGATTCATTATAGCGGCACTAGTTGGATTCATCATGCTGAATTAGAAAACCAGAGAATTCTTTGCAGCAGACCTCTAAGTAATATGAGACTTGCCCTTTTAAATGTGTATTTGAAAAATCTTAAACCAACCTAATGTCTATGTTCTACTGGAACTAATAATAAAGCTTTTAAATGCAACATTTTGTTTTTAAAGTGCACCAGGACTTCCTCCTTTCTCCTGATGCTATTTTAATGTACTAAAATCCTGAATGTTGGGGTAAGGAGTTGCACCAGGAAACAAACCTTGCAAAAAATACCTAATGTAATGGACACTCTCCATGAATCCACAACTAGACAAAGTAAAGATAATTGATATTCTAGTTTATGCAAAAACTAGCATGCAAAGTCACCTTTGTTTTGCTTGTTAATGTCAGAGTTTTCATGAAAATTCAATATTGAAAAAGTTGTTTCCAAAAACCTTCAACTTCTAAATAACATTACTGCTATTACCGAGCTGAGCTTTGTAAGAAAACTGAAGTGCTGACATCAACAATGTTTCTCCAGGTACACATTTCATATGCTGGTTTTTTTTTTTTTTGTACAGTATTGAAATGAAGCTGACATAGGTCTTTCTAAATCAAGGAAGGTTTTCCTGAGGATAGCAAAGCATTTTAAATTTCATATTTCAAGTTCTCCCCCCTCCTTGCAAAATACATACATACACACATATCACACATGGCTTATGTAGTAAGAGTCAGTAAAAAATTAAAACTTACTTTTTTCTTCCTTTTTTTTTTTTTCCTTCCTGAATGGTCTTTTAATCATTGTGATTTAGCATCTCGATACATAAAAAACTTGCCACAGTACAGAACTATATTATTACTTTATCTTTCTCTGGAAAGCATTAAGCTATTTGTAATTTTCATTTATTGCGCTTCCAGTTGGAATTTTCCATTTACTTTTGACTCTTGTCAGGACAATACCTAATCTTCCAGAACAGAAAATGACCACTTTGTTTGCAGTTATTTAAAATGCTGATAATTTTCAAAGTAGTTTGGTAAGACATTTCTCTTTACAGGGAATGATATTTCATTCTCTACTTGTGTTTCTAATATCATTCCTACCAATATTTGATATCTGGATTTAATTATACTGTAAAGGAAAATCTTATATTTCAACACTGCGCAATTTACTTTTAATTTAACAAGCAGCTACATGTAAAATGTCTTTAGCAGAATCATTTAAATCTGAGATACATCAATCTTTTTTAAGTCTGTACAACACAAAAAGAGGAAGGAAAAAAAATAGTAATTTTTTGAAGACAGAAAAAGAAAATAGATTTTATGCTTCAAATTAATGACTGTTCCTTATGGCTGAAATGAAACATTCAGAGTGAAGTGCCTCATGGCAAACAGAACTTTTCTGTAGGAATACTGTTCTTTTTATACTATAGACAGACCAGAAGGAGGGCTAATGTCAGAATGTTTTCTTTTTTGTGATGAAGATGACAATGAAATAGCATCATGTATCAAAGGATGTGTCTGATAAGTGAGGTCACCCACAAGAGAAATGAACTTTTACTGCTATACTGGTGCCAGGGGAGATGCTGGATAATGAGATCCCTGTGAGTACAGGATCCAGAGATGGAGAAGCAAGGGGGCACAAGGGTAAACAGTATTTAAAATGTAACACTTAAATCTTCCAATCCTTCAGTGAACTCCTTTGAATTATTGACAACATGGGACTGGTTATGGAGTAAGGGAGACCGTGATGCTGCATTGTAAAAGAAACATTAAATCTAATTATGCACTCAGAGTGGCCACGCATCAGAAGACAGCTGTGTAAGGTTTAGCTGATATTTAAGAGCCAAATTACTTAGCCTTCATACCTCCAAATATACTGAATACAAGTGCTTATTCCAGGAGGTGAGAACCAGATATATAAAGTTTTGATTCACAGTTGGCCTCATTAACACCTGCTGCAACTACTGAAATATCTGTAATGATTTGAAGTGATCTTCAGTCTGGCTGTAGATGCCCATCTTATCATCAAGCAGAAAAGCTGCTGACAGAAATTAAAGCATTGCCTTCCCAACAACTCAATAATTGCTTTTTAATTCTTCACTTGATCCGTGTTTCTCCTATCTTCTGACCACAAAAAGTATGTAATGCTGTAACACTCTGGGGTTTTTTTGTTGTTGTTGATTGGTCTTGCCTTTTTTCCCCTGAGGGAAGATAACATTCCACATTTAAAGAATTTTAAGGGAGTCATTTTTCTAATTAAATGCAAAATAGCATGTTGTAGTATCAAAACTTGTCAGCATTGGTCTAATGTGTTTCTCACTGATGTCAATGGGAGTTCTGCCATCAGAAAGAAGAGAAAAAAAAAAATCCATTTCTACAAGCTTTTCAGGACTTACCTTATAGCTATTGTTCTGTGTAAGATGAAAAATACAGCAAAGCAGTATCTTGTTAACACTAAGTTCTCCTTCTATCAGGCTAGCAATGTAAAAGATCTTTAAGCATACAAAACCCTTCTCTTCTTTAAGACCCTTCTGAATAGAAGAGAACAGAATAGACTAGACCAGACCAGGATGGAAAAGACCTTCAGGATCATCAAGTCCAACCTATCATCAAACACTATCTAACCAACTAAATAATCTGACCTACAGGAATTCAACTTTTTTTTTTAAAGTCAATACAATCTGAAATTTGCTACTCCTTAAAATCTAGGTCAGAATTGTCTGAAAGTATGTGAAGGGACCTTAAAGATCACGTAGTTCCAATTCTCTTCTATGGGCAGGGATACCTTCTACTAGACCAGGTTACTCAGACATATAACTAAATTTAAGACTACACTCAACACCACGAGAATCACAGAAACAGAACAGTTAAAGTATTTAATTTCAAAGCAAGACCAAAGAGTGTGGACCTTATGGCAGAGTTCTGTTCCCAAGTGAGCAGATTTATCTGTCAGCCAAAGCACATCAGAGATGCTTAGTCAAGTACTTGCTTTCTATGATGTCAGCTATAGGTTACAAACTTGAACTGTACTAAATGATCAAGTATTGCATAAAGCTTCCATACTTGTGTTGTATATTATGAGGAATTCATACAGAACTTGGTATTGAGCCAGTGCTTTTTTAAGGTATATCTGCTGAGAGGTCAGTTTGAAAACAATGGCTGTAAAGCAAGCAGCCAGTGAAAAGGCATTCATATCTCCTCAATTGAAAAGTTTCCTGACTGGCTGGCTACAGTACTGCCTTTATTGGGTTTACACAGCAAGATTTTGGTAACATAGGATATGCATGGATGTCCTTTGGGAGAAGAGATTAGGAGCCGCCCCCATATTGAACAGTCAGCTCAAGGGGCTTGCTACTTTCCAAATGTGGGCCAATTAGTGCCACTGGTGGTGTCTCTGAGATAGCATGTTTAATAAAGGGCAAATCCCACTGCATTTTCACCTCTGAGAGGAGAACAGGAAGATGTAAGTGAAGCTGCCCTGCATACACAAAGGTCAGTGATGAAGGAGGGAGAGGACGTGCTCCAAGACCCGTAGCAGAGATTCTCCTGCAGTCCATGGAGAAGACCATGGTGAAGCAGATTGTCCTACTGGAACAATTCCACACTTCACCCCATGGACAATCCCATGCTGGAGCAGGTTAATGAGACTTGAAGAAAGTTGCAGCTTTTGGACAATCCATGCTGGCAGGACCTGGAGCTGGAGCCTGTGGGAGATCCCTACTGAAGCAATCCACTCCTGAAGGATTGTGCCCCATGAAGAGGACCTCCAGCCTGTGGGAAGGAGCCATGTTGGAGCAGGGTAACAGTATGAGAAAGAAGGAGCAGCAGAGACTGCAACCTCCATTCCCCATCCCCTGCAGAAGGAAGGAGAGTAGAAGAGTCAAGAGTGGCTGAGCCTGGGAAGGAAAGCAAGTGGGATGAAAGTATTTTCAGTTCTGTTTCTCACTAACATACTCTGCTATTAATTGGCAATAAATTTAATTAATCTTTGCCTAGTTAAGACTGTTCTGTCCATCATGGCAAGTGGTGAATGATCTCCCTGTCCTTATCTTAAGCCATAAGATTTTTCATCCTGTTTTCTCCTCCTGTCTTGCTGAGGAGGAAAAATGAGAGAGCATTTGGGTGGGCACCTTGCAACCAGGCAAGTTTAACCCACCACAAGACCATATTTCCACTGCAGGTGGATAGAACCTGCAAATGAAGCTGTATTATCATGACAAAGCTTCAGTGAATGATCAACCAGGCTCCTTGTGTGGCCTTTTTCAGTTAGGTCAAAGAGCAGAAGCATATCCTGAGTATCTGGATGTACTGAATCTTGTTATTATCGTTACAAATGCTCAGTGCATCAGGAACGCAACAGGGATCCGATTATTTTCCCCAGGAACAATCAAGGGATTAGCACAATATAGATGGAGATTGAATCTGCATGGAAAATTGTCCATGCTGCGTTCTATTAGAAGGTGCTGCTGTGCAAATTTTGTTGCTAATCATGTGGCAAAATTACAAGAGACTGCAGAAAGAAGAAACTAGTAAACAAAATAATAAGAGTAATTTTAATTATTAAACTTCAGTGTTCTAAATTATCTGCCATTCATCACTGCCACAGATAAGTATTAAAAAAACCCCACCAAAAATCCATATGCTCCATGAACTTTAATTTAAATTTGCATAATAAATGAGTGCAATGCAGAATGCTTAAAAATATGAATAATCACCAAATTACTATCCATTTGCAACAGGCAAGATCTGTATTTTAATACAGACAGCTATTGCAGTTAACCTGTGTTTTCTGAAACACAATAAAGCCTCAAACTGATAGTGTAGACACAGTCCCAGTTATCAGCCACTAATGATGCCAAATGATGAATTGCTACATTATTAATAGAACAATCAGAATTCACTGCTTGCATTATCTTTCTCAGAATATTTTATATGTCCACTATTGTTCTCCCAGTCAATAATAAAGATGCACCGTTTGAAAAAAATAGTCTCATGTGACAGGTTACTCTCTCTATGCTGCCTGGGAAGAAATGTTTTCTTGATGTTAGTCATGGTTAGTTTCCATCCTTTTTCCAAGGTAGTGAGGTGACAGAGTCACTTTAGCACAGAAATCTTTTAACTATGGAAGCACAATGAAACATTTGCTCATAAAGCTTCTCGTGTACTGTTGATCTAGATACGCAACTTATTACTCTCTATTACTCTCTCTGTTGCTATTAGTGAATCCTCTCCTGAGTTAAACCTCATTATTTACATTTCTCCAAAGTGGTAAAACTCATGTCAATAAACATCTGTTTAATTACTTCCTAAGATGTCCTATTCTTCATAAAGAAACATCAGGGAATACGCTAGTTCATCATAAAGTAAATTATAGCTATCATTATCATGCTCACAACTGAGCAGAGTTACAAAGACTATTCAGAGATTGAAAGTAGAAAAATAAAACAGTTCAGTAATGGAAAAAAAAATAAGTTATAGATTGCATTGAATAATCCAGGGACTTCTTCCAATACTTGTAATCATGGGATACTATTCATAGAATATATTATCTTGGGGTAGTATTTTGCCCCAACATAACTCAGATAAAATCACTGTGAGAATTTGACTAATACTCAGAATACACAGAGTTTTGAGCAATTTATTGCTGTCTATACTTTTTGCAGTGCCTTTGTAAAATATTAAAACAATAGTCTAACAAGTGATTACTGGCATGCAGAGCAGCACTTAAGTATTTGTTAACTGAAGAGTCCGCTTTCTCTGAAAACAGAGCAAATCAAAAGGGACAAGTTGCATCTCCTCAGCTCTCAAGATTCTTTTGTACTACTTTCCATGGCTTCTGACCACAATAAATCACATTTGTATGTGGTTCTTGGTTTCCCTACTGTCTTCAGCATCCACTCAGCTCTAAATCCACTGCTTAACAGCTCTCATGAACAATGACCTTATTTAACCCAAATTAAATATGATTACACAATTTTTCCCAAGCTATCAAGATGCCTGTGAAAATTTTCAGAAGAACTGTAGCAGACTGAATGGCTTGGAAAGAAATTGGTAGATAAAATTCAGTGTTATTTTATGCAAAGTCATAGATGTGGGGAGAAGCAGCCCTATTTTCTTATACAAAACAATAACTGCACAAAAATAGATCAGTACTTGGCAGCATTCAAAAAAACTTTTGGGTTTTCTTTTGTTATAAGAAAAGAAGAGGGAACAAACCAGAAAAGATTACTATTCAGCTGTATAGATTCATGATCAACAAAGATTATCAAAAGTCCTTACCAACAGCTCCTTTATGGCGTCTGAGACTTTTCAGGCTGGGAAATTCTTCTGAATATTCTACAGAAATAATTAGTGGTATGATGAATGATAATAGGGAGTGGCTGCTTACTGCCTCTTGCACTAAAACAGCAAGTGACCATCAAATTCAAGCAATGAAAGCCAAGATGCCACAGGAAGGTCTGTTACTACTTGGACTGTTTGGGAGGTCTGTTGTCTCCATATTACAGAATAGGTGAACAAACCCAAGCATACCTGGAAACCCTCTAAATAGAAAATTGTCTGAAGATGGGAGGATATTAACACTGCATAATTGCCTTATTATCTTATTTCTCTAGGTAAACCTCACAAGCTGGCTTGTGGCTTTTTCCTGCCATGTTTGATTTTTAAGATAGGCTCTTTTAGAGTTCTTTAAAATTTTCCTCTCATTTTCAAAAGTACCAGCGCTAATAACTGGGCTTTATGACTTCAATCAGCTTGGAGTGAAGGGGATCATGTTGGTATCCACTTTCAAAACAGTGATTGGTATTCCCATGGTGGCTATGCTCTATCCTTTATGACGCTACCAGGTTGCACAGTCCTTTATCATTTGTCTTTGTAATTCCTTTTCTTACATTTAAAAAAAAAAGAAGGAATTTGAGGCAAAGCTTTGATCCGCTTGAATCCTCCTTTATCGTACTATGAGTTTTCCCTATGGGAATCAAGCACTTACCTTATTATTTCATTTGAAATACCCTGAACTGGATTTATGTACACCTTGAAACGTACTCTACTTGCTCCCTCAACGCTGCTGGGTAGACATAATATAGCAGTGTGCTGCAGGGAGGCAAATGACTTAGGCTGTGAATAAAACAAATTACATTAACCCAAGGGCACAGCAAAGAGTGTTGTTTTAATTACTACAGAAAAGACTGCATAGGAATGATTTACAGTAGGACAATCTTACAAATGTTATGGTTGAAAACACAAGGTGGTGCTATTTATGCTTAACACAATGGATGTACAACTCTCAGTCTTGCCTGCTGGTGTTAGCCATTTCCTCCATCAGCTTTCTATGGCTGTGGACTTGGTGGGAAGTGCAGTTGAGCTCTATCCTCCTCTGCATGTGTGGGTTCTAACAATGAGGAGGCATTTCCTTGGCAACAGCTATCTGAGTTCAGCTTGACTGGAAGAGCATGTTAATTTGTCCTTGTCATCTCTTGAAGGCAGGACAGCGGTGTTAGATGTTTTGCTGCACCAAGTACCACAGGGAAATTCAGTATTATGAGAAATGACACACTTGGCTGTTTCTGGATAGGAGAAGTTTCAGAGCCAAAGCAACAAACACTTTCTCTCTCCTATTCCCCAGATTAAAGAACTGCCTTAGAAGGATTTAGGATACCAGGTGGCACAGTAGACAGCTGATACTTTGCTTTTTAACCAGCTTGCTCTGTGAAGTAAACTTGTGCTTTCAATTGCAATTAAGCAAGATCATTATCAAGCATAAAATAATATTTTCTACTCAGCTGGGTGAATCACTTTGGATTTCTCTATGGATGGTAGATCTCCCACTGAAAATATGTTGTTGAAAATGTGAGGAAATAGTTGTCCAAATTGAGGGGGGGGAAAAAAAGTGGAGGATTATTGTGAGAGGTGTTTGAAAGAGAATGGGATATTGTAAAAGTTGCTTACTTCGCTGAAATTAAGTGTAATCAAATAATTTCATTCATCAGCTGTTTAGCCCTCTAGTGTGTTGCATTAAATCAGAGTAAGCTTTTACTCTGACTACTGATTCATGATAGCTTGAAAGATTATTTCATTCTTTCCAGAAAAAAAAAAAATCCTGAAAAATATGTTTCAAATATAAAAATAATTTCTTCTAATTTAATTAGTTTGACTTCAATCAAAACAAAGACAACCAAAACTACAAGAAAATAGTAACAAGAAAGCAAGTAAGATGAGAAGGATATTTCTTCCTTACAAACTGCCTTAAATACCCAAATATTAAACTTATCCTTTACTTTATTTGATATTGTATGCCTGGTGACCAGTCTAGTGGCTAAGACACTCTAAAAATCAAAAGATTTTATAATGTTATGAACAACAGACCTTTTTATTTACTTCAAAATTAATTTCAGAATTGGCATAGAATATTATAGGATCATACAGTAGTAGCTTCAGCTGGAAGCTACTTAAAGGTTATCTAGTTCCAGCCCCACATTCATAGACAAATATACCTCCCAACCAGACCAGGTTGCACAAAGCCTCATCCAGCCTGGTCTTAAACACTTTCAGGGATGAGGCATCCACACCTTTTCTAGAGAACCTGTTCCAGTGGCTCACAACCTTCATAGTAAAGAATTTCTACCCTGCCCTAGTTTAAAACCATTGCCCCCTGTCCTGTCACCACAAGCCCTTATATAAAGTCCCTCTCCAGCTTCCCTGTACACTACGTTCAGGTACTGTAAGTTCACTGTAAAATGTCCCTGGAGCCTTCTCTTTGCAAGGCTGAACAGACCATCTACCCCAGGCTGTCCTTGTAGATGAGGTGCTCCAGCTCTCTGATCATATTTGCTGCCTTCCTCTGGACCCTCTCCAACAGACCCATGTCTTTCTTGCGTTGAGGTCTCTAGATATCAATGCATAACTCCAGGTGGAATCTCATAAGAGCAGAACAGAGGGGCAGAATCACATCCCTTGATCTGCTGGCCACACATCTTATGATGCAGCACAGGATACGTTTGGCTTTTTCGGCTGCCAGCCCACATTGCTGGCTCATGTCAAGTGCTTCATCAATCAGCATTCCCAAGTATTCTTCTGCAGTGCTGCTCTCCAAGCAAAAAAGGCTTACATTCAATATTTTTAACTTTCTAAATGGAACTTTGAGATTTTGATTACATTTTTATCTTGCATTTTAAGCCAAGCTTCACTTGATTGCATTTTCCTCTTTAAATGCACATGCAAATTTTCCTACAAATATGGGTGGATTTTTCATAGATACAGTTTCATGCATAAAGAGAAAGATGTGATTTTTTTTTTTGGTTGTTGTTGTTTAAAGATTTTTTCAGTCTCAGTATCTATGTTAGTTTATCTTAATTAAACAAACAAAAAAAAATCCCTCCTAATTTTAAAGGAAAATGCAGGTGGTAAGTTAGTCACATAATTCTTTGGCACTTGGAAAGGGATAGAAAGGACAACTAATAAGCTTTCAGAGACCTTTCAGCTTCTGCTAGTGCCTTTGAAAGCTCTGTTCTTTCAGACATCACCTCACTGCTCTTTTACTGGCAAATTCTTAAATTTAGCAGCAGTCTCTGCTTTCTGCTTCTCTTCATTAGCCTCAATGTATGCAGTCAGCTTTTTTCCCCTGTTTTGCTGAAATAGTTGTTTTTGTAAATTGTATTGTCAACCAGTCTTAATGGGCTCAGCTGCTTGTCTCTAGACCTTTGCTTTGTAAGAAAACTCTGTTGCAGCTAACAATTCTCTTTCCTTCCCCCTCCCCTGTTCGTTCTTTTTGAATAATACTAAACTATAACGTATATGTGATGGAGGCTTAAGATTTCCTTTCAGAATGGATCCATTTGTTCAGATATTTTCCCAAAAGCTAACTTCCCAATTTTGATTTCTGAAAGCAGTAACTGGAAATAATTTCAGGAAATTCCTGCAAATAGAAAAGTCATTTAAGCTTAGCATAACTGGAGAAAATGTGTGTTCTCTACAAAGTAGGGAAAGAAAAAAAAAAGGAAAAAAAAAGAAAAAGAAAACTAAACCAGTACCCTGACTATTCTGGCATATTTTTTTTTTAAGTGGGTGTCTTAACAGAATTACCTCAAATAATTCCTGCTTCCCATTAGTTTTCAAGAACTTAAAAGACAAAAAAACGACGAGGATGATCAGAGGGCTGGAGCACCTCTCCTAGGAGGACAGACTGAGGGAGCTGGGGCTGTTCAGTCTGGAGAAGAGAAGGCTCCGAGGGGACCTCATTGTGACCTTCCAGTATCTGAAGGGGGCCTACAAGAAGGCTGGGGAGGGACTTTTCAGGCTATCAGGGAGTGATAGGACTAGGGGGAATGGAATGAAGCTGGAGGTGGGGAGATTCAGGCTAGATGTGAGGAAGAAGTTCTTCACCATGAGGGTGGTGAGGCCCTGGAATGGGTTGTCCAGGGAGGTGGTTGAGGCCCCGTCCCTTGAGGTGTTTAAGCCCAGGCTGGATGAGGCTCTGTCCAGCCTGATCTAGTGTAGAGTGTCCCTGCCCATGGCAGGGGGGTTGGAACTAGATGATCCTTGTGGTCCCTTCCAACCCTAACTGAAACTATGAAACTATAAACAACGGACTACAGGAACCATAGTCTACTTGTGTGCTGTTCGGCTTGATGGAGTTAAACCAACCATGTGAATTCAGACTTTTAATTAAACTCTGAAAAATGAATGCTTCTGGAGTATAATGGAATAATCAGTATCCAAACTATTTTCAAGAATAAGAACTTCATATTTGTAGTAATATTTTGTCTCATTTGAATTGCCTCCTATTGTAATTAGTCATGTGTTTCTCAACACATTAGATTTATGTCTACGAGATTCATACAGATAAGGACTGGGTTAAGGTATCTTTCTTTAACATATCTCAAGTGGCAATTCAGGAACAATCTATGTCTTTAATCAAGGTGCTTGTCTCTTCAAGTGCATGATTATGTTGGTTGGCAAAGGCTAACCACTGAAGGAATATGTTGAAGGAATTTAATTACATTTAAACAAGTTGTTTCCAATCTTCAGGTTTTAAGAAATGGAGGTGGACTAATCGTTAATCTCAATGGTATTATAGCTAAAACTGATGGAGGACTAAGGCAATGCCCATCAAACAACTGCAGCAGCAGTGTAATTCATACTAAACTCCTCAGAATATTCTGTATTTTGCAGTGAAATATATATGACTTCATTGCACTCATAAAAAGATTTTACATTTATTTCTTTGTCTTAAGACAGAATTGCATTGGTTCACTGTACCTGGGGTGCCTAACAGCACTGATGTAACAAATAACCCTTTATTAAAAAAAAAAAAACACAAATAAATTATCTCACCTACTGTGTGTATTTGGGAATAAATGCAAGTAATAAGTGGAAAGACTTATTTTCCCCACAGTGTATTTGCAACATTCATGACAAAATAATTCTTAAATAGAATAAAAGTATGGCGTAATGCTTTCCTGATTTTATATTTATCTTATGTAATGGGAATTCTCACATCTGAAGGACAAAGCACTGTGATGTGACCAAGAAATTAATTCTGTCCCTTTCCTACATACAGACAGTGTGGTTTGATAACTGCATAAAGTTGAACTATTTGGAGGGAACTGTCTTGAAAGATGAAATTATAGTTCTGACTTGCAGAGTGGGTCACATTCTACAGAACTTCTACTCCTTCACATGATTGGGGACTAAGGTCGTTGTTGTGTAAACTCTGAATTATTATTCTCCCCTTATCTTTAATTGCTTATGTAAGTCCTGTTCTGCTGCAACCCAAGCCTAAACTATAGACATATTACTCATACAATACAATAAACCAGGTTGGAAGAGACCTTCAAGATCATTGTGTCCAACCTATCAACCAATCCAACCCACCTTATTAAGTAGTGTTTTCTTCATTCTGCAAAGTGTGAGGGAAGTCCTTAAATGATTTCCTAAATGTCAATGAAGAATGCAAACTGCAGACCAGTGAGGAAATTATTTTTTTTTTAACTGTTCCCTTTAACACCCTAAGACCCTTCTTCCCTAATGACTACTGGTTTAGATTTATTTCCTGAACTCCAAGAGGGTGCCAAAGATTCTTACCGGGTACAGAGAGGAAGAAAACATCCTAAGAAGGGAGCACCCTAATTGTGGCTGTTTGCCTCTATGGGAGATAGAAAAGCTTACTTTTTTTTTTCTATAAGGTGGCTGGTACTTATGCTTCCCTGAGACACTTAATCACACTTCACTGCTAAAAAAAAATATCCAATCTCCTATAGCAGTTATACAATACAATAAATCCAGGTTGGAAGAGACCTTCAAGATCATCGCATCCAACCTATCACCAATCCAACCCACCTAAACAACTAGAGCATGGCACCAAGCACCCCATCAAGTCTCCTCCTGAATACCTGCAATGATGGCAACTCCACCACCTCCATGGGCAGACCATTCCAATGGGCAATCACTCTCTCTGTATAGAACTTTCTCCTAACATCCAGTCTAAACCTCCCCTGGCACAGCCTGAGACTGTGTCCTCTTGTTCTGGTGCTGCCTGCCTGGGAAAAGAGACCAACCTCTGCCTGTCTACAATCTCCCTCATGTAGTTGTAGAGAGCAATAAGGTCAGTCTCCTCTTCTCCAGGCTAAGCAACCCCAGCTCCCTCAGCCTCTCCTCATAGAGCTTGTGCTCCAAACCCCTCACCAACTTTGTTGCCCTTCTCTGCACATATTCCAGCAAGTCAACATCCTTCCTAAACTGAGGGGCCCAGAACTGGACACAGAACTCGAGGTGCGGCCTAACCAGTGCAGTGTACAGGGGCAGAATGACCTCCCTGCTCCTGCTGGCCACACTGTTCCTGATGCAGGCCAGGATGCCATTGGCCTTATTGGCTGCCTGGGCACACTGCAGGCTCATGTTCAGCCTACCATCAACCAGCACCCCCAGGTCCCTTTCTGCCTGGCTGCTCTCCAGCCACTCTGACCCCAGCCTGTAGCACTGCATGGGGCTGTTGTGGCCAATGTGTAGAACCCGGCACTTGGATGTGTTCAATCTCATGCCGTTGGATTCTGCCCATCTGTCCAGCCTGTCCAGGTCCCTCTGCAAAGCCTCTCTGCCCTCCAGCAGATCAACTCCTGCCCCAAGCTTGGTGTCGTCCGCAAATTTACTGATGATGGACTCGATGCCCTCATCCAGATCATCAATACAGATGTTGAAGAGCATGGGGCCCAGCACTGATCCTTGGGGCACACCACTAGTTCAACCAGTACAGCCATTTTTATATTCTTCAAGGAGCTGTATTCATGTTAGATGTGCTACATGCATAGAAAGATTATAGTCAATGAGATAAAGTTTGACTTTTTCCTAGTAAATATAGTATGGAGAATGGTGGAACAATCTGTTTCTTCATAATTCTGTGGTAAGTGGGAAAGTTTCTTGTTTGTCTGTTTTACTTAGAGCACTACTGACATGAGTGATCATCTCTATTCCCCATCTTTCACCATTCTGAATATAACTGCAATGTTGTTGTTTAACTTTTGTTGGATAGAGCTTTTAAACCCTTTTTTATATGATATTAGAATTTTGGGGGATTTTCTGCCTTGAATGAAGCATTTATCCAGTATTAAATTCTGACTTTGGAGACTAGAATTGTCAATATTATGCTGAAGCAACAGGTGACACTTAACTGAGTGGAAAAAAAACCCCAAACCAAAATAAACCAAGACTTTACTATGCAGGCTGTTCCTAGAAGACAAAACATCTCACAAATCATCCAACCACACTATCTATATGCCACAGAATAGCAGGAAAGATTGTCCTTGATCTGGAGCCATACCACATTGTAGAAATTACAGCCTTGCTGAGTTTTTAAGATACATTATTCCTTCTCAAGAAAGACCCTTTTATGCAATTGCTATGTTTTCTATTTATGATAACTTATTGATCAAAGCAAGGAATGCCTTCAGAGAAACAATAGTGTTGCAAGGAGCAAAATCAAGTGCATATCTTTCACTCACAGCACACAGACCTTTCTTTGATTCTGTGATGAAGAGGGGGCATACATATTCAGAATGTTGCCTCTGGGCCTGCTATCATCATCACTACCGCCATAACCACTAAGCAGGGACTCTGGCAGAAAAAGCAAGTTGCATATTTCTTTCAAATTCACACAGCTGAGAATATTTAAAACTGGATCAAAAAGTGAGGGATATTTGGTTCGTTCGCATCTGCTGTTCCTTCCATTATTGTTACTTGATCATCTTGTTTCCTGATGGTGACTGTCAGGCATCAGCAGCATGTGCAACATTAAGATCTAGTTTGGTTGGGATGAAAAATAGTACCAGTGCAGAAGAACACAGAAACAACAGCAGCAGAACACATTTGTAACATAGGAAACAAGGCTCACTAAAACACACTACCTTAGGAAAAATATGTAAGATTTACTGGCGAATCGTAAGATCAGACAGCATTCATTATTCTACTGGGAAGAATTTACCTTTTTTCTGGATCCTCTGTGGAATAAACTGACTCACTATTTTCATATGTTGATAACCTGAGTCAGTGTTTTAGTATGCCACCCAGTCAGTCGCCTCAAAATTTAAATCAAACAACCCATTTAATGACTCCGTGGTGGCTTAAAAGTAAAAATAAATTGCAACCCCAAAACAAAACCCAAAAAACTCTGAGCATCAAAGAAACCACAGTCCTAAACATGAAAAAGGACTGAGATTAAGTGTCTGTCTTGCATCTATATTGGCCATATCAATCCTCTTTGTAAATAATATTCGAATATCAAATTCCATATAAAGAAGGGGAGAAAAAAAAGTGGTTTGTTAAAATCTGTGTTCAAAAATTTATCTAAATTTCTGTTTGATTTAGAACCATCATCCTTACTCTAAGACAGATAAATATTTTGCTGCATTCTCCCAATTACCCTTGGAAGTTTGACACTTTAGTTCCACCCAGAATGAAACATTTCTCCTCAGACTTTCAAGCAGCAAAAAAAAAAAAAAGAGATAAATAAAAGCTTTAGTTCCAATTTAAAATTGTCTTCAATATCTAGTCTAAGAAGTACAACATTCAGGATGAAAAAACACAGTGTATTATTCATCCCACACTTTTTAAGTGTCTAATTGAGCTTAATCTCCAGATTTTTGGCTTCCTTCTTCAGTAACTACTAGTTAATTTGGACACCATGCCTCTTTTGCACCAGATCACACCTTAAATGTTTGACAGGAT
This sequence comes from Colaptes auratus, assembly GCA_015227895.2. Lineage (NCBI taxonomy): Eukaryota > Metazoa > Chordata > Aves > Piciformes > Picidae > Colaptes > Colaptes auratus. The sequence continues at coordinate 49,396,550 of CM037640.1, read as the reverse complement.
CCTAGGTTTTATAAACAGGTGTAGACTAGTTTTCTACTTTTTCTGGAATGCCTGGCATTAGAATCCAAAGTCTATGCAGAATCACAGAATGTTAAGGCCTGGGAGGGACCTTGAAAGACCATCTAGTCCAACCCCCCCCCCCCCCGCCAGAGCTAGATCACCTAGACCAGATCACACAGGAATATATCCAGGCAAGTTTTGATTATCTCCAGAGAAGGAAACTCCACAGCCCCGCTGGGCAGGCAGCCTGTTCCAGTGTTCTGTCAACCTCACATTGAAAAGATATTTCCTCATGTTTACATGGAACTTCCTATGCCTCAACTTCCACCCACTGCCATTTGTTCTGTCACTGGGCAAACTCTAATCTTCCAGCAAAAACCGTACACATGAACATTAACACTTTCTCAGCCTTTGGGTAAAGGTATGCCCAGTGATACACAGGCTGTTACTTCAATAAACTTCTCCTTGAATTAGGCAATTGAATCATCAAGGTGGCCACCATCAGCCTTGAAGCTGGTTGGTATTTTGTCTTTCAACAGATTGTAAGCATAGTCGTGATGCTGCTGTTCTCATGATTACACATGCAGATTAATTTTGGTGCTTTGGGCATGGTTTGATAATGTCTGGAAAAGGTATTAGTTTTATCAACTAGATGCTAACAAAACTTTCCCAGGATGTTGATCTAAAAATGCATGTAATAAGTTATATCAGTCAAGGTCATTGATAGACTTTGATTAAAAATTAAGCTTTCACTACTTTGGGCTTTAGCAAAATGTTAAACCAGAATGTTGTGCTGTCTTCCTGTCTTAAGAGGAAGTGAGACTGAAGTGCTGAAAGCCACCAGGACAGATTATAAACTGAAGGAGGAAGAAGTATCTGGTTCTCCCAGGATTGACTTGAGTCACAAGCTTCTCCAACACCTGGGATTTGGAGTCCTAGATGTAAAGGAAAGAGGTTCAGTTTCCCTTTCAGAAATTCAATAATGAGGATGACAATGCAGATATTGTCTTGTGTTGGAATGCATTCATTCAAAAAAAAGGTGCTCCCACAGCTTCCTCTGTAAAAAATTCTGATCCTGCCTTTAAAAACCAAATATACCAAGCAGATAGAAACACAAGACTTGGTTTTATGTGGACAAGAGGTTCCAAATGAAGTCACAGATTAAAATGGCTCAACTCCCCATGTTTGTATTCCTTCAAAGTGAGGAGGAAATTAAATGGCAGATCCTTATTACACTCCATTTGCTTTACTTAGAATGACAAGAAAAATCTTAGTGAAAACCAATTTTTTAATTCAATTTACATTTTCTTGTAAAGTTATCACAGGCAGATTAAAGCAAATCAGAGTGACAAAGTAAGATTTTCTGTTCTTTACCCTGAATAAAGTCCCAGTCTGAATATTTTAGGATGTGTCAGCCATCTCAGCAGAAAGTTAAATGTGTGTGCTTCTGTATTTTCATGTACTTATTTGCACCAATACATGCATGTGTATATATAGATACACACATGTTAAAATATATATGAAGAGACTTGCTCAGTTCACATGAATGCCTATCTGTCTTTCAGAGGGCTGTATGACAGTACTGCTATTTAAAATTTTTCAGCCAAAGGCCAAAAGCTTTGCTCATGGGCTTTAGATAGATGCACAACCTGATTACTGAAGGACTTCAGAGGACAAGTGGACAGGAAAAGTAGGTCAGATAGAAGGGGGGAGAGGGGGGGAGTAGATAAAGGGCTAGAGAGATTTATTTTAACGACTTTTTTCCTTTTCTTTCCTAGGAGGGTGTTTTAATGTGAACTTTTTCAGATGTTTCAAGTTTGAAGTTTGCTTTATCACAGCCTTTAAGAGCTTATTTTAAAAGTCTGAACACATTAAGAAACTTGACAGCTATGATCGAAGTACAAAATATTTCCCAGTGTTAATGACTAGCCTAAATCTCTACACCTGGGGCAATGAACATCTTCTAGCAAATCATTAATCCCCTCAAAATACCATGTCCTGAGGTCATTAAGAAGTGAAAACTAGAAAAATAAAATAAAATATGCATATGGATTTTTCTTTTTGAGCTATAGAATTTAATGGCTATGTACAGAGCAAGTCTGAACAATTATTGCCTTAATGTTAGACAATCAGGCTGCCAGAATGATCTCTCAAATTTGTATTCATCTTCTAATAATTGATATATACTCATAAATGAGACTTCAATAACATCAGAGTTATCAGAAGTACATTTCAATTATAAACCAAATATTGAAGCTGAGGATACTTGCAGGTTTAGCATAAGAACTGAAAATAGATTGTGGGAACATTATTCCCAGCTTTTAATAAGTCAGACTGCATTCCTATTAATTAGGCAGAATACAAGGAAAGAAAGAGATATTGAAAAATGATTTTGCACTCTAGTCTTATCTTTTTAAAATATTTATTTTATTAGAATTGCAATGCAAGCAGATGGTTTTAGAAGCTTCTACTTGCCACTCTATGAGCTTCAGCCAAAGCTACAACAATTAATTTCACATGCTGAAGTATGCTGAACCTGTTTACCCCTCTCCATCAGCTGTAGGGAAGGCCTAGAATGGATAAATATATACTGCAGTACTCATAGGTAAGGCGATATCCAACTCAACCTAGGCTCAAACTAGCATTCCAAAATATAATATGACAGGATAAAATGCTTTTGAAATATTTATAAGCTAATGAAGGTTTTAAAAACAAAGTGAATTTGGAGTAGTCATATGCTGTCACATTAAAAAACATTAGCCATAGCTATTTGTGCTGGCATAGGTTCATAGTTTTGTGTGTATCTTTACACATGCACAAGTTGTAGGTAGCATCTCACCTTTCCATTCTTTTGAGAATTATGTTCTTTTTGGAGTGGTGGAAGATCAAAGTATATAAAAATATTCTGAGTATCAGACATTCCTCATATTTTACCTAATGTTAACAAAATTGACAAGTTTTCATCTGACTTTGCACATGCCTGTTAACATATTAACTATAGAGTACAATACAATAATACAGTACAATACACCAGGTTGAAAGAGACCTTCAAGATCATCACGTCCAACCCATCAACCAATCCAACCCACCTAAACAACTAAACCATGTAGCCAAGCACCCCATCAAGTCTCCTCCTGAACATCTCCAATGAAGGTGACTCCACCACCTCCACAGGTAGCTGATTCCGATGGGCAATCACTCTCTGTATAGAACTTCTTCCTAACATCCAGCCTAAACCTGCCCTGGCGCAGCCTGAGACTGTGTCCTCTTGTTCTGGTACTGGCTGCCTGGGAGAAGAGACCAACTTTTTTTTTTTCAGAGATATGCCAACATGGGTTAATCCATTATCATAATTGTAATTTCTCATTATCATTCACCTGATTTGAATTTTTTTGCATACTCCACTGGATACCTAAAATAAAGTTAGAATCTTGTGTAACACTATTACATGGAAGTTCTTGTTGCAAAGTTGTATTTCTGCTTTTTTTTAAAAAATCAGGCATTATTCCCAGCACCTAAAGCCTTGAATGAGGAAACACGTGAAATCAGATCAAAGAAACTCAACAGGTAAGTGTTAGGATGACAGATATGTATCATATGCATCTCATTACTAGAGCTGTTTGCCAATAGTAAGACTTGTCTCCAAAGCACAAAAAGATATGCAAGTCCTACATGATGGCATCCAAACACAGCAGAAGGGTACAGTTAACTAGAGAAAGCAACAAAGCTTATGGCATTTTCATGAGCAAAAGTCTTAAAAATTCCACTCTAAATCAAGCACCTGAACAACACAGAAGTGAGATTATGAATTCATTATTTTAGTTTGGTTTTAAAACCTTTCAATGGTTCACCAAAATCATGAAAGCAGAGAATCAGAGTAGCTCAGGCTTGAAGAGCACTCCAGAGGTCACCTAGTTCATCTCCCTTCTGGAAGATCTAAACAGAACAGGTTGCCAAACATCTCCACAGATCTCACCACCTCCCTAGGCAGCTTGCTACAGGGTTCTAAAACAACACTTGTGGCTGAAAAAAAAACAAAACCCCAACATAAGAAGAAAAACCCTAATATCTTAAGAAATTCCCCATGTCCAAGAAATAATGATTTTTTTCCCTTTTCCTGGCTTGTGTTGTTTTCATTCTACTCTGGGTTTTTGGGATTTTTTTCTGTTGGAATGCTAAAAAAATCATGCATTGTTATGACATTTGTAGATCCAGTGAACTGGAATATTTCTCTTTTGTAACAAAAAAGATACATAAATGCAATACTGCTAGTGGTATTTTGATCTCTTCACAACTAGACTCTTTTCCAGAAGCAGGTTGTGACCTTGGAACAGAATTGGGGTATTTTGTGAGTGTCACAGCAATGGCTTTCTCACTCCCTTTCTAGCCAGCCTTTTAGATTATTTGCATTAGATAATGGGTTAAATTTTCATTTTTAATTAAATAAACATTGTTTTAACCAATTATATCATTCTACTTGAATGAAAAACAATTATTTAATTAAACCTTCAGTAATGATTAAGCAAACTTAGCCATGTGTACATATAGGCTACAGCAAGTCCTTCTTCCAGTTTCTGAAAGTTTGTTATTCTCTTTGGGAAAGATTTCTCCTTCAGCAAGTCACTCCAGGTGCAACTTTCAGAAGCCATTTGAGCCACTGAAATCCAGGATTCTACACTACAGCCTACCACCTCTGTGGGAAGTTATTTCTCAGCCTGTGGTGTTCTTCAGATCAACAGCAAAAAATTTAGACCTATTCCTTGCCTACTTGTCTCTTTATGCTTTCTCAAGATGCAATATAGCTCCTTTAAACTCAAGGTACAAGTAACCTGCTCAAAAGAATAAAGTTTTGTTTATATTATTTCCATTTAGGTAAATGCAAAGAAATTATATTCAGAGTCCAGATCTGTGCTAGGAAGATTAAAACACACTTTAATCAGGGAAAAATTGTCCAAAGCCTCTAATATTTTTGCTGTAGATACTATAACGTTGTAGAGACTTTGAAACACAAAAGGTTAGCATTTTACTTGAGGAGGTTATAGTGCAGAACATGTCCACCCCATTCATTTCAGACGTGAGAACAACCCCAAGACTCAGATCCTTCTGCCTGCTTCCATCCAAATTTAATGGATGGAGAACAAGAAGCTGGAGTTTACTACACACACATTTAGGACAGTTACTGTTTTGGTCATTTCAGGAATTACACCCTTTAAAAAGTTTTGTATTATTTAGAAAACTTTTTTCTTTTTTTTTAATATTTAGGAAATTAAACTGTCAGCTAAGTCTTTATTAATTGCTATGCTCTGACTGCAGAGGGAAAATTATTTGTTGTTTCCTTTTCCTGTTTTTATAAAGGCTGAAATGGCAAAAGCTTCTGCTAAGAAAAAAGCAGCAATACAGAAAGTAACATCTGAAAAACAGAGAGAGTTTTCAGTAATTGTGCAGAGCAAAAACGTTTTGGTTTTGCTCTCAAGAAGAGAGCTAAAAGCTGCTCTGGCATTCTGAAATTACAACTACCCAAAGTGGAACATTCTTAGGTCTTTTCACAGAATCACCAAGGTTGAAAGAGACCTCGAAGATCATCAAGTTCAACCTGTCACCACAGACCTCATGAGGAGGAATGAAAGCAGAAGGAGCAGAGTTTTCCTGCACCAAAGACTCTAACTTCATAGTCAGGGAAAAAAAAATTCAACTCTGCCCCTTGAGGATGGGCAGAGGAACACTGCCTCATTTAATGTCTTACTGGTGGCTTTGAAATATAGTCTAGCTTGAATGGGTAAGAGTGGTCACATCCAGGTGTTTATTCTGATGCAGGAATGTTGGAGATTATGTGAGATCAGGTACAGGAATCTTAAGGCCATGTCTCTGTTCTACACTAACTAATAGATGTTAACTATTGTAGAATATGCTACAAGACTGTGATACACATCAGGACTTTTTAAAGCAGTGTAGAATCCACAAAGGAATCTTAACATAGTCTCACAGTCTATGTACGCTGAAGGACTGTAATTAGTTTACCACTACTTACATTGCATACCACTGCTGAAGCTCTGACTTGCCCAGGAATACTTTTCCTACAAACATATTCATCTTTTCAACCTGCTTTATAATAGCTCAGGAAGTTGATATTCAATACAGTCCATAAGAACAAGCTGATTGGAAATTAAAAAAATAAAAGATTAAACCTGATAGAAAAGGCAGCTTAAAGATGAATGGATTACAATAGGCAGCTACAGTGATCCCATTCTTCTGTTTCTCTTTGTTTCATGCTGTAGCTAAATCAAGATAAGAAGCAGAAACAATTTCTCTTATTTATAAAAACCTTTTAATTACTCTAATAGACTCAGATGAGCATCGACTGCTGCCTTTCATTGTGAGTTAGGAGGAAGCTTGGAAACACAAACCAGTTTTGTTTCAGCTCTGGAACATGGCTGACCTTAGCTTCTCTGTTCAATGTAAATGATCTTCAGTAAGAAACACTGTTAAAGTAGAAAAAAAAAGAGGACAAGTTGCATGCACAATGTTGTTTCTCTTCCCTCTAACTTCATTTTACTGATATTGGTGGAAGCCAAGTACTAATAGTTCAGACATGTTTCTTGGAAAATATCCAACAAAAATTGCTCATGCAGGCCTTTCCTAACATTATATGTTTATAATATAAGACTGATACTAACATACAGATAATGTATGGCTAAGTGGTAAAAAGTCTTATGTCCATTATTCTTAGCTTAGAGTACTCATAGAGGTTTGGTTTATTATCAGCTAGACAATCTAATAATCCTTCCTATCACTAATTGTATAGATCTGGATTCTGTTTTTATATACCTCAACAGAAACATGGACTAATTCAATACATATGAGATTGCCAAAGGTGTACAACAGAATCTAGTTTTCCATGGATTATATTGGAGTGAACACCAACCCTCTTCCTACCTAACCGGGGGGCCAGCAGGCCCCCCGGCCTTTGTTGTCACCACCACCATCGCCCAGTGCACACCATGGGTACTCACCAGTGATGAGAGGAGGATCCTCAGCCCAGATGGGCTCAGCTTGGGGCTTCTGTCTCACCTGGGGGGAATTATAAAGGGGAGAGGGCAGGGAGAGCAAAATGGCCACACCTGGGGTGGGAGGAGACTCCCACAGAGCCCATATGTTCTGGGATTTGAGGGGAAAAAGGGGGGAAATTGGGCAGGTGGGATGGAAAAGGGGCAGACTGTGAAACCAGTGTCATTGAGAAAGAATGGAGATTAAAACCCAACTGCCATGACCACTAAACTGTGTCCTGAAGTGCCACAAGCAATCAAAAGGGACTTCAAGGCACTGGGAAAACTGGTTGAGGGGTCAGGGGCACAGGTAATTTTTTCATCAACACCCTCAGTTGCAGGAAAGAATACTGAAAGGAACAGGAACACAGGTATAATTAACAAGTGGCTCAGTGGCTGGTGTCACCACCAGAATTTTGGGGTTTTTGATCTTGAGGAACTTTCTATGGCACCACATCTGCTAGTAACAGATGGAGTACATCTGTGCCAGCAGGGGAGAAAGATCCTAGCACATGAGAATAACCTATTCCATAGAGGGAAAAGGGTTTTAGGAAGGGAGTTGGCAGGACTCATTGTCAGGGCTTTAAACTAAATTTGAAGGGGGAAGGGGTTGAAACTAGTACCCACAGACAGGAGTGTGAGGGTGGTAAGAAGGAATCAGGGGTGAAACCAGGAGCCCAGCTGAAGTGCATGTACACTAATGCACACAGTATGAGTAACAAACAAGAGGAGCTGGGAGCCTTGTTGCAGCAGGAAAGTTATGATGTAGTTCCCATCAAAGAAACATGGTGGGATGACTCACGCAGCTGGAGTGCAGTTGACAACAGTGACAACTGGATGGCTGCAGGCTCTTCAGGAGAGAGAGGTGAGGGAGAAGGGGTGGAGAGGTGGCCATGTACATCAGGGAGGCTCTAGACGCCATGGAACTAGAGATTAAGGATGATCAGATTGAGTGCCTGTGGGTGAGAATTAGTGAAAAGGTCAACAAGGCAGACATCCTGGTTGGAGTCTGTTATAGAATTATTCTGTAAGCAGGTAGAGGCCATCTCAAGATCACCAGACTTTGTTCTTATGGGTGATTTTAACCTGCCATGTATCTGCTGGGAACTTAACACAGCAGAGAGGAGGCAGTCTACAAGGTTCTTCGAGTGCATGGAGGATAGCTTCTTATCCCAGCTGCTGCATGAGCCTACCAGGGGTAAGGCTTTGCTTGACATTCTTTTTACAAATAGGGAAGGGCTGGTGGGAGATGTGGTGGTTGGAGGCTGTCTGGGGTCCAGTGATCATGAGATAATTGAGTTTTCAATATGCAGTCAAGCTAAGAAGGGCAGCAACAAAACCTCCGCTCTGGACTTCTGGAGGGCGGACTTCTGGAGGGTGGACTTCAGGTTACTCAAGGAACTAGCTCAGAAGGTACCTTGGGGAACAGCCCTTAAAAACAAAGGGGTCTGGGAGGGCTAGGACTACTTCAGGAAAAAAATCTTCAAGGTGAAGGAATGTGTCGGAAGATGAGACACGTGGCAGACAGCCAGCCTGGATGGGCAAGGAGCTTTTGAACGAATTAAGGGAAAAAAAGAGGGCGTATCATCTTTGGAAGAAAGGAGAGGTAACCCGTGAAATGTTTAAGGATGTTGCTAGGTCATGTAGGGAAAAAAATCAGTGAGGCAAAAGCCCACTTAGAGCTTAGACTGGCCTCTGCTGTGAAGGACAACAAAAAATGCTTTTATAAATATATTAATGGCAAAAGGAGGGGCAAGGATAACCTCCATGCCTTAGTGGACATGGAGGGGAATACTGTAACTAGAGATGAGGAAAAGGCAGAGGTACTTAGTGCCGCCTTTGCCTTAATTTTTGATAGCAGTTGTCTTCCAGAAAACTGGCCTCCTGAGCTGGCAGATCGAGGCAGGGAACAATATAGTTCCCCTGTGATCCAGGATAAAGCAGTTAGAGACCTGCTTAGCTACTTGGATCCCCATAAGTCCATGGGACTGGATGGGATCCATCCTAGGGTGCTGAGAGAGCCGGCAGATGAGCTGGCCAAGCTGCTCTCCATCATTTTTCAACAATCCTGGCTCACTGGAGAGGTCCCAGATGACTGGAAGCTGGCCAACGTGGTGCCCATACACAAGAAGGGCTGGAAGGAGGACCCAGGGAATTACAGACCTGTCAACCTGACCTCTGTGCCAGGCAACATAATGGAACAATTCATCTTGAGTGCAATCACACAGCACTTACAGCATGGCCAAGGGATCAGGCCCAGCCAGCATGGATTTAGGAATGTCAAGTCCTGCCTCACCAACCTGATCTCCTTCTATGATCAGGTGACCACCTGGTGGATGTGGGGAAGGCTGTGGATGTAGTCTACCTGGACTTCAGCAAGGCCTTTGATACTGTCTCCCACAGCAAACTCCTGGCCAAGCTGTCAGCTCTTGGCTTGGACAGCAGCACCCTGCACTGGGTTAGGAACTGGCTGGAGGGCCGAGCCCGGAGAGTAGTGGTGAATGGTGCCACATCCAGCTTGCAGCCAGTCACTAGTGGTGTCCCCCAGGGATCAGTGCTGGGCCCCATCCTGTTCAATATCATTATTGATGATCTGGATGAGGGCATTGAGTCCATCATCAGTAAATTTGCGGACGACACCAAGCTGGGGGCAGGTGTCAATCTGTATGGGGGTTGAAGAGCTCTGCAGAGGGCCCTTGACAGGATGGACAGACGGGCAGAATCCAATGGCATGAGATTTAACACATCAAAGTGCCTGGTTCTGCACATTGGCCACAGCAACCCCATGCAGTGCTACAGGCTGGGGTCAGAGTGGCTGGAGAGCAGCCAGGCAGAAAGGGACCTGGGGGTAGTGGTTGATACTAGGCTGAACATGAGCCAGCAGTGGCCCAGGTGACCAAGAAGGCCAATGGCATCCTGGCCTGCATCAGGAACAGTGTGGCCAGCAGGAGCAGGGAGGTCATTCTGCCCCTGTACTTAACACTGGTTAGGCCACACCTGGAGTACTGTGTCCAGTTCTGGGCCCCTCAGTTTAGGAAGGATGTTGAGTTGCTGGAACGTGTCCAGAGAAGGGCAACAAAGTTGGTGAGGGTTTGGAGCACAAGCTTTATGAGGAGAGGCTGAGGGAGCTGGGGTTGCTTAGCCTGGAGAAGAGGAGGTTTTAGCCAGGTGGGAGCTGGTCTCTTCTTCCAGGCAACCAGCACCAGAATAAGACAACACAGACTCAAGCTGTGCCAGGGGAGGTTTAGGCTGGATGTTAGGAAGAAGTTTTTCACAGAAAGAGTGATTGGCCATTGGAATGGGCTCCCCAGGGAGGCGGTGGAGTCACCATTATTGGAAGTCTTTAAGAGGAGACTGGATGAGGCACTTAGTACCATGGCTTAGTTGATTAGATGGTGTTGGGTGATAGGTTGGACTCAATGATCTCAAAGGTCTTTCCCAACCTGGTTAATTCTGTATTTCTGTCTTTATACATCTAAATATCACTAGCTATATACACACCCTACTTGTGTATGCATGCATTTATGTGTATGTGCTTTAACTAAAAGATATTTTTTTTCTTTCATACCTGTGTGTACATCCCTAAGCATATATGTATAAAGAATGAGACTATGAGAGTGAGCATACACATTCCCTGACATTCGAAAATTAATTTTCAGTTTTCTGGCTTCTGAATTAAGAGTCCTACATATGCTGCAATTCCAGCTGTGAGTCACTGGAATGGAAATAAACTCTTAATGAAAATGGCCCACAAAGCACAAAAAAAAATCTGAAAAAAAAAAAAAAGATAACATGTAACAATGATCTTCCTACATATTTTGGAATAATCATTAAAAAACAAAAGAAAAATATCTATGTAAACAGCAATCTAATCAAAGCCAGGTCTGAAGAAACAAGTTATCCTTTGTTGAGGCCTTGAACTTTGACTCAATCAACCCAGCTCTGTAGTCATCTGGTGAACATATGGGTATTGTTCATCCCCTAGATAAATATGGTCCAAATCCACAGATACATTTTTTGTGATGTTTTAAGACTTTCAACTAGATAATACTATAACTTGATTCCCCTCCCTGGACTTAGTCAGGTGGTGGGGGATATATTACGACCGAGATTGTCACTTGGATTTATGCAATGGATTTTTAGGTCTCAGGGCTAGGTGTTGGATAAACGTAGACAGACAGTAATATAGGACAGAAGACTTTAACCTTAAGCCCTCGATAGTTCCAGAACCATGGTTGTTGAGATCATCAGAAAAGTTGCTGCTATTTCTTTTAAGTTTGTATTAAAGATTGTTCTGCAAAGAATTAGAAATCTGAAGCTGTGTGAGTTGTTAAAATAGCCAGCAATTGACATATTACTAGTTTTTATTTAATTATTTGGGGTTTGTGGGCCAAATTCAGACAAGACTGAAATTGTCTGTGCTTTAGTATAGCAGATTAGTTCTTTTTTATCTTTTGCAATTCTGAATAACCTACTCTGAGTTAAAGAATAGAAGCAGTCTTGTCCTGGCAAAGAAATGGATGAAATAACCTAGTGCATCTTCTTCAGTTCTCTGAGGAAGTATTCAGATGCCACAGAAACAGAGAAAGCATCGTTTAAATCTATTCCTCATCAGGTGCAAACTTGGAAGTGTTATCAGCTATGCATCACTAACTCAGATGAAGTCAGAGTGCATAAAACAGGGTAACGGAAAATAAGATGGAGTAGTAGGAAGAAGAGCGATAAGGAAAGGACCTCCATGCCATGATAGTATCCTTCTCCTTAATGGAAAATAATGGGGACCATTGTGAGGGACAGTTCTTACTATATTTGTCCATAGAAGTGGTCCCTGAATTTGAGGACAGGTGACATTTCAAAACCAGCTCTGATCTTTGTTCCTTCAGAAGACCTTTCACAGGCGTCTTGATGTCCCTATGTAGAGCACATGGATTTCACAGGGAATGTGTGTACTCAGGTCTGGGCTCTTCAATCCAGTCCAGAAGCTGAAGGATTGCAATATACTCATACTGACATGGACTTGATTAAATAACGTAGTAAATCTCCTTTACACTTGTATAAAGTGCTCCCATAATGTAGGCATGTGATGGTGGCCAAACAATGAATATTGAAACCCATAGTGTGATCTGCTTTATTAGTTAGATTTTCAAGAGCAGCAAGGTATTATTGACTGGTAGCCATTTCAACAGTTTTGAAATAAATGTGTGTTTATCTGTTCCTTTGATAACTTACATTTTGCAATCTGATCCCCAGAGTCCAGTGTAAAGTAATACAGGAAAACATATGAATGAAGGACTTGTCTCCAAACTGATGTTGAGGATCAGGGTCCTGTCTTAACCACAGAGCCAATAAATCTATTAACTCTGTCTTACAAAGCCATATGCCAGTTAAGCCTCTGGAGTGCAAGCTGGATTTTGTTGACTGAAGAATTAGAAACATTACCACAAATGAATCAGCTAAGATTTTCCATAGAGTAGTGTACCTACTACAAAATGAGTAAATGGCTGTAAACTAAAGCAGACAAAGTAATGATTTTAGTTTCCTCTGTCTTTTCCCACCTATATGACAATAAATAATATTAGCACACATCATTAGGGAAATATGAATGAGTACAGTTATCAGAAGAAAATTCAATTCCTTTGGGTTCATGTGGAATGCAAAAAGGTGTTTCTTCAGTTGTTAATTCGTGTGTCATGTGATTAGCCTATTAGCTAGATCAGGCTTTACAAAAAAGCAAACAAAAACACATCCCCAGAACAGTCTGTCACTGCAAGCATTGTGCAGCATTCTATTGGCACTATACTACTTTAAATACATGACTGTAAATGGCTACACAGTGTCTCAACTCACTGGCTGAGATGGCTGAGTTCATCAGCACTTTTCTGTCTTTGCATGCTAATGAGATACTGTGTGAAATATTGGAACTGGCCAGTGTCTGGTTTAGATATCAGTGGAGAAACATTGTCTTGTCTTCAGGGAAAGTTTGCATTTTAAAATACAAAAAGAGAAGTGAGTTGAGGCTTACCTAGTAGCTTAAATGTTCTTAAAACAATGCAAAGACTGAAGAATTAATTGATAGTACTCAGATATTACCTTCTAGAATAACAATACCCAGACTTGCACAAGAAGATAGTAGCTTCATATCCTAAATAAATGACTTGGCAGACAGAAAGTAGTAGGGACAGTGACAAGGTGCATGGAGTCACTTGTGTAGCTAGCCATAGTGTGAGTGAACAGGAAAAATAAGAGATGGGTTAGAAGATGAGGAACAATGGGCAACATGAAATCTAAGGCACTGAGAAACAGGCATACTTAGATTGCAAACAAGCATGCAATGCTGCTTCACTAGACTGATTTCCACTTGTATGCCACCATGCCTGGAAGTAAAATTTCCATTGTTTAGTGAGAAACATTGTCTCAGTGAGCCTGCTGGATGGATTGCCAATTACAGAGATTATAAAAAGAATCTCAGCTGGTGGGTGTGTTATAAACAAAGTCCTTGAATCTCCTCAGACTTACCCCTCGCTAATCTTTTCCTTAGTGCAACAGCACTAAAACATATTGTCAGCTGGTTTTGTTGAAGAACTTTGAGGCATAAAAGACTGAATGAATTTTGAGTACTTAATGTCATTTGGAACTCAAGGCTTCTCCAGATCTATATTAAAAAAAACAAAAAAAAGAAGGCAAAATTAGTGAATGCTTGTATGTAAATTTGGAAAGACTGCTTCTATTTTGCATCAGGATGAAACTAGAACATCATCCATAGTATAACATTTTCCATGTTATAAAACATATTGCACTTCAAAATCTGCCTGCAATGGAATACAAAGGAATAAGAAGAGCTGGGGTGGAGAAGGTGTACAGCTCCTTATCTAATTAAATACCTAGACCTGAAGCTGTCTCTCACATCTTAGGCCAGTGCCTGAAGTAATATTAATAGCTTGTGCCACCTATACAACTTTCATTTTGAGCAGAAATGCAATCCTATACCTCACATATTAAGACAAAGCAAATTCTTTATGTGAAAACAAAAACAACAAAACAACAAAAACCCCAAGATTTAAAAAAACTGCATTTGACAATGAAAAAAAACCCCAACATTTTGAAGTATTTTTTTCAGCTAGCAGTAGTATTCTGATCATGTAAAAATAATCACTAAAGTGGTAAAATTAATTGCTTACCTGAAACTCACCTTTTCTGTTACAAATGGTTTAGCAATAAACCACAATCACAGAATCACAGAATGTTAGGGGCTGGAAGGGACCTTGAGAGTCTGGTCTAACCCCCCTGCCAAAGCAGGATCACTTATTTCAGGTCACACTTTTATCATGACATAGGAACTCATCCAGGAGGGTCTTGAATATCTCCAGAGAGGGGGACTCCACAACTTCCCTGGGCAGCCTGTGTTCTGTCACCTTCACAGGGAAATAATTCTTCCTCCTGTTTTCATGGAACTTCCTATGTCCCAGCTTCCACCCATTGCCCCTTGTCCTGTGATTGGGCATCACTGAGAAAAGCCTGACTTCATCCTCTTGGCACTTCACTCTTTATGTATTTATAAACATGACTAGTGAAAAAAATAATCAAACAAACAAACAAAACCAAAACAAACATGTGCTTATTTGTCTTCCATAAAAGGGGGAGGGGGGAGGGGGGAGTAAAATACAGTCTAATTGCTGAAGTTTCTGTGAAATTCATTTCCATGTCATTTAACTACGAAGACCATTCTCACGTTTAGACATTTTCAGCATATTTTACTTTCCTTTTTGACCCTTCTGATATCAAGGATATTCTAAGACATTCTCCAAAGGAAAAAAAAAATCAATGCAAAATGACAGAATGCAATGAAAGCAATTTTGCAGGATCAAAATTCAAATGAGCAGCAGAATTTTTGGATGGTTATCAAGACCAAGCCAGCTAAGATTTTGAAGTGTGACCATTATTGCTGCATATACTAAATATAATGAAGTGAGCCAAAGTCAGTAAAATTATGTATCATCACAGAAGAACTGCACCTGTAACAGTTTAGATGTTGGTTTGGCTTTGGGGAGATTTGGATCTCAATGTACATAATATAATGAGTAAGGTTGTCTGTGGTTCAGGCTTCCTTTAGTAACATTCTACTGGCCTGTAATAGCATTTCCTTTATCCACTTGTTTAGCTGATGATAACCACCTTCAAGCACAGTGACTGGAGTAAGGATGGGATTGCCTAGTCTACAGAGTGTAGAAATTGTCAATAGCATATCATGCTTTCATAGATTCATAGAAAGATTTAGGTGGGAAGACCTTATTATTTATTATTATTTATTATTATTTATTATTATTTAGGTGGGTGACCTTATTGCTCTCTACAACTACCTGAAGGGAGGTTGTAGCCAGGTGGAGGTTGGTCTCTTCTCCCAGGCAGCCAGTACCAGAACAAGAGGACACAGTCTCAGGCTGCGCCAGGGCAGGTTTAGACTGGATCTTAGGAAGAAGTTCTATACCGAGAGAGTGATTGCCCACTGGAATCAGCTGCCTGTGGAAGTGGTGGAGTCACCTTCATTGGAGGTGTTCAAGAAGAGGCTTGATGGGGTGCTTGGTGCCATGGTTTAGTTTTTTAGTTGTTTAGGTGGGTTGTATTGTACTGTATTGTACTGTATTGTACTGTATTGTACTGTATTGTATTTAGGTGGGTTGGATTGGTTGATGGGTTGGACATGATGATCTTGAAGGTCTCTTCCAACCTGGTGTATTGTATTGTACTGTATTGTATTGTATTGTATTGTATTGTATTGTATTAAAGATGATCCAGTTCTAACCCCTCTGTCATGAGCAGGGATACCTTCCCTATCATGTGTTCACACATTCATAGAAAGATTTAGGTTGGAAGCAACATTAAAGATGCTCTTGTTCCAACCCCTCTGTCATGAGCAGGGATACTTTCCACTAGACTCAGTTGCTCCAGGCCTCATCCAACCTGGCCTTGAACACCTCCAGGAAGTGGGCATTCATGACCTCCCTGGGCAACCTGTTCCATTGTCTCACCACCCTCACTGTAAAGAATTTCTTCCTAATGTCTAGTCTAAGTCTATCCTCCTCAAGATTAAAGCTGTTCCCTCTCATCCTATCACCACAAGGCCTTCCGCAAAGCCCTTTCCCAGCTTTCTTGTAGGCCCCCTTCAGGTACTGGAATACCACTAAAAGATCTTCCTGGGGCCTTGTCTTCTCCAGGTTGATCAGTCCCAACTCTTGCAGCTTGTCTCCATAGGGTAGGTGCTCCAGCCCTGTAATCATCTTCATGCTTCATGGCCCTTCTCTGTACCCTCTCCAGAAGTTCAATGTCCATCTTATGCTGGAGGCAGTAAAACTGGATGCAGCACTCCAGGTGAGGTCACACAAGAATAGAGCAGATGGGGAGAATGACTTCCCTCTTCCTGCTGATCATACTTTTTTCCTGACAGAGCCCCAGACATGGTTGGACTGCAAGCCCACATCACCAGCTCATGTTGATATTTTTGCCAGCTGCCACTCCCAAGTCCTTCTTGAGACTGCTCTCGAACCACTCCTTGCCCAGCCTATATTTGTGCTTGGGATTGCCCCAACCCAAGCATATTACCTTGCACTTGGCTGTTGGGGAAGATTTGCCTTTGTTTGAAATAGAGAAAGCTTTGTTTAGTCTGTAGCTCAGAGAATCACAGAATCACTGAATGGCCAACACTTTGTAATGAAAGGAGAGAAGCCGGGTAGAATTTGGTTGGATGGGTTAAAATGTTGTTTTGTTACTTTGACCTATTGTGTGCCTTAATTACATGTATGCTAGTAGAAAATAGCAATCAAGATGTAACACCTTTGCTTTCAAAAAACCTATATAACCCTGATGTATAACGTAATAAACATCTTCGCTTGCTTACATCTGGTCCTGAAAGCATTGCTCTGAAGTGAATCCAAACATCTATACTTTTACACTTGGCTGTGTCAAAATTCATTAAATTGACTTGGGCCCAACTCTCAAGCTTGTCCAGGTCCCTCTGGATGGCACCCTTTCCCTCCAGTGTGTCAACCAGACCACATAGCATGTTGTCACTCTCCGACTTGCTGAGGGTACACTCGATCCCACTATCTAAATTACTGACAAAGGTATTAAATGACACTGGTCCCAATACCAACCCCTGAAGGATGCCACTTGTCACTGGTTTCGATTTGGATATTGAGCTGTTGACTGCAAATGAGTACAGCCATCCTGCCAATTCCCTATTCAGCGAGTGGTCCACCCTACAAATCCATACTTTTCCAATTTGGTGACAAGGATGTCATATGGGGCAGTATCAAACACTTTACACAAGTCCAGGCAGATGACATCAATTTCTCTTCCCTTATCCACTGATACTGTAACTCCATCACAGAAAGCCACGAAGATCATCAGGCATGATTTGTCCTTTGTGAAGCCCCATCAATTCTGTCATCTGTGTTTCTTGTATCTGCAAACAGTAGATGCTAAGCAGAACTATCAGACAAATAAAACACTAAAGACTATCACTCAAGGAAACACCACTTCTCTCTAATGAACACCCTTCACCCCCCCAAAAAAAAATACGCTGCCACACCTGTTAATTACAATCCCCAAAACAATATCAATTTCACATGCTCTTTCTTTAACTCTGTCTTCATAACACTCGCTTATTTCACTTATGTCCTTCTTTACAGGAGTGGATGATCAGCAAAACAGTATTTTGTGGGTGAAAGACAACCTAATACTCTTCACAGAATAGGGAAGATTTTAATTACATTGTTCCTTGGCCTCTGGTCTGATCAAAAAAGTCTTAAATCTCAAATGGTGAAAATGTTAATGCTTATGGTATTTTTTGTGATGTATCTGGGGTCTGCACTGATACTTTTTCATTCCATGAGAGAAGAAATTCCCCACACTGTTGGATTTGCTGGCTAAGCAAATACATCTTTTTGTTTAGAGTCAGTGCCACTGAAAGGCCATGGGCACCTCTCTCTGCACACCTCACTCATGAACACCTCTCTTTGTGACTTGGAGAGACTATCTCCCCACCAAAGGGGGACAAAAGGACCACAGCCTTCAGGGTCAACTTGTTGCATCTAAGCAAGAAGACCCTCCTGGAATGTACACCCACCACCAAGAACTTGGACTATGCCCATAAGTCCTCTTGGGAACCAAGAGTGATGATATATTTCTTTTTCCTCTTACTTCTTAACTGTCCTTCCCTCTCTCTGTTTTATCTCTCCTCCTCCCCATTTTCCCTCTGCTCTGGTCCAATCTAATAAACCAATCTCATCAGCCATTTGACATTAGTCCACTTTTATTTACTTCAAGGGAATTTTTGAATCCTAGCGTGACCTTCCCCACTGCCCAGGGTTGGCTCAGGATACTGTTTTGTGACACCTCCTCCTGCTAATTTTAGTTACTTTAACCCCAGAAGTCAACCTACATCTCATCTACTGTCTTCTGCTTAGGCACTCTTGGCACTGTGTGAACTACCTCTTTGTGAGTCTGATCCCTGAGCTGCTGTGGTCAGCAAGTGGTTTTGTCACTAGTCAGCTCTCCCACTGATTACTCTTGGAAAGAAGTGATGCCTGGTTTTCAGATTGAAATGGACAGCCTACCCTACGATTCACAAAGAAAGAAACATTCTGTTGAAAACTGTTCCCTGATTTCCTAAATGATTCATAAATCCTACATTCAAATCTCAGTTGATTGTAGGATTAGTATGGAAAGTTTCACATAGCTCTGTTCTTCTTGGGCAAGTTAATTGAAATGATCAGAGAACTGATATAAGTTGCTCTTGGACAAGTTGCCAAATCTCCACTTCAAAGACCAATAAGAATCTGAAAAGCTTCAGGAATCATGTTGCCTTGAGCAGCTGACATTGCCATTTAAAAATAAAACCCCAAATACATTCTGAAACTCATTTCTATTTCTCAGAGGTCTTTCCTTGTATTCACCAATATTTTTATCTGGTATAGTTATCAGATCTTACTATAAATGCCGGCTAACAGGTAAAAACAAACAAACAAAAACCCCCACCAAAACTAAAACCTGGAATGTGGATTGGAAAACTAAAGCAGCAAATAATTTGTGTGTGGAATCCCACCAAAGTAGTCTTTGGTCCCTTTTGGGGTTGTGGTTATGGGCACATGCTAAAAGCTCCTTCCAAAGAGGAACATAGCTGTGGAACACAGATGTTACCTAGTTTCAGTCCTAGACTAAAATTGAAAATATACCAGTTCAGCCCCACTCTGCTGTTTCATCTGTGTTACTGCAGGGACAAGAATACAGAATTCACTGACAAGGAGAAGAGATAAAGTCAAAATAAAAATAGGAAATCTAGAGACCTTCTAGGACTCACTTCCTATTTTCACAGATAATTTTTGTTTTATTTAAATTTAGCAGCTCTTGGAAAGCTGTCAGTCCAAGCAGGAACAAGTATCAGAAGAAAACAATCACCGTTCTTCTTATGTCCTGCTGAAGATGCTCAGATATTACTGAGCTCAGACACTTTTCCTGTGAATAGAATGGAATAGAATAGAATAGAATAGAATAGAATAGAATAGAATAGAATAGAATAGAATAGAATAGAATAGAATGGAATAGAATAGTCCAGGTTGTAAGAGACCTTCAAGATCATCATGTCCAACCCATCATGCAACACTATCTATTAACTAAAGCATGGCACCAAGCACCCTGTCAAGTCTCCTTCTAAACACCTCCAAAGACTCCACCACAACCCCAGGCAGCCCATTCCAATGGGCAATAACTCTCTGAATGAAGAATTTCTTCCTAACATCCAGTCTAAACCTCCCCTGGTGCAGCTTGAGACTGGGTCCTCTTGCTCTGGTGCTGGTTAACCTGGATAGATATTTTTTGACAGTCTGCCATTTTATGAACAAAAAATATTAAGACAAATTAAAATTAGTAATAAAAAGGTGGTGAAGCATTAATGGGAAAAAAAAAAAAAAAGAAAAGTTGACCAGTTCTGCCTATTGTCAGAGTAAATCAAATCTTTCAACCTTGCTTTCATGAGACAGAAGCTGTTACATCTTTTCCCCTGTGAAGGCTCAGGAAGGCAAAATAATTTTTTGGAAAACACAAGTGACTCGCGTTGAGTGAAGCAGTAGCTTCATCCCTAGGGGTCTGAGTTAGAATCCTAAATAACATGCAAACAGTGTCTCCCCTTATAATGTCATCCTTGGTGAGGTATTTGAAAGAATTATCTATTCCAACTAGGCAATTTTGACAGCATCTGGTATTGCTTAAATATATATTAACTGTATTAAACTGAACTGAACTGAATGTAATGCTGTGAAGCTTCAATATAGGCTATTGGAAGACATAAGGAGATAAACTATACACAAGGAGAAAACTCTGTCTCTAACCTTCTGCTTGTCCTGGTAACATAGAAAATTTGCAATATGCAACAATTCCCTTGACTTGCTGAACAGCAGGTGCCCATCTTTTCATTCAGCTGTCCAATAACTGTTTCCTTACAACTCTCCCTCATCTCCCTAATGGATTCTCTCATATTTTTGTAATGCAAATTTAGAATAAGGAAGAACAGGTTCTGTTTGAACTACAATTATCTCAATTCACCTAGTAACCAATGCATCTGAAATCTTACTCTGTCCTGTGAGCATTCTACTTAAATGACCAATCACCTTTCCCACCCCCCAGAGTTACATCTTTTACAAATGAAAATGATGGCTGTATTTTACAAACAATAGAAACCACAGGGTGTGAGGATTGTGAATAAGGAATCTTGTTTCCCCTGTGCTGTTTTGGTTTGTTTTTTCCTTCATTTTTTTCCCAATAAATGCTAAACCATCTGTAAAGTAATTAAAAAATATGAAAATGTATTATTGTCCTACATCCTGGGTAATCAACTGAAAGGGCTTACTGTTAGTTCAGGACCAAGGAACACCGTTGTGAGATGTTACAGAAGGGGTTAAGAAGAATATTCCATTGAAAAAAACAACCCACCAGTTAGGGGATTAAATGTCAAGAAAAGACTGTATGTATTTTCTGCATATATTTTAAACATCTATGTTCTGAATTATATGCCATATGCACTCTGGAAAGGTCTTGTGCCCACAGTTAAAATTTAATGCAGTAAATTCAATGTTGCCATGGACTTTGGGACTGCTAAAATAAAGAATTAAAACTCCAAATCTCTGACCTGAATAGAAAGAATATATAAATATCAAATGTAGCTCTTAGGCATGTAGTACAAAACTGGAATCTCAGCAGCCATCAAGCAGTCACCTATGTGTCCTTAGATGCCTCCACATTCATCCTGGAGATTTCATATCCATTTATATACTCCTGCACATTCTGCACCTCATTTCCACATAAATCTTTTGGTATTCAGAAAATGGGTGGCACCACTCTTTTGGCTGTGAGGAATATGGTCAAATAGGTGTGCTCTAACTATGGATAAGCATTCATCAAAACTGCCACAGATTGCCACTGCGACATTTCCACAACAACTTTTTGCAGCATGCTCTAGGTTAGAGAAGTGAAAGACTTGATTTTTAAGCTTTCTTTAAAGTGATTTTTATGTAAGTGGATTGGTTGTTCAGTTCTCTAGGGAAGCTGGCTCTTTAGCCCTTCCATTAAAGTCATTGCTGAGAATGAGTGAAGGTCATGAGGGGTATGAGTGAAGCATGGCCTTGGCAATGAGGGCACTTATCTGGAAAACAAGAAGGTATATATTTATATTCCAGTAGACAGAGAAGGGAATAAACCTACTTCTAAATCCTAAGCAAATACTTCATCTCCTTCTAAACAAGAAAGGAGAAAAGATTCCAGCAAATATTGCTAGCACTCTCCTTTAACTTGTAAAGAGAGCGCAGGCTGCCTTTGCATTTCAGCATTTGACACATTTGACACAGCTCCTGACAGTTGCTGTTGGATAAAACCCTGCAACAAGCTAAAGCAGAGTTTCTGACTTCTTGACTGAACTCTCATAGGAGGCAGCCCAAAATGGAACTGTTCTGTACTTGAGTAGCTCAGATCTCTAAGTACCAAAAGCCTAGAGGTAAAAAACCTAAGAATTCTATGAAATTTAGGCACCTCCAGGGCTAATCACCACAGAGGACTAATTTTGATCACAGATTTGGATTTAAACACCCAGATTCCAGTAAAATGGTGTTTTAAACACCTATACACAGTGTCGGATCTCATTTCTAGTCTTTCAGTGTTTCAGTTTCCCCATGTATTACCTGGATAATTTCTCTCAGTAGTATGCAGCTATTATGAGGATGGATTTGGTATACAGAGTTAATGTAATGATGATAGTAGCATCTAAGAAGACAGATTAAAATAAATTGACATAATACCACTTAAAATGCTGAAAAGAATTAGATACATATTTTGGTCCTTATGATTTGTTTGATTCTTAGCAGGTTACATTAATCTTCTGTTCAAATGACCCTGTTTTTCTGTGACATGGGCTGTAATTTTAAAACTAGCATCTCTTTTTAAGTTCTCTGGCATGCAAGATTAAAGAGTACTTGTAGAGTTTTGCTTTACATCAGTGTAATGGATGTTTATCTGTTCCATTTGTAATTATGCTAATGTTATTTTTATTTTTAGTTTCTGTTCTCTCTTTTTTTTTTTTTTTTTTGCATATAGATGGGCACCATAGAGGAAATATCTTCACTTTGGAATGTTCAGAGAGACCAAGCCTGGATCAGGAAGAAGGGGAGATTGTGCTTTCCCTAATGGCAGCTGACCTCGCTCAGCTGGGAAAAGCTTCTGGGGAGCAGGATATGTGCAGCAATGTGAAGGACACAGAACAAAAAGAGGGTTCATAGAAGAAACAGAGTAACCAGAGAGGATCAGTAAGCAGGGAAGCAGCCAGGCCTCCCAGGGGATAGATGTTTACCATAAGGAGAAGATGTAGTATTTCTTGTTTATGATAATGTTAAAACAAAACTTAACTTTTAGTTTAAAAGTCTGTTTATAAGTCCTGATGGTATCTTGGTATGCTCACTTTAAATATAATGCTCATGCCATGTTATCACAAATCTTATGATCATTGGCAGTCCTATCACAGTCAGACATGTTTCTCATTCAAACTCTGTTTCCCTTTCTAAACAAGTTTCACCTATTCAGTAACTCATGTTTTTAAAATACTTGGAGCGAGTCACCTCCAGGAAGGATTTTGGCTTTCCGATTCGATGTGGCTAGATGAGAAAGTCTCATCAAACTTCAGGTGCACTTACATGACAAATTTGCATACTGAGAAAATAGTGACATCACCCACCCCCACCCACACCCCCAAACAAAGCAAAACAAAACAAATAATTTAACATGTGGAGGATGTTTCACTCTGGCAGCAATGTCCAATGTCACCAGTATCATTCTACATAGGACATTAGCTGTGTAAAGTGACATAAAGAAGATTCATTCACATTAGAAATGTGAGTAAAATTTTATCCTGTTGTTTGAGAAGGCGGCAGCCTGAAATGCAGTATCCCATGGAACTCTGTGTCAGGCAAGCAGCTACCAAGGAATATGGGCTGAGCAAAGTAATAGCCATTTAATCTCCTCAAAACTTTGATGGCTTTGTGAATAAATTGTCTTTGACCTTCTTAGGAAAGAAGCCTGGAGGCTGCTGGTGCTAAACGACAGGGCCATCATCAAAAGGATGACCACATGGACAAGTACTGCAGCTTTGTTTATACCACAGCCAAATGGCAAAGGACACATATTCCATTAAAGAGATTGTGAAAATATTTCACCAGAGGAAGAAAGGGTGCCACATTCCTTTGAAAAGCAATCTGAATCTAGAGGGCAGGTATCAGTAAAGAGTCTTCTTCATTTGCACAGGAAAACAATGAAATGACTTGGCTGTCTCGCTAGCAAGAGGCCTGAGCCACTTTAAAGATGTTGAAGCAAGTCCAATGAACATGAACCATATATGAGATGTGTATGTGGTTATATCCCTTCCCATTTTGCTCTTCCCTGCTGTACCAGGAATAACTACTTCTTGTTTTTTTAAAAGAAGAATGAAATGTTGCATCCTTTTCATACAATTATGATGTAAGTAAGCACATAATTTATCTATGTCTCTGTTACTTGGTGGTCTTTTATTTAGTTTCTCTCTCTCTCTTTTACCTAGATGTTAAAACAAAGAATCTTAGCAGTACCATGTTTTCTAAAGTGCTGCTACCAGTACATGACATTTTTACCAACAGAAGGCCTAATAGTGTCAAAAGAGCACAGGAGGTCCCATAAGCAGAGAGTAGGGGCAGTTTCATGCAAGAAGTGAAATTATAATGTATCTTATTAGTAAATCAAGTCATTTTTTCTTTGCAATTTCTGAATTCCATAGGGTCCATGAAACACATATTTAAAAGGTGTGCAGAAGTACCTTAATCATTAAACAGCCAGGAAAAGTAGTTGAAGCTTTATTAAAAATTGACTAATAGGCATTCCAAATAACTGAACTGACAGGCTGTTTTGACAGCTGCAAGCAACAAATGTGCTTTCTCTAAACAGTTGGTGTAAATCTTTTAGAGTTCTAGAAAGAGAAATGATGTACTGATTTAACTTTAATCAGTTTATAAAGTTACAAAATATTCCAACTGTTCACCTGACAAGTTGAAGTTATGCTAATTGGAGATACTGCCAATCATTTCAATGGCAGAGTCTGACCTGAAAGTTTTGCCAAGTTCTCACACAACGAGAAAGGTGAAAGGTAAGGACTGAAAAAAGTTTTGGTTAGCTGAAAATGTAAATTAAGATTAAAAGATGTCTCTGACATTGATTTCCAGAAAGGTATCGAAGTGTACTATCTGACTGAAGTAAGTGAATTTTGCAAACAACTATCAGCTTTTAAAATCAGGCCACAACTAGCTAACAAATATGACAAACAACCTGCACTTTGAGTGGGCTAACAGGAAAAAATAATAGGCAATTATATTGTTTTAAAAAAAAAGGGGGGGGTGTGGAAATCTGAGAGAGGCTACAGCAGCAGGAAGAAAGATGGGGGGGCGGGGAAAGGCGGGAAAAAAGGCAGGAAAAGAAAAGATGTGATAGAATTAAGGTCAGATTTTACAAACATTAATTTATTACAAAGGAAAAAATTGATCACATAGGCAAGTGTCAGAAAAGAGACAGCAAAATGTTTAAAGGACAAACAAAATTTTAAAAAGATAAGGTAACTGAAGACTTGAAAAAACTAATGAAAAATACTATGCAAGTAGTGATCTTGAAGGTCTCTTCCAATCTGGTCTGGTCTATTCTATTCTATTCTATTCTATTCTATTCTATTCTATTCTATTCTATTCTATTTTAATCTATTCTATTCTACTCTATTCTACTCTATTCTACATAATTAAAATTGGCATGAGTGTACAACACGCTAATATAGCACTGAGAATAAGATCATGTCGTTATTCAGTCTTTAGGTATTGTTTTAAGCTGTGTCTACAAGTACATATTTTATCTCTTGAATTGGAACAAATGTTATAAAACTCACAAAATTCAAATAATGGGGATGAATTCACCAAATACTGCCACACTGAACTTTTCTGATGATTGATTAAGATATTGGACTTAGGTATAATAACTGAACAAGAAATCTACATGATGTTTTCAAGGGTTTATTTGATTTAATTGCAGAAGTCTTTTAGTCATTCAGTATGAGAAAGAGTGCTGTTGGAAATGTATGTTTGGCAGTTATCAATTTTAAACTGCCTTTAATTCCAAGAGGGAAGAACAATTGAACCAGAGACTGTTAGTAAAGCTGTTTTGCAAATGAAATTTGATTGATATTTTTAGATTTCTCGGGACTGTATGTGGCACAGCTTTGTATAAAATACATTTGTTTAAAATGAAAGAGAGCTCAGAATTGCCAGGAACAATTTAAACCCCATAAATGTTTCCTCTAAATTGAATCAGAGAAGGCTGGGAAGCCTCTAAACACTGTACAGGGATTCAATGTTTAGATTTTAAATGAAACAATTTGAAAAATTGGAGCCTTGCCATCATTTATAGCACTGTCAGAGTCAGCGCTGTTGTATAATAGGCTGATTTTCCTCTTCTGTTCTTATCTGATCTTTACTGGAGACTTTCACTATTAAACATAGCAAATGAGGGGAGTGGGAGGAGTGGAGAGAACAAAAAGTTAAATTAAACCTTACCATAGAAAAGCATTTTCAGAAATTCCACTTTAAATTTAATAGGGAAATTTTTGCTTACACCCAAGCCTAAAGACCATTTTTATGAAACACAAGAAAACATCTCAGATATTTACTCGTTTCATTATATCCAAATACATTAATTTCTTGGTTTCAATGAAGATTTATGCAACCTATATTGCACAAGGTAAGTGTAAATAAGAGCTATAAATTGCTAAGCAGCTAATGTTGCTTGTGAATGGACCTATTGTTCTCTAAACAGCCTGAATTTTAGAGAATTCAGCTAACTTAATGCCTGTGAGGTGCTATACAGGAAAAATGCTATAAAAATCTAATAACAATAAATATGCATTGGTACTAAGTTATATTACTTTAGGTTAAAGTGCATGCATTTAGAGCTTATTAATATATATAATTAAAAGGGTTTTAAATTAAAAATAGTGTGGGGACATGTGTGTCCAGCTCACCACATATGTATTTACTCCTTCATTTGATCTAATGCCTGAGTATTAATTCTTGGAAATACAGGCTATCTAGAAATATCTGAATTGTGAAGAGGGAGAATACTGCAAGCTACCAGTGCAGTCTGCAGTGAAATTCTCATTAGTGGAGGACACTCAGCACCAGGGCAGCTTTTGCTCTAACTTTCAGAAAGTTAATGTTTTAAGACAAGATGTAGAACTTGGAACCTGAAGTGGTCCTACAGGCATCTCAAAATCAGTGTATGTAAAGCAATGCACAATAGAGGAATGCTCCAATGTTAGATATGCCAAGTGAAATTCAGGCTGAATATTAGGAAGAATTCCTTTACTGAAAAAGTTATCAGGCATTGCAACAAGGGTGCCCAGGATAGTGGTGGAGTCCCCATCCCTGGAGGTATTTAAGAGGTACATAGACATAATGCTTAGGGATATGATTTATCAAGGATTTGTCAGTGCTGGATTAGTGATTATCCTCAATGATCTTTAAGGTGTTTTCCAATCAAGGCAATTCTGTGATTCTGTAACTAACTCAGCAGAACAACACTGAGAACAAACCTGATCTGAGAAGAACAGCATATCTTCTCATTATGTATGGCCAGTGTGAGGATTCAAAGTAAAAGATTGTGTTTTGCATTATGCTAGATTTCAGTGGCAGTGATCACAGCAGCTCCTTAGCACTACTATATTCAGCCTACTGAGAGGCAGAGATAATTACTATGTGATGTGGAGAAACAGGAGAGGTTAAAGTGTGAACAAGCTTTAACTCTTGCTATAGATAGTATCTGCAAATCTAACAAACAAGAGAATACAGAATCATAGAATTATTTCAGCTGCAAAAAGACCTTTGAGATCATCAAGTTCAACCATTATCTAACTATCAAGTCTGTTGCTAAACCTTAGCACCACATCTCTGCACTTTATAAATGCCTCAAGGTGTGCCAGTGGAGGTACAGATTGGATATTGGGAAAGATTTCTTAATGACTGTGGTACAATGGTATAGGCTGCCTGAATGGTGGAGTCACTATCTCTAGATGTATTTAAAAGACATACAGATGTGGTGCTGAAGGACATGGTTTAGTGGTGGCTTGGCAGAGCTGTTAGCAGTTGGACTTGAACTTTAAAGTCTATTTCAACAGCAATGGTTCTATGTTTCTATGGGTAATAAGAATACTTTGCAAAAGAACCAAACAGAATAACTAATTTCACTTGCAGTGATTCCTCAGATCAATATAACTCATTATTTTGACTCTGATGGTAACAGAAAACACTTGTTTAAAAAGAAAGGTAATTACTTTTTAGTTAGGTACTTTCTTTTAGTGCGGTTTTAATTAATATGTATTAATTAAAATGAATGTGTTCATTAGAGTTGATATACAGCAACTCTGAATAGCAATTTGTTAGTTACTGTAAACATGAATGGTACTTAGAAAAGTGTGTCTGATCTTGAAAACAATAATTTGACCATCAAATTCTACGAGATTAAAATTAAATGTATTTTGGGATGAGGAATCAGGAAGGAAGTTTTAACAGGTCACAGGAAAAGGTAGCACAGCCTAAAATAGGTTAGATAAAAAGTATCATGGGCTACGACTTCTTTTGTGATGCTCCTCTCTTAAAACCAGGCAAAGTCCAAGGCAACACGTTACAAAATGGTAATCTTCCTTTTCTTTGATGCTCTACTTTAGCTAAACCTGAACATAGTGAAATATAACAAAATTATCCATCAACTTCAAGTCATTCCTTAACCCTGAAAGAGAATGGGAGGGAAGTGGAGGCAAATATACAAATGGCATCATCATTGGGAAGAGACCAAATGACCAAAGACAATTTGAAAGAAACTTGCTTAGTTTATTAGGGCCCATTAAAATTCTTGGGTGTTCAGACAGGGCAAAACCCAGCCTGTACTGCTACGCAGGATTGCTATGCAGACCTCTGCTCTTTATTTCTTTGTTGCATGTTTACTTTAAGAGTTATGTTTTGAGGACCCTTTTGAGAAAGTATCTTATTTTCATTTTATACTTGCAGTGGACAGTCCTTTGTTTGTTTGCTAAGTATTTTTCTATCTTGTATTGTGCCTCTCCAAATACACTCAAATCAACAGTCTGTCTCTTATTTAAATGCTTGGGCATATTAAACTGGACAGGTAGAATATTCATGCAACTTAAAATAAAACAATATAATACAATATGTAAGCACTAAATAATTAACATCATTAATCTTTTTCCTGAGCCACAAGTTCTCATAAACTACAGGTATATTGCAGAGTAGTAATAAAAGGCTATGAAGTGCCCTGAGCCATCCTCGCCAGAATTGCCAGTGCTAGGCTGTAAACATCGTTGCTCATCTCATATTTTTAATGTGCATTTTAAGTAGGAAATTATTGTTGAGGATCCATCCTTGCTTTGTGCAAGGAAAAAACACGTCTGTGTTGGCCTCTAGGAGCACTTTTTTTTATTATATCGGGGTGATGTTGTGTATTTTCAGCTAGTCACAGAAATAATTATGAGCACTGGAGAGGAGGAGGTGTGTGGAACACACCAAATAAAACTTTAGCACATTTAATAAGCATTTCTCATTTCTCCAGAGCTTGCTTGCTTGCTTGCTTGCTTGCTTCCTTCCTTCCTTTCTTCCTTCCTTTCTTCCTTCCTTTCTTCCTTTCTTCCTTTCTTTCTTTTCTTCCTTTCTTCCTCTCTTCCTTTCTTTCTTTCTTCCTCTCTTCCTTTCTTTCTTTCTTCCTTTCTTCCTTTTCTTTCTTCCTTTCTTTCTTTTAGTTTTTATTTTGTAACATACCTTTAATTTGGGCTCTCAGAGTAAGTGCTTCATTTTTTATCCCTTTGAGAGTTTTTGCATTTACCTGAACCATCTTTTTATAGGTACTCTCAGAAAAAAGAGGTTGATGAGACAATTTACCCAACTCCTCAAAGTCCAGAATTGCGCTCCTTTGGTATTCTGCTGTGACAGAAACACACTCTTCTTTATTTTCCTTCTTTCTTCTCTAGTTCTGAAATCTGATTCTGAAACGATGCAAGTAAAGAGTACATGCTGATATCTCCAGAAAATAGGCACACAATTTTTGGTGGCTTTTGTATGGGTTTCTTCATCACTGAATATGCTATGAAACTGAGATGCATTTTGACTGTTACTTATCATTTGCTTTTATAGAATCATAGAATTGTTAGGGTTGGAAGGGACCTCAAGGATCATCTAGTTCCAACCCCCCTGCCATGGACAGGGACACCTCACACTAGATCAGGCTGCTCAGAGCCACATCCAGACTGACCTTAAAAAACATCCAGGGATGGAGCTTCTATCATCTCCCTGGGCAACTTGTTCCAGTGTCTCACCAGCCTCATGGGGAAGAACTTCCTAACATGCACTCTGAATCTACCCATTTCTATTTTTGTTCCATTCCCCCTAATCCTATGATTACCTGACACCCTAAAAAGTCCCTCACCAACTTTCTTGTAGGCCTCCTTTTAAAAAGTACTACATGATTGTATGTACAATACAATACACCAGGTTGAAAGAGACCTTCAAGATCATCACGTCCAACCCATCAACCAATCCAACCCACCTAAACAACTAAACCATGGCACCAAGCACCCCATCAAGTCTCCACCTGAACACCTCCAATGAAGGTGACTCCACCACCTCCACGGGAAGCTGATTCCAATGGTCAATCACTCTCTTTCTGTAAAACTTTCTCCTAACCTCCAGCCTAAACCTCCCCTGGCACAGCTTGAGACTGTGTCCTCTTGTTCTGGTGGTGGTTGCCTGGGAGAAGAGACCAACCTCTGCCTCTCTACAACCTCCCTTCAGGTAGTTATGGAGAGCAAGAAGGTCGCCCCTCAGTCTCCTCCAGGCTAAGCAACCCCAGCTCCCTCAGCCTTTCCTCATAGGTCTTGTGTTCCAAACCCCTCACCAACTTCGTTGCCCTTCTCTGGACACATTCCAGCAAGTCAACATCCTTCCTAAACTGAGGGGCCCAGAACTGGACACAGTACTCGAGGTGCGGCCTAACCAGTGCAGTGTATAGGGGCAGAATGACCTCCCTGCTCCTGCTGGCCACACCGTTCCTGGTGCAGGCCAGGATGCCATTGGCCCTCTTGGCTGCCTGGGCATACTGCAGGCTCATGTTCAGCCTCCCATCAACCAGTACCCCCTGGTCCCTCTCTGCATGGCCACTCTCCAGCCACCCTGTCCCCAGCCTGTAGCACTGCATGGGATGTATGCTTATAAAGCACACTTGTATCCTTACATTATTTGTTTCTCACAATTTTTTGATCAGAACTAATTATATTTGGTGTTTGGATGCTAGAGGAGTAAAATAAAATTATGCAGTGCAAGCATTTTAAATTTGATTAAGATTTGCTGGCTCTTCCCAGACAAGACTTAGTAGTAAAGCTGTAAGGACATGAACAACCGAACAAAAGTCCAGACACTAGAAAGACCAAACTGAAAATGGCAAGGGAGGAAATAGCATTGAGACTTGACTGAAGAAACTGTCTGACATTTTCCCTTTCAACAAGACTCTGTGCTGCTCTGTAAATAAGATTCTACTACTGGAAAGTGTGGTTTACTAGGAGTGACATGAATTTTCTAGTATATTAAATGCCCCAGGAGCTTTCATGAAAGTCAGCACTATTTGACTAAAGAAAATGTTTGATCTGGGTATATATATGAGACTTCATAACACACGGGTCAATGTATAGACTATAAGTGAGGTCAGCTTCAGTTCCTGTTCATGTTCTTCTCTAAAGAAATGAAGCACTTCCCATTCCTCAGTTTTCTCAGCTATGAAGAGGGAAGCTTCACTATCTATGCTAGATGAATGATGGAAGATTAAAATAGTCTATAACTGGAACTGCCTGGTTGTACACAAGTTGCCATCAGAAATTTTAAATGATTTGATTGCATATTCAAAGTCTGTATTTGTGATAAAACACCTTCCAAAAGAAAAAAAAAAATGCAGTCATTTTCAAAGCAGTCTTGTAAGCAGTGCAGATAAAAATTTTACTCTGATGTTTTTTGTTCAATTAGATGGCATGGGGGGTTTTGTTCATTTTTATTTGTGTTGGGTTTGTTGTTGTTGTTGTTTTGTGAAATTGTTGTTGGTTTTGTGGTGATGAAGCAGTATTTAGTTTTCTTAACATGTACAGAAGTTCCAGTGGACTTTGAAGCACTTTTGATGAACACAGAATCATTTTGTTATGTTTCGTTTATTTTAAGTGCTGTTGCATTTTGATTATTTTAAGTATTTTTCTCTTTCCAGACAACATTCATCAACAGAGGTACTGAGGGGAATATTTTTTTGGAAGGGGCAACAAAAGATTCACCTCAGCTGACAAATGCTCAATGGGCTATATTTCATGTGTACCTGTGAGCCTTGAAATCATTTGAAAGGACAGGCACGCTGGAGAAATTGAATCCTGAATATAGATATAACCTCTGGGAGAGAGATACCCCTTGGGAGCCCCTGTCTTCTGAAAGGCACATTTTTCTCTGTGTGTTTATGGTTTCACTCTTTTGCGAACCTTTACTTTGTGGAATGAAAGGATCAATATTATCTAGCAGAACAGGTGCTTGTGTGTCTTTCTCATGAAATATAAAAGAATCTAATGGTAGACACTTTTTATTTGCTCCAAATTCTTCTAAATCCTGAATCCTACATTTAAGGGAAGACTTCCTTTATGTGCACTTGACTGACTGTGCCACAGCCAGTTGGATTTATGTTGTGTCAGAGTACAGAGGCTGATACGCCTCTTACTCTCACAGAACTGTAGGAAACAATTGCTTCTAACTTATTCAAGAGAACAAGTTTATATCATAAGGCTAAAATAAATAGGAACATGACTGGAAAGGAATATGTTCATTTAAGACTGAACAGTTAGCTGTGCTTCCTCTAATGTCTCTGAATGATGCTGTGAGAAAAATACTCTCACTGCCAACTAGATTTTTATTATTTAATAAATTAGTGGGGAAATTCTAAAAATGCTTTCTCTGTCTGAAAGCCATAATAATTGTACACATAGTTTCTGCTTTTTGTCTCTGTATATAAATGACTGAGTAGATTAGGAAGCCTTGGGTGTGTTGATTAAGATAATTGTTCACAGAATACAGAAATTGCATTACAAAATGGAGACATTCCTGCCTGTTTCTCTGCTCTTTAAGTCAGTGAACAAAGGGTGGCCAATTGGCATAGAATTTTTGGACAGCATTTGCAAAACTTGTAAGTCTGTAAGCATTTTTATGATTGCTCAAAGATTACAGGTGAGTTTAGAGCAAGACTGAGTTTAGAGCTCTGAAAAGTTTTCAGCCAGTGTCTTCATAAGATCCAGTGGAGAAAAGACAAGGAGAATGTATAGATTCAAAGGGGTCATTCGTGGCTAGTTGGCCTTCTGTGTCCTTTTATACTTTTTAGTGAACTTTGCCATTTTGCACCTCCCCCATTTTTTACATTTCTTGGGTAAAACAGAAATATTTCCTCAATCCTAGATTGTGGTTCCAAGCAGTGATATACTAGCTCTTACTGTAATACTCAACATCACTCTTACCAGGGTGTATTCCTGGGACCTATTCACCATTAAACTTTAGTGACATCCAAAGTCATTTGATAACAAATAGTTGATTCAGTCCATTTGTTGTATTTTGGAGATTTATATGGATTAATATTTCATTCTTTACAACTTTTTTTCAAGGAATACTTTATTCATTCATCTATTTTTTAAAAAAGTGTAAATAAATGCATAACTAAATAAATAAAATGACTGCTATTTATATTATAGGGCTGATGGAAGTAATTAATGCATACATTTGTTCAAGTGTCAGAAAGAAACAAGAATATATGCAGGTAGATCTATTTGGTAGTTTGCCATTTTTCTATAGACTTCTCTGGAATTACAGCCTGTGCCAATGAGTATAATATCAGGTTCCCAGCAAACTTCAGTGCACTCATTCACTTGGCTAGCCATGAATTTCTGTGGATGAGGCTTAAAAAGACATCTTTTTATATTTGTCTTTCAACATGGCAATTAGGATAACAGATCATGCCCCCACTACAATCTATGAATCAGTGAGACAACTGTGCTTGTCTATGGTAATGCATATCACAACCCTGAGGCAAAGCACAAGCGAGCTGGGGAAAGCTCAGGGAGAGCTGTCTAACAAAATGCATTTCTACCTAAGGCTGCTAATATCCTCTGAAACCTGTGAGTCTCTTTTAGCAGCTCTAACTCGATGGGAATTCCAATTAGGCTGTCTTTACTAAAGATGTCTCTGATATAGATAACTTTGGAGACCACCTACATCTCCAATTAGTATCTCTGAAGGTGCATGAAATCTTTTTTTGTGAATTAATATGTACATATTCTTGGGAGGAGGTGTTTGATCCCTCTGTGCTTGTACTACTTTCCTCTGTTTCTTCCAATGACATTTCTTGTTGTGTCAGTCTGTGGTAATGATGACCATCGAGCTAATTTTCAGAGGATCATATTAACACTAACCTTTGGCTCACCCATCTGTTCCTCACTTTATTGCTTCAAATGTCTCCTTTCTGGCTCAGTGTTAAACTGGAATAGAGGCAAAATTCCTCCAAGCCCAGCAGGGCTTTGCTGGACCATTTCTGACTGCAGAAGGCTGCTTAGTGCGGTAATCTGAATCATTTGCTCTTGTCATTGTGGTTTTCTTAACACTGAACATCTTGCTGGATGTCTATGGCAAATAAAACATCTGTGGATGACAGTAGGATTTCCTCTCAAAATAACAAAGGAACACATCTCAACTCCTGTCTTCTGACAGGGGTTTGGAGCTCCCCTTGGGTCTCCTCTCTCCAGAGAACGAGCAGTTCCTAGGTTGTTAAGCTCGTATATTTAGATGCTAAGCACAAATGTGCAAAGCTAGGGATAAATTGGAGAGTTCTGAAACCCTCTGCTTTTGTGTAATGACATGATGAATAGTTCAGAAGAACT
The DNA here is from genome assembly GCA_015227895.2 of Colaptes auratus. NCBI lineage: Eukaryota > Metazoa > Chordata > Aves > Piciformes > Picidae > Colaptes > Colaptes auratus. The sequence goes on along the minus strand of CM037640.1, from coordinate 49,361,906 downwards.
GCAGGTATATTTCTATTGTAAGAATGCAGAAACATACAAATATGACAGTATTTTCAATGCATTCATTCACAATCCCTTATATAGTTATTGGTAAAGACTTAATTAGTGCTGGAGCAGTACACAGAGAGAAAACTATTAAATCTAGTGTGTATTAGGAACTTAATACTCTCTGTATTAGCACTTTCCCTCTTTTTTGTGTGGGTTTTTCTTGTTGTTGCTGTTGTTGTTTTGGTTTGGTTTTGGGGTTTTTTTGGCAGGCAAAAATGGAGTTATTGTTTTTTCTTTCTGACTCTGTCTTGAATGTCTCTGACATAATTTCAATAGAAAGTGTCCCTTTCTTATGTCTTCCAACTCTAAAAGCAAATATACAAATGCAAAACAAAACAACAAAACACGCTTCAGACTACAAGAACATAATAATAACACCATGCCAGATTTGTTGCTGCTGGGAAATTTTATCCTCCAGATTGCTTTCAGTGCACCATCATAAAATATATTTTAATGTAATTTAAAACATATGTTTTAGAGTGTGTTCTGTAGCAACTGAAGAAAAATGTGAAGAACCAAGCCATTAAATTTTCAGTACATTTTACATACCTTAAATCCTGATACTAAGAATTATTTTGCATTGCAATAATTTTATTCTTCTAATTTAAGTTCAGGTGTCAGGCTAAAACTCTGGGTCCGGATGACAGCTAGATGAAGGATCTTTACTCTCCAGTCCAGCAAGCTACAGCGAGAAGCAAGGAACGGGGAAGGGAGGCAACAAAATCATCAGGTAAATGAATTCAGCCTCTTAATATCAGCCATAATGTAGAAACTGCCATCATGCAAATCTGTGCTTAGTGAGCAAAAAACCTTCTCCAAGGTTTTCCATCAATGTCAGCTGTACACCTACATGGGTTTAAACCAAGAAGCCTGTTGTAATAGAAAAGTATCATACATTTATTTCCCAAATATTTTATTCTTAGCAGAATGCTTTAGTGACTAAATTAGATACTTATCTGTTGCTGTGTACTTGATCGAATACACAGTGTTTGAGGTAAGAAAATATATATATGAATTATTTGGTATATATGTTTTATGCTACAGTTAATTCCATGGAAAAAAGGAGGTAGAATTACATTTCTCTGTAAAGAGCAGATGTATTTTAGCTGACTATTTGCAAGTATAATGGGAAACTGAATTTGGGGCTTGAAAAACGGTTATGTTACTTACAGGAAACATATCTAAACTGAGAGACAGCTAGAAATTGCAGTTGGACAGACACTGTAAAAATCCAGGAATCTCTTCCCCGAACCAGACACAACAGTGTTAGATCCAAATGGATATATTTGCCTTTCATCCACAGAGCTACCTGCATGTGCATGTGTTGCATATCTCTTTGGATTGTCTATATTATCAGTGCATTTTCAAGACAGTTTCAATTTTCTCCGGCAAGGATATTAAGTAATTAAAAATCTTGCCCCTGTCTGAGTTTCCATACGTATTCTTAAAAATCTGAACAGTTAACAAACTGTCTATGCTGAAGTGAAGCACTGAAAAAATCCTTTCAAACTGGTGTCATTATACTTGTTGTGCATGATAACACTGACATGTTTCCAGAAAGACTTGCATAATGCATGCCATTTAGATATGTGGAAGGTCCAGAATATTCTCTTTTCATGTGAAAGCCATTTTGAAAGTTGTTCTAATTCATCCTGTGCTTCAAAAATTAATCTTTAACTATCTTTTTTTCCACTTGTTATCCCCAAATCCCTTAATAATATGAACAAAAATCAAAATATTCACCCTAAATACTGCTAATGACTTTCATAGTTCAAATAAAATAGAATAGGATTCCTGGGAATTAAAGCTAGAGTAATAAAATATATCATTGTAGCTATCCCACTAAAATGAGCAGGGAGAATCTTGGCCTTACTGAAGACATCCCAATGGACATTTTCAATGCAAATTTTTGAGGATATCTCTCAAGTACAAAATTCCCTCACAGAATTTGTTCCTACCAAACGGAAAACAAAATGAGTTTTTTGCATTTTCTGTCATCTATTTTTGTCCTTATTTATTGGATTAGCTCTGTGAGTTTCCTGTTTGTCTCTTGACAGCTTGCCACCTCTGGAACTGCAGACTGATTCTAGAAGTGAAACTTATAATAATTTTATTAAATAAAATGGCATTATTATTATCAAATTAAATTAGTAAATAAAATTAAATCAAATTCTATAATGAGAGAGCCACGAGGCACACAAGAGCATGTTTTCTAGGATTTAAAGTACAATTTTATTTTTCAATATAAGAATCAGCTGAGAATGTATGCAGCGAAGACCCTTGGCTTGTTTGCTCTGTGAGAGACAGAAATATCAGCTGTGGACACAAAGGCTCGAGGAGCTGTGATGCTGTGAATATTTAGTGTCGTTCAGGTTAGAGTGTCCACTGAGATAACAAATAGATGCCCCAAAGAAATTAAGCTATGCAAGAAAAGCTCCAGACAAGGTTTGGATAATATTATAACATTTTGCCACGTTATCATCCTGGTGTTCTGGCCAAAAGAATAATAAGAGAAGTAATTTTTTTTTCTGACCAAATACTGTGAGTACATTTCTTTCCTCTGTATCACACAAATGTCCTTTCTACTTATTCTTTCTTTGCCTTCCTCAAGTCCCAAAAGCTGGGGTCTCTGTTTAAGCTCCAGTTCTACATGCTGAAGAATTTAATTTTTAATTTATTTTTTTTTTAAGTTCAGAACCTCAAAATCATGTAGCACAACTATACACACTCTGTGCCTCAGGATCATCAGTTTTTAAGGGGTTTGGCTTTAAAAAAAAATTCCCTCTCTCAACAAATACACCATTCTTTAAAAAGAACCAAAATTATTAATATTTATATCAAGATAGACAAGTCCTTGACCTAAAAGGAGGGAGCTAAACAGCGATGTGGTCACAGGCAGCAGAAGTGTCATGAGAAAGAAATGAAGAGGTGTTGCTAGGAAAGGATGAGGAGAGAAAACGAAAACTTAACTCTCTGATTCCCTTTGGTGAATTTCCTTTCCCACCTTTTGTACAGGGATCGAATGATGCAGAGATCTGATCATTCCTCAGAAGAATAACAGTTATTTCAGCAGATATTTCCAGGTATTTTGTCATTACGTGCCTCTTCCAAAATGGCTGAGAAATTACAATCAACTAAACTTGGCGGGAAAAGTGAGATTTGGATCCTAATATATATTATTTGTCTGTAATGAAATAAGAGTATAGGAAGCAAGAGTAATGATATAGTCAGCATAGGAATGATATAGGGGTAGTAAGAGAAGTACAGGAATAGCATAGTAAGCAGCAAGGGCAAACCTTAGCAACTGCCTGTCTGGCATACACAAAACTCAATCTTAGCTACAGATTCTACAAAATGTTAGGCATTTTTCATAATTTTTTGGGGTTTTTTTGGACACAGCAGTTTAAAGAATGTACTAAATTTCATGAGGCTTTATGAGAAGAGAAGATACAAGTGGATAAGATATTACTCTCTCTGATTATAGTGCATATTGAACAATGTTTTATTTATTTCCCAAAATCTAGAGAAGCTATATCCAAGAATGTAAGGCAAAGAGTGATTTAAATTCAGATCCATTCCTTTTATGTGAAGGCCATAATATTTGCTGTCAGGCTGGGAAACAAAACAGGGAATCTCAGAGGCTAAATGCCTAAGTCTCAGGAATCTGATCCCAAGCTTTTCAGCTGAGACCATGACAAGCTGATAACCTCTATGGATATGGCGCACAGGTGAACCTGTGAGGCATACTAATGAGTGGGTTAGACCTGCAGCAGACAGTTTTTTTCTAAGTTTTTAACATAGACAGAGTTTTGTATTTGTGATCCATCAAGACAGCTTTGATTCTCTTGAGCATGGCAACTAACAAAAAAAACAAGGCTAGAAGAAGAGATGCACATATAAAGAGTTAGGGATTACAGGGGTTTGGCTATGAGGGACAGCCACAAAGACATGCTGTGTGAAAGATAACACTGGGCATAATACTTTTTTTTCCCTTTTTTTTTTACTTTGAAGTCGTTTTCCCAATACCCTACAATGTTTCACAAGGAGAAACACACATAGGTACTCCAAACAATGACTGTACTTTAAAGACTAAAGCAACACACACACAAAGACCTGGCAATTTGAAAGGGAAGATTCACTGATGAAATATCTATGAAAGAGAGAGAGACCAGTCAAACTTTCCTGCCTCACACCTAGAAAGGACCTTTTGAAGGCTGACTCTAACCTTTGTGTGCATCACTTTAGTGTGGTAGCAGTGAGCACTACAGAAGAAGAATCAATACAGATATGTGGATGCACTCAAGGAGACTGCTCTCTTGACTGCTTTTGTACTGCTGAATGGAAGAATTTATGCAAGGATTTGTTTTTCAGTTGACTTCAAATTGTTGTCACCGCTGCCTAAAGAAAAAGACCCACAGGCAATTCAATGTGTGGGTGGGGGACATCTATCCCCACCCATCTATGAAAAGTAAGCCTGAAACATAGAAATAATGGGAAAGTTAAACACTTCAGAGTTCATTCTTTTAACAAATAGATTTCTCCTAACCTTGATTTTAAATGCTGAGGTGCATAATGCATGACTATATATCTAAATTCTTATATACATTTTGCCCTAAAATTGGATCTGAAAATGTTTAAATAAGATAGCAACCTGTGGTTTTTAGCCATATTTTCAAGTAGATAATATTTATAATTTGATATTATTTCATATTTATAAGTCTATGCATTTGTATTATTATGTTATTTTTTTTAAACACTTAGGCTTTCTTTTTCCCTGTGGTACAATTTTTGTCATTTAGTGATGTACCTTGTTTTTATATGCATATTATTTCCTCATATTTAAGGTGCATAGCTTCATAAAGATTCACAATTTCAGTAACAACACACCAATTAAAACATAATGATTCAATCCTGGTATTTCTGAAGATGCTTCATATGTTTCTGTGCTTCTTTTTCCTTTATTGTCCACCAGTGTCTTTCTTTTACTCTGTACTCTCTCATGATACATTAATTTTTAGATTTATTTTCAATATTATATTTGAAGTGGCTCAGCTTTTAAAGGCTTTTTGCAGCAAAGTCTCTGTTACTTTTTCACCTCCAAGCATGTTTGTTATTGATAAATCTTGGAAGCTTACAAGTAGATCTCTGTCCTGCCTGCTGGCTTTTGTACCCTTTGTTTTGCCTATCCTCATATTCAAGCCCTGTCTCTAGAAATGATTATTAGCAGGCTCATACCTGCTTCCTGTTTCTCTTACAGAACCATACAGAAGTCTTCCCTAAGGATAACTTCATTGCATCTGATTTCTCCTTGTCCTTTTGTTTGTTGGTTTGGTTTTAAATTTCATTTCACTCTGGTTAAGATTGCTCATTGTTCCTCTTTAGATGATGTTTACTCAAATTTTTCTCCTCCATTTTTAGCAATGTTTTTTGGGGTTTAGTGACTGATCCAGTATGCTGTTCAGAAGGGCTTCTTCATTGATGTCAATAGCCAACCTATTGCCCAGAAATGGATAAGAAAGAATCATAGAACCACCCATGCTGGAAGGGACCTTTGAAGGTCATTTAGTCGCCCAGAGCCCTGTTGAGGCTCATCTTGAATATCACCAAGGATGGGGCCTGAACCACTTCTCTGGGCAACCTTTTCCAGTGCTCAGCCACCCTCATTGTAAAGAACTTTTTCCTAACATCCAATCTAAATCTCCTCTAATTTAGAACCATTGTCCTCATCCTATCACTTAAATCCTTTGTAAACAGTCCTTCTCTGGCCTTCTTGCAGGTCCCCTTGAGGTACTGGAAGGTGGCTGAGCAACTCAATCTCTCTCAGCCTGTCCTCATAGCACAGGTGCTCCATGCCCCGATCATTTTTGTGGCCCTCCTCTGGACCTGTTCCATCGAGTCAATTCCCTTCCTGTATTGAGGGCTTCAGAGCTGGACACAGTACTCCAGGTCCTATCACACAGCACAGTGGGAGAATCACCTCCCTCGATCTGTTGGTCATGATTCTTTTGGTGCAGCCCATCTGCCTCATTTACTCAGCACACTTATTGGCATGCCAAATAAATATTGTTGAGTAAACCAGTAAAGATGTAAGAATCTCATGCACAATTCAAACAGAACTATGTGGTTTTTCATTGTTTTCTTTGATATCAAGTGAAGCTTTATGCTGTACTTCATTCACTGTCACCACTTTCAAGATACTTCTTTGTTCTGGTTTTAGCTGGTGTGCCAGCTCCTGTGTATATGTGAATCTACACACAGTTCCACCATCTCTCAGCTTGTGAGGGCATTCACTGCTGCATCCTACGGTTGTTAGTTACTTGGAAGTCCTATTACAGTCGTAAAAGTTTTGTAGCTTAGTTCAGCTTTACTCTGGCAATCATCTTTATTACATGTACAAAGTGAAATTTTTGTTAGCCTGGCTATTTTGCAGACAGACCCTGAAAAACTGCACCCTTCTAATTTTACCATTCATTTAAAAAAATAAAAATCTAAATTAATCTAAATCTAAATCTAAATTTCTGTGAGTTGATATTTTGAAGGAATTATCTATCTGTTTAAATTCTTACTTTTCCAATTTGATGGGAATTTACAATTTTTATTTATTAGCTATTTATCACACTGGAAGCAATATTGTGCTAAATATGGTGTGAAATCCCATTAATCATACTCTTGGTAGGACATTAGTGTAATAGGGTTTTATGACTTGGACCTCTGCATCAGGAAAAGTGGATTCCCGGGATTTACTTAGGGAAATTAGATGCCTAACTCCTTTGAAGTCTACAGATACTTTAAAAGTTTCTCTAAATAAATAGAACTCTATTTAAAAATATAATCCAAGTTCCCTTGACTTTTATCAAAACTATCCCCATTGACTTCCACTTATGATTTAAATTTCTGAAAGCATGACTACATAGAAGATTAAGTAAAGAACCTAGAATTCTCTCTGTTTTGGTGTAGGTTGGGTTCTTTAGAAGTATACTGAGCTAATGTCCTTGCTGTTATAAAACATTAAGCAAAAATACATAATAAGTTTCGACATGTGAGAGTACAATTTTAAATGAAAACAGAGCTCACATATTGCTTTTGCATTCTGTCTGCCAGTCAAGTTGAGACTTTATGAGCAGCGGCAAAGCAATTTTCAGTCATGTATGGTGTATCGTGTAGGTCAAATTCTTTTATGTAAATCTCTTTCACTTGGGTGTTTAAATTTCAATAAAAATGTAATGATAAAAAGTGTGGCTTTTATTTCTCCTTCTGTCTCTAATTCGTTCTGAGTTTTGGAGAACAAGTGTTTTATTGAGCATGACACCTAAAAGGGGTATTGTTTTTAAAAGGTGTTAAAACAAGAGTCACATATGTTTTGGATAATGGAGGTATTATGGGAGGCTTCTCCACACAACCTTTCTTTCCTGTAAGCTGGGGTCCTGTCAGTTAGCTTGAGTTCTTTTGAAGTCTTCAGTTTAACAGGTGAGAATGAAGCACTGATGGCTAACAACAGCATGGTCCATGTCAGTGTTTCATATTGTCATAGCATCATAGAATCAATCAGGTTGGAAAAGACCTCAAAGATCAAGTCCAACCTGTCACCCAAGACCTCATGACTACTAAACCATGGTACCAAGTGCCATGTCCAATTCCCTCTTGAACACCTCCGGGGATGGGGACTCCACCACCTCCCTGGGCAGCACATTCCAACAGCTAACAACTCTCTCTGTGAAGAATTGTCTCCTCACCTCGAGCCTAAACTTCCCCTGTCGCAGCTTGAGACTGTGTCCTCTTGTTCTGGTGCTCCTTGCATGGGAGTAGAGACCAACCCCCTCCTGGCTACAACCTCCCTTCAGGTAGTTGTAGACAGCGACGAGGTCTCCCCCGAGACTCCTCTTCTCCACGCTAAACAACCCCAGCTCCCTCAGCCTCTCCTCATAGGGCTTGTGCTCAAGGCCTCTCCCCAGCCTCGATGCCCTTCTATGGACACATTAAAGAGTCTCAATGTCCTTCCTAAATTGAGGGGCCCAGAACTGGACACAGGACTCAAGGTGTGGCCTAACCAGTGCAGAGTACAGGGGCACAATGACTTCCCTGCTCCTGCTGGCCACACTATGCCTAATGCAGGCCAGGATGCCTTTGGCCTACTTGGCCACCTGGGCACTCTGCTGGCTCACGTTCGGCCAGCTGTCAATCAGTACCCCCAGGTCCCTTTCTGTTTGTCAGCTCTCCAGCTACTCCATCCCCAGCCTCTAGCACTGCATGGGGTTGTTGTGGCCAAATTGCAGCACCTGGCACTTGGACTTGTTGAATGCCATCATGTTGGACTCTGCCCATCTGTCCAGCTGGGATATATTGCTATGTTGGTTTTCATTTGTGTTTTCGTACAAGAAGTTCTCCATGTTAGGAAAGTGATGCTCTTTCTTAATTTTGAATTGTACCTAAAATTATAGAGTAATCTTTCTCTCCCAGCTTTGTAAGGAAAAAAAATATATTTAAAAAAAAAAGGAAAAGAAAAATCACTGTATTCAGATCTTTCCTAATAAAAGGTGCTTTCCTGAGTCAGAATTCAATTTGCATGTCAGGATTTCACTTTGTAGTGAACAACCAAAGAAAATGGATACTATGCAGATCTCCTTTCAATATGTAGATGAATGCATAGCCTCTGAAACACTGTCTTTTTGCCCACCTCATTTTTCGCTTTTGAAGTGAAGAAGAAAGAAGACATGCATCTCTGAGGGCTAGGGTATTTCTTAGTGCCAAAAATTCACTTTTGTGTGTGATGTGGGTTAGAGTCCAAACATTGGATAATGTGACTCACACTATGCTTTTGTACAAGTTGTGAATAATACACCCCAGAGAAATCCACCCAGGGAATGCCATCTTTGGGGAAAATTATGAGTTTATGCACCAATTTTATGAAATACATTTGGCTGCATCTTCAGTTGCAATGCTGTGGTTCCTCAAAAATACAACGAGACAAGATGGTTTACATAAGGTGAGAGTTAAATGTTGGGCTTTTGTTTTGTCAAAAATATGATTGCTTTGGGTATTTATGCATGGTTTTGAGAACCTTTCAATTGAAATATTTACACTTTCTTTTACAGCTTCCCAAGCACCAACAGGATTGATTAGTGGCTACGTGCAAGGAAAGGAATGAAGCAATCTTCAGTTTATTTTATGTTTAAAAAAATGTAGAGAAGTCTGACTGGATTAAAAATTCACACTGAAAAAGGAATGTGTTTTCTTTGGGTTTTGGTTTGGTTTGGTTTCTGGTTTGGTTTGGTTTCTGGTTTGGTTTGGTTTCTTTGTCTCCTAACCCTCACCCATCTTAGAGACAATGTAATGCAGATTGGTTTTAAAGTAATTTTTCCACATGTGATGCTCTTTATTTTCTGTCACAAGATACTGCCATACACTAATGTTGTCAGTGATACTCTATGAGATAACATTGGTGCCATTAATCTGTCTTGCTTCTTTCTAGAATCTTATATGAGTTCTTTGCCTTGGTCAAGAAAAAATCCTAACAACAAAGAGAATTCAATGAGTGTTTTGAATTCTGATGCATAAGGAAATCTATTCCCCTGTGTTATTTAGAAGCTTGTCTGGTTTTACATAAGGACATTTGCACATGTATTACATAGCTTTATATTTTTTTTCATTTGCCAACATATTGTCTCTTGACAAATTATCTCAATTATTCTTCCAACATGCTGTTTGATAGGGCTCAATTCCCTCCACTTTGTCCCGTAGCCTGGAAACCCCAGATGGAACAAATTGTTTAGTTCTGTGCTCCTAAATAGCCCTACCAGTAATTTGGTTTCATCCATGGTTATTTCCTCTTTTATCAACTCCAAAAAGTGTTTCTTTTGCTCCCCGAAGTATTAAGAGCATATTGGTAACACCCTGGAGAGAGCTGAAAGTTGGCAGGGAACACAGACAATAATCTTGCTACTAATAAGAAGATGATGACTTGCATAAATGGGCCCTTTTCTTAAACATTCAGACTCAGCTTTGGTTTATCTCCACATTATCCCTATGTTTTTAGAGAATAATAAATATAAAATCCGAATCAATGTTGCATTGATCACACAGCCTCTTGAAACATCCTCTGTGGGACGAAACAGAAAGGATTTCACCTTGTCATGTCATCCAAAAATGGCATAACTTCTAAGATCCCAGTCTTATAAATATTCACCCATCTGTTTATGCTCTGAGAACAACTTCAGTGACTTCACTGGAGTTGCTTGCTCAGTCTTGGGGTTAACATGTGTGTACGTTTTTGTGGGACTGCAAACTAATGAGACAACAATTTTCTTGTCAGGACTGCATTGTCTACTCTGAATGAGCTCAGGAATTGTCACGGGATTTTGGGTGGGAATACTATAAAGCACAGCCATGTACACTGCACAAAACAGAGACAACGTGTGTCTACATCATTATTTTAACCTTGCAAAATTAGTCTATTCATACAGAAAATCCAAAACACTGACAAACGCCTTCATCTTTAAAACACATAATTTCATCTGCTATTAACATGGAAAGGTGACAAGATATACATCTCCTATTACACCCTCAGCTTACATTTTGAAACAACTATATTGTAGTAACAACATTGTGGGAACCTGCTGTGATAGAGAACCATACATCCTGGAACTCTGAAAAATCTTCAGCTTTTGTTAAAGTTAAGACATATGTAAAACAAGCATTGGTGAGCTCTGTGTGTATATTCTGCAGGCAGACCACTGAACATCCATGCTGAAACTGACCATCTGTGGCTTAAGTGCAGAGCATTAGCATGAACCAAAATGCAGCACAAATTTATTTTCACAGGATCGCAGAATCAACCAGGTTGGAAGAGACCTCCAAGATCATCAAGTCCCACTGATCACCCAACCCTACTTAATCAACTAGACCATGGTACTAAGTGCTTCATCCATTTTTGTCTTAAACACCTCCAGGGACATAAACCACACCACCTCCCTGGGCAGCCCATTCCAATGGGCAATCACTCTCTCTATGAAGAATTTCTTCCTAACATCCAGCCTAAACCTCCCCTGGCACAGCTTGAGACTGTGCCCCCTTTTCTGTCACAGGTTGACTGGGAGAAGAGACCAACCCCCACCTGGCTACAACCTCCCTTCAGGTAGTTGTAGAGAGCAAGAAGGTCTCCCCTGAGCCTCCTCTTCTCCAGGCTAAGCAACCCCAGCTCCCTCAGCCTGTCCTCATAGGGCTTATGCTCCAAACCCCTCACCAGCTTTGTTGTCCTTCTCTGGACATGTTCCAGCAACTCAACATCCTTCCTAAACTGAGGGGCCCAGAACTGGACACAGAAATCGAAGTGTGGCCTAACCAGTGCAGTGTACAGGGGCAGAATGACCTCCCTGCTCCTGCTGGCCACACTGTTCCTGATGCAGGCCAGGATGCTATTGGCCTTCTTGGCTGCCTGGGCACACTGCAGGCTCATGTTCAGCCCGCTGTCAACCACTACCCCCAGGTCCCTTTCTGCCTGTCCTCTCTTCAGCCACCCTGCCCCCAGCCTGTAGCACTGCATGGGGTTGCTGTGGCCAATGTGTAGAACTCGGCACTTGGATGTGTTAAATCTATGCCATTGGACTGCCCGTCTGTCCAGCCTGTCAAGGTCATTCTGCAGAGCCCTCCTACCCTGCTCCCAGCTTCGTGTCATCTGCAAATTTACTGATGATGCACTCAACCCCCTTGTCCAGATCATCAATAAAGATATTGAACAGGGTGGGCCCCAATGATCCCTGGGATACACCCCCAGTGGCTGGCTGCCAGCTGGATGTGGCACCATTCACCACCACTCTCTGGGCTCAGCCCTCCAGCCAGTTCCTAACCCAATGCAGAGTGCTGCTGTCCAAGCCACAGGCTGACAGCTTGGTCAGGAGTTTGCTGTGGGGGATGGTGTCAAAGGCCTTGCTGAAGTCCAGGTAGACTACATCCACAGCCTTCCCCGCATCCACCTGGTGGTCACCCGATCACAGAAGGAGATCAGGTTGGTGAGGCAGGACCTGTCCTTCAATCCATGCTGGCTGGGCCTGATCCCTTGGCCATCCTGTAAGTGCTGTGTGAAAGATTTAAGATCTTAGATCTAAGATAATTCTAAGATCTAAAATCTTTCTAAGATTTTCTTTCTCCGTTGCCTGTCTTCTGTTGGCTGTTTTGGTTTGGATATTTTCCCCCCTGCTCCCCCCTCCCTCCCAGGTTTTAAAAGGGCAGTATCCAAGCCACTCAGCAAGTACACTAAGCAATTTTAAGTGACACAATAGATCTCTCTAATGTTGGCCAAACTGCATTTAGATAATACTTTGGGGTTTATTCTTCTCTTGCAACTGCAATTAGTGTTAATGAAAGCAATACAGAAGTATGTTCTGATGATAGAGAGCTCTATCAGGGCTTCTATGTACATATCAGAGGCTTCAACACCAAAGGTGGATACTTAGGATAAACACATTGCTAATATTGATAAGTGACAGAAATGAAGGAAACAAAATTATCCCTTTTTGTGCATATTAAAGTTAGATTAGATATTTTTAAATGCTTTTTAAATTCATTATTTATTTATTTTAAATATCAGTATCTCATAGTGAAGTGCAGAATTGGAACTTGCTGATTTCTTATTCTTTTTCCCCCCCATTTCTTCAATGTAATACTGATTACCATTAAATCTTAGTGATAATTGCTGAATGATAGTGAATAGCCTCATGGTTTAGTCTTAGTGCAGTTAGCATGGCAAACAAGTCCAAGTGTATTTCCCCACAATAAATATTAACTACTTTCTTGCCAACATTTTTGTGAACATAAATAAACCAAAAGGTTTCCTGCAGTATCTGTGGTGCCAATTAGATAGCAAAGAGTGCTATTACCAGAAAGTTATACAGAACTTGGGCTTAAAATAAAAAAGAATCAGATGAAGCACTGGTGCTAATTGGTTTTCTATTGATCTGTCTCTAAATTCCTATCCCTTTCTCTTATGATTATTTTACCACAATATCTTCTCTTTTGTATTCTTTGCACCAAATCTGAAACGTACAGGCCCCTCCAAGATGGCCCAGCCCTGCCACATGCATTGTTTTGAGAAGACACAAGATTGGGCTATCACAAGGTTCTTTCCTTTTCTTTCCAAGGAACTGACAGTGCAATACACAACCCTTACCATTGTTAAAGACAATTGGGTAGATTGCCTGCATTTTCTGATGGGCCACTCAGCAGGTCAAACAGATCAAGTAACTGCTAACTTAAAACTATGGTCGTTGATGAGAGTACATAATTTTACTCCTCCTTACCCAGGTACTATTAACATAAGAATATGTATACAGTCTATATGTGAAATAGAAATGTCAGACCTCCCTCTCCTAAACTAGCAAGCCGTTAATTAGCTCCCACCTTGGAGCCCTGGGCATGGCACTGGACAACTGGGTCTATACGGTCCTACACAGAGGTTGGACGACTTAGCATCCAGAGGTCCCTTGCAACCTCAACCAGTCTGTGATTCTCTAAAAAGACAACCTAGTTTTATGAACTCTTTGTGTATTTGTTCTCCTTTTTACTTAATGCAGCACAATACACATAGATAGGAATCAGGTTATAATGTTATATGCAAAGTATTAAAGTCTCAATTAGCCCTGAGAAATACTTCTGAGAAGTAACAAATATACTTCTCTTCTTTTTTTGGCCCTGGAGGAGAAACCAGCTTGTATCAAGTTTAGATCAGCTTCCAGGCTTTCTCAGTTACATGCCTTCATATCTTATCTGCACTTTTGACCTCTCTAAATTTCACTTTTTATCCACTCCCTGAATACTGCAAATTGCAGTTATGACCTGTTAAAGAGCCTGCAATAATGGTTGATTCTTATGTGATTGTAACTGTACACATTTCTTTAATGCTATTCATACCTTACATAAAATTGTTTTTTCTTCTCTTTTCTTGATTCTGTTTGACACAGTAAGGCATCATTTTGTCCCATGTGGTAACCGTGCTGCTGTTGTTTTTCTTTTGTGCTTGCTTGTCTTTAAGTTTGTTTTTTCTGCCAGAACCTTCCAATTATTTTGTGATTAACTTGCCTTGTATATACACATATTTAATAGCCAGAAGTATTTTAGCAATTTTGGGTGAGATCTGTTTACATTAATGTGGAAGAGAGAGATTAAAACTCACTCAGAGTAATGGGGAACTCATCATTTGGAAAATTCTGTTTTTAAAGGTGCAAGGTTTCATTTGGAGAAGTTGTTCAGTCTGATTCTTCTGGAGCTGTTAAACAGCCTTTCCAAGAAGTAATTTAAACATGATGGTTTACATTTTGCTTGCATGAATCATTTGGTCCCTGTGATCATCTCCTCTCTTTGTGTTAACACAAACAGATTCACTGGATATGGAGATCTTGCCTGGTACAAGGACTGGAATAATTGATCAGATGCAATGTCTCAGCATTTCAGCCACCTAAATTTATCAATACTTTCCCTAAAACACACCTAGATATATCCCGGTTCTGCGCTGATGCCCTCCTGGACTCTTTTCTTTTCCTTCTGAAATCGTACAGACAAGACAATGGCCAGTGAAGATCTGGGGGGTGATGAAGAATTTTTTTCCAAATTCTTTGATGGTAACTATTACTCACAGATCAAAGACTGACAAGCTGCAAGATTTGAGATTAGGAAGAGAAGTGTCTTCCCTGTCACATTGTTATGGGAATGGAGATAGTGAGGTTTTTATTTCAGTGCAATTTATTCTTGGGAAGAATATTTAGTCACATCCTTCCCCAGGCAACATCCAGCTGAAGGAATTCTTCTCCAGGATTGGCAACCAGCTTGATGACTTCTGTGATCTGTCTGAAAATATGTTAGTTGCCTGACAATGCTCTAGACTAGATGTGGTAAATTAGAATTACATATGAAAAAAAGGACATTGTCAAAATTTGTGTAGGAGACACTGCATTAAACTGTGTGGGACATTTCAGATAAAGGATAAGTGTTTCCTTCATTCCTTCTCCCTTTCCTTCTTTTCGGTATTTAACAATAATCTGAAGAAAGCTTTAAAGTAGCAAGGAAATTTCTAGTTAAGATCTCTGCAGACATTTCCTTTTCATTCAAAGGAGAGGAAACTTTAGAAGTCAGAAACCTTAGTTAGCTGGGCTTCTCTGGCAATCCTCCCTTTTGAAAAATCCCTCAGAATTTGCCAGAAGGGATATTTCTAGACAAATCAATAGTAACTTTACATCTTAAGATGAAAAAAGTAATAAACTCTTCACATAGCAAAGGTAATAGGAAGTAATGCTTCAGCTACAACTTCTAGACTACTTATGAAAGTACAAAAGAAATAAATGGCTCAATGAAGAACAAGGAAAGCTGCTGAATAAGGTCTGGTGTCAGAAATACTGAAATCTTAATGCTTGTGAAGGAAAAGGGGGAAAAAAGGATTGCTGGACAGAACTGATTCCAGCAACAAAACTATCTTCTGGCAGGACAACTTTGTTGCCCTTTTCTGGAAATGTTCCAGAAGACCTGGCCTGCATCAGGAATAGTGAGGCCAGCAGGAGCAGGGAAGTCATTCTGCCCCTGTACTCAGCACTGGTTAGGACACACCTCAAATACTGTGTCCAGTTCTGGGTCCCTCAGTTTAGGAAAGATGTCGAGTTGCTGGAACGTGTCCAGAGAAGGGCAACAAAGCTGGTGATAGGCATCCTACTTTTCCATTCACCCAATCACTTGGTATGTAGGCTGTGTAGATACAAATTAGCACGGGTTTTCCATAAATGGAACACAAGGTACTAATCTCAATTAGTATATTTGAGCAGGAATGAAGATAGGTAGGTCTCAGAAAGAGTGTCAAAAGACAACCATTAATACCAGATGTGAACAAGTCTTTTCAGCTGCACAGGCAGTTTACTGTAAACAAAACCAAACCCCCTCAAAACCCCACCACTTCTACCAATAAGCAAATGAGCCTGAAATCATTAAGAGCTTGCATCTTCAACATGGAGGCAGGTGTGATATCGTATTCCATAAGTAGCTTTGCTGGTCTGAAAGAGGAGAGAAACTCATATGTAAGAATAACATAACTGGCACTTCAGAATAGATCTCTATCCAAATGTAAATTCTATGAAAGTTATAAATTGAAGTCAGTGGGGTTACAGTGTTACAATTGAGGGAAGAAATTAGATATTAAATTGGTATTCTATTTTTTTAGGGCAATGATGAAATCATCCTACTGCTGTACAGGTAGTCCTACTGCAGCTCATCATTTAATAACATTTCAAAACTCTGTGCATATATTTTCATTGGTTAAGCTTAACATGCTGAAATAATGTTTCTCTGTTTGTTATAAAAGTTGATTTAATATAGTGCATTTTTTTAACACCACATTTTCTACAAACTTCAGTTCAATGGTGAGAACACTGAATAGGTTGAACGAATTAGCATATCTATTTGAAATAGTATTATGGACGAGGAAAAACCTGGGATATTTGATTTTGAATAGAACTTCTGGCAAAATTAGAATGTGTATGAACTGATCCCTGGCCTTTTTCAAAATAAAAGGAAACAATTTTAAAACATCAAATTGGAATTTAAACTGGGGGAGGGGGAGTGAACTAGCATGAAAATACTAAACATTACAATATATATTACCAACAGGCTCCCATAAATAGAATCACAGTATCTAAAATTAAAAATATTGTATACAGTGGGATTAAAAGGAATCATTGGGTTATTCTGAGCTGATTGGTGTACACAAGTCACAGACCTGTACTTTGGATCTCTTATTCTTGTTGCTGACTGCACATTTTATTTGCTTATCTTAATGTAATTGTTATCTGGAGCCCAGTGTTTTCAAATGAGATTTAATGTTCCTTCTCCATTAGATTGTCATTGTGAAGGAAAACAAAAGATTTATAATGAGAAAATGTTATGTTAAGTTGAAGGGAAGAAAAAAGGCAAATCCATAACTATTACCAATTAGAAAGCCAAGTTACAAGAGACTTATAAGACTTCTACAGCTGTAGGTGACACATCCTGCCCATGGAGCTGGCAACTGATTTTAATAACCTCTGAGGCAGCTACATTCTAAAGCAAACACACATGATAAACACAAATGTAATATGCTGCTACTTTTCTGCATCACAAAGTATTTGTTGTGCCCCCTAGATTTAACTTCGAGGGAGGAAATAACACATTGCACAATATACATATGTATTTAATTTTCTTTTAAATACAGTAAAGGAAGTATACATCATAGACATTTGAATCTGAACTGAAGTAACCAGGAATATTACACTTCATGTTTTACCTGCTTTTTTATAAAAGAATCATAAATTTATGAAAACCATGTGGCAATGGTAGCAGTAAGTGGTGTGAGCAATCTGGCAGTGTAGGCTTAGAGCCTGACATGGTGGTAGGCCATGCCCAGCATAAGTGCAGAAGTAGCAAGCAGTTTAACAAACAGTGCTGTGCCTGCATTATGTAACCAAAGCAGGGCATTGGTAGCTATAAACACAGAAAGTTATCTGGGAATAACAGGAGATGCACCTGCATCAACAACCTCATGTGCTATTAGTAGTTTGACCAATAATCTCTAATAGTATGATGTGTGGTCGTGGGGAACCAATGAAGCTATGCCAACGATGCTCTCCAAGTCTACATATAAGTTGTAGAAGTTCCCTTAATAAACGAGCAATACTAGAGCAATACTAGATCATATTGGTCGTCCATATTGATTCCATTCTCCATTGTCCACAAAAACAAGTACTATGAGGTAAAGAAACTTCTTCAGTTCAGCAGTAGGGTTTCATTAAGAATGGAAAATAGCTTCTTTCAAAGAATGCAAGAAGCAGCTTTTTGAAAGTCAAGGAACATGTTTCTATTTTTTTTAAATGAATTTTCACCATCATTTGAACACTTAATGACATATTCCTTGTACATACAAAGAGTACAAATAATACAAATAGCCCAAAGAAGGACCAGGAGGATGATCAGTGGTCTGAAGCACCTCTCCTCTGGAGATAGACTGAGAGAGTTGGGGCTATTCAATCTGGAGAGGAGAAGGCTCCAAGGAGACCTTATTGTGGCCTTCCAGTATCTTAAGAGGGCCCACAAGAAAGCTAGTGAGGGACTTTATAGGGTGTCAGGGAGTGATAGGACTGGGGAATGGAGCAAAACTAGAAGTGGGTAGATTCAGAGTGGATATTAGGAAGAAGTTCTTCCCCATGAGGGTGGTGAGACACTGGAATAGGTTGCCCAGGGAGGTGGTAGAAGCCTCATCCCTGGAAGTTTTTAAACTCAGGCTGGATGAGGCTCTGAGCAACCTGATGTAGTGTGAGGTGTCCCTGCCCATGTCGCAGGGGGTTGGAACTAGATGATCCTTGAGGTCCCTTTCCAACCCTGATGATTTTATGATTCTATGACACATCTGGTTTCCAAAGGGGACAGAGTTTAAAAATACAGTTTCCTTAATCATTTTATTTTTTAATTATCGCTCGATGCCAACCATACCATCAGTTCATCAGAATGACAACAGTACTCTGCAGTTGTATGTCTACTTTTTATCAAAAAAAAATAATGCTGCCATATATAATTTGTCTTACATTTGTGCCTAAGGACTCCAGCTATATTTTTTTCACCTTTCTAAACACAGAGGAAATGGAAAATATTTTCTACCACTAAAAAGGTAAGTGGGAAATTTTAAGGGTTTTGATAAAGAGTCAAAAGGCTTCAGAACTAAAAACCCCAACTTTTTATGGAAACAGTGGCAATGCAAGGGAATGCTTCTGTTAACTTTTGCTTAAATTAATAAAGGCAGATGCTTCAAGCAGATGGTGAAAAACTATGTGTTCCTTAAAAGAATAAAAAACCCCAACAACATTCTTTTCAGTCAGACTTAGGTTATCTATGCACAGTATTCACTGGAAATAAGGTAGTCAATTCAAGTGACGTTTTCACTATGTCGTTGTCTTTGAACTTTTGGAAGTATTCAGAATTGGACCCTTCAGTTTGAAAAAGAGCCTACTTTGTAAATGATGATTTTTACTCAAAGGATTTAAAAGTAAATAGAAGAATGAATAAGGTTAAAGCTTCTGATTTTTCTTTAATATTTATGAAACCTATCAGTCTTAAGTTCTGACATCAGCTGAGAGTGCTAGTTTACCTTTGTCAAAATATTTTTCACTTAAGCATCTTTACTTTAGGAAGCAGAAGAGAAGTAAATATTCTCTCGCTCTCTTTTATTTTTTTCCCCCCCTTAATTTCAAGCTCACCATAGGTGGATCCATCTGATATAATTTTGGATTTCAAAAGGTGGTAATCAAAATCTGGATTGTTTAAACAATTCTGTCTTTATTGTCAATGGAGGGAGTGACTAATCTGATTGGAAAATAGGAGAGGTGAATTGTCCCTATGCACCTTCTTTTTCCTTCAAATGATGCCCACAGTAATTCATAGCATCATAGAATCAATCAGGTTGGAAAAGACCTCAAGGATCATCAAGTCCAACCTGTCACCCAAGACCTCACAACTACTAAACTATGACACCAAGTGCCACTACCTCCCTGGGCAGCACATTCCAATGGCTAACAACTCTCTCTTGAAAAACTTTCTCCTCACCTTGAGCCTAAACTTCCCCTGTCACAGCTTGAGACTGTGTCCTCTTGTTCTGGTTGCCTGCGAGAAGAGACCAACCCCGACCTGGCTACAACTTCCCTTCAGGTAGTTGTAGAGAGCAATAAGGTCTCCCCTGAGCCTCCTCTTCTCCAGGCTAAACAAACCCAGCTCCCCCAGACTCTCCTCTTAAGGCTTGTGCTTGAGGCCTCTCCCCAGCCTCCTTGTCCTTCTCTGGACATGTTCAAGAGTCTCAATGTCCTTCTTAAACTGAGGGGCCCAGAACTGGACACAGAACTCAAGATGTGGCCTAACCAGTGCTGAGTACAGGGGCACAATTACTTCCCTGTTCCTGCTGGCCACACTATTCTTGTTGCAGGCCAGAATGCCATTGGCCTTCTTGGCCACCTGGGTACACTGCTGACTCCTGTTCAGCTGGCTGTCAACCAGTACCCCCAGGTCCCTTTCTGTTTGGCAGCTCTCCAGCCACTCTGACCCCAGCCTGTAATTAGCTCAAAATCAGAAGTCAAAATAGATACTTATAAGTAGGTAGCATATAACTCTCCTGAATCGTGATGGCTTAACTCCAGATTTTGAATTTCTGAAATTAGCAATGTTAATGATTGGATTATGCAAGATCAGGAGATGATCATATCTGGTATTACATGAGTTACATCTTTTCCTTGAATCAGTATTTCTTTGACATGAAAATACGATTAGTCATCAAGGTCCATAACCAGCTTTCACAGTAAGTGCAGCATGATCTCAAAAATTTGTACTTTAAACATAATGCTTCTTGTGAATGAAAATGTTGTTTTGTGTGGAGTGGTACAAGCTGATTGTAGTCATTCCAGAATTGTAATCCTGACTCGGTCATAGGCACTGTGGCTTTGGATATCTCCCAGTTCCATGCCTCAGTTTTCCCGCCTGAAAGATTTGGAGAACAATAAGCTGCTCTGAGACCTAATTAGCTGTTTGCATAGCACTGAGAAAATAGGAAGTGTTGCAATGCTATTAGAATTGCTGCCTAAGAACTACTTTAAAAAGCAGCTTAGTGAAATCAAAAGTGCTCTTGTACCATGTATTTATATGTACTTGTGACTCTACACGATGTGAAAAGGATTAGCAGCTATTCCTAAGTTAATTGGCCTCCATGGCATCTTTTTTCTTGAGTCTTGAAAGGACATTCTGCCTGCAAATCTAAATCCCCAGATGCATTTTAGCAACTAATATGGTAAGTGAATCAGCTGGTTTTTTATTATTCAAGCAATCTGATGGGTTTTAGTCATATAGAATGGCCCAAATCAAGTGACAGCTGCTTTCACATGCTTTCTCTGCAGATGTCATTTTAATAGCTAACATCAGTGTTACATATACCTCCTACAAGCTAATGCTGGAATTCTTCAGCAGCAGATTTGTAAGCATTTCAGATACCATCTGAGCTTAAGTACCTGTGTGGAAGACTGAAAATAGCAATGCAAAAGTGCTACAAATCAAAATGCCATTCTTCAAGCTTGTTTTGCCTGTTGGACAACAAGAGCAGATTTGTCATTTTAACTTCAGTTCACTTTGCAGCACTATTCAATATTATCTAATATTTATTGATTGTATTATTTGAGCAATCATCACATGCCCTTAATTATAAATGCTCTTAGCAGCAATATCACAATAGAGGAAACTAAAAATTGTTTCAAGGGAAGACAGACTCCTAACTGTCTTTAAATATCTGAACCCTGGTCTCATTTTCTACCTCTTCAGCTCAAATTATCATTTCAGTATGTGAATTATTGACAGCTGCCAAACATCAGCTGCACTGAAGCCTGAAGTCACATTGATTCTAAACCTATGAAACTGCTGTTCCAAAATAAGTCTGTAAAAATTCTGATGAAGAAAATGTGAGGCACACATTGGCTACAAACAAATCTATAGGAGTTCAGAGGATGAAGTCTTGGAGAAGGCATCACCATACATATAGAGTACTAAAACTAGATCTAGTACATGCTCACAGCATGCAGCAATGTGTCATGCAAAATTAATTTAAAATAAAGTATTTATGAATGGAAACAGCTGTAACCTTGATAACAGCAATAGGTAGTGTGCACCTGCACACTATCAGGCATACAGACTTCATGTTTCTACTGAATTTATCAAGAGATCTTTGTAGAAATGGAGATAAGCGGGTTTACCACCTAATTTAGGACTAGTGCTATAGCCAAACAGTAAAGATTCTATCAAGTGACATAGTTATATTATCATTCAGGACACAGGGAACAGGAACTTCTGAAACTGTATACAGATCCATGCACTTTTTTCAAAGTTTAAATAAAGGGAAATAATACCCACAGCTGTAAATTCTGGGTATTCTTTAGAATGTGAATACAACAAACTAACACAGAAGCTACCTGGGCAGAAAGCAAGCATTCAGTGGCACTGGGGTGCCAGTGATATTAAAAATAATATTGATGCTGTCAGTGTTAGGGTTGTCCCAGTCTGGAAGGGACATGACATGGATGTTCAACTTATTAATTTGTCTTTTACTGTAGTTAAAGAGATTTGGTCTCTTTCACTAACATTTATTATACCAAGTGTCAGGAAAGATCAGTATAGAAAATAAATGGAGTACCTGAGTTAGAAATAAAGACAGGTGTTGATCTGTTAGAGGGTAGGAGAGCTCTGCAGAGTGACCTTGACAGGCTGGACAGATGGGCAGAGTCCAACAGCATGAGATTTAACACATCCAAGTGTTGGGTTCTACACATTGGCCACAACAGCCGCATGCAGTGCTACAGGCTGGGGTCAGAGTGGCTGGAGAGTGGCCAGGCAGAGAGGGACCTGGGGGTACTGGTTGACAGTAGGCTGAACATGAGCCAGCAGCGTGCCCAGGTGGCCAAGAAGGTCAATGGCATCCTGGCCTGCATCAGGAACAGTGCGGCCAGCAGGAGCAGGGAGGTCATTCTGCCCCTGTACACTGCACTGGTTAGGCCACACCTCGAGTTCTGTGTCCAGTTCTGGGCCCCTCAGTTTAGGAAGGATGTTGACTTGCTGGAACATGTCCAGAGAAGGGCAACAAGGTTGGTGAGGGGCTTGGAACACAAGCCCTATGAGGAGAGGCTGAAGGAGCTGGGATTTCTTAGCCTGGAGAAGAGGAGGCTCAGGGGAAACCTTATTGCCATCTACAACTACCTGAAGGGAGGTTGTAGACAGGCAGAGGTGTTGGTCTCTTCTCCCAGACAAACAGCACCAGAACAAGAGGACAGTCTCAAGCTGTACCAGGGGAGCTTTAGGCTGGAGGTTAGGAGGAAGTTTTACACAGAGAGAGTGATTGCCCATTGAAATGGGCTGCCCGGGGAGGTGATGGTGTTGCCGTCACTGGAGGTGTTCAGGAGGAGACTTGATAGGGTGCTTGGTTGCATGGGTTAGTTGATTAGGTGGTGTTGGATGATAGGTTGGACACGATGATCTTAAAGATCTCTTCCAACCGGGTCTATTCTATTCTATTCTATTCTATTCTATTCTATTCTATTCTATTCTATTCTATTCTATTCTATTCTATTCTATTCTATTCTACTCTATTCTATTCTTAATGAAAGGGCAGAAAACAAGCAGAACTATCTTATATCAAGAAGCAGAGAAAACATCTGCAATAAGAAAAACAACATCATATATATATATACACACATATGTAAATAAGTAAAAGAAATGAAAGTACATACACATATTAAATCACCTGATAAATATAATCCTGCTTATAATAATGACAAATGTTTCCTTTTCTTCCATATGCAGGATTGGTTACTGGAAAATCCTGAGGCTTTCTTTGTTTTGTTTTGTTTTTTTTAAAGCTTCTAGGTGACAGTAAAATAAGGATTTAAAAAAATGTTATATTGGTATTTTAAATTAAATCATTACTGTTCAATACAGATGCATTTTTCTTCTCTACACTTCCAACTTTTGAGTAAACAGAGAATGAGAATGAGCACTTCTTTAACTTTCTATTTACCTGTATATAACTGATATATATCCCTGATCACCTTTCATTAGGCTGTATATGCACCAAGCTACTAGTTGACTAATGAGCTGCATAAAATAGCATGATAAGACTTGCCATATATAAGACATCTAATGTGAGAGGACTTTTATTCTTTAATTTTCTGAGAGGGAAAAGGAAGACTGGTCAAATAATATCAGTAGCAATACTTCCTTAAAAGCTTGAGTGAAATATGAACTCATACAGTGAACCATTAAATGCTGAGAATCCCTTAACTGATATTTCCAGCCTGGTTGATCATAAATTATTTTATCATGTTGCTTTGCATGTGACACATCACAACATCCCAACATGATGCACTGGAAATAGCTCACTGCAGTATAATATATCAAACATGTAGAAGCACAGAAGGAAACTGATACATCTCACCCTAATGAAATACAGATTTTGTCTATCCATTATGTTAATTAGCCAAGTACCTCAGATCTAATTAAAAATCTATCTTTAATATGCTTGCTTCACCCTGCACATCATGCGCATACCATGGTAATTATGCTACATATAACTAAATAGAAGTTATGTCCTCTGCTGTTGGACTGCAGAATCTTTAATTCTGTGTTTGGGAAATTTCAATTTTTTAATTTCTAGATGAGTTTTATAAAAAAACAACAAGCAAACAAAAAAAAACCCAACCCCAAAACATATGAAGCCTTCATACTCATCCTTCATTTAGCTTTCAAAACTGTGTTATGAATATTTAATGATAGGGTGCATTTTATCTACCATATCTTTAAACCATCTAAGCATAATCAAAAGATTGACAAGACAGTCTTTCCTGCCATCTGAATTGCCCCATCTCAGAAAGATGAAGAAACACCCCCCATTAACAATCTCAGTTAAGGAAAGATGGGAACCGTTTCACTCCTTTGGTACATAGAAACTGTGGACCGGAGGTTAGTTCTGGGGTCCATCTGCAGTCTAGTAGAACTGTCTGTAGGCAGTGCAGTGCTCTGGTATATGCAGAGAAATGTTTGGCATCAGCTGAGCTAGATGTAATCTTCCTTTGGTTAGTTTTGTCACTGACCAGTCCTAATGATCACTGAAGAGGCTTGGGGAAGAATGAAATGCAAAATGCTTACAGGCAGCCTTGACAGACTGTTACTTACACATCTTTAACCTTGGCAGATAGTTGCTTATACACTTTAACCTTGGTAGGGTTGTATTTTATACATAGGGAGAAGAAGAGTGCTGAACACTAGATCTGTGTTTGTCCTGTTTCTGGAAGGCAAACTGTGCACACAGGCAGGAACTCAGACACATTGCAGCAGGACAGCCAGCCAGATACAAAAGTGAGGAACATTTTGGGTGGGTAGCCAGTATGATTTCCTATGCTGCTTTCATTGATCTCTTTGGGAAATTAAAAAGAAGCCCATTTTTTCCTTCCCCCCCCTTCCTTCTTTTCATTACCCAATGTATGAAACACAAGAAGCAATGTTGCATTTTAAAACATGACACCTGGCAGGGGGAAGGCTGCAAGAGGGTGAGGGTGTGGGGGGAAAACGTAGGATGAAAATGTCTCTGAAAACCAGCTGCAGGGAAACAACAAGCTGATCTAAAGTCTAAATGCCTCAGGAACTTTTGAATGAAAACCACTTCAAAAAGGTAAGGTAAAATAAATATAATAGTATTATAATGTGTGAGAACTTGAATGCAGAATCAACAGCAGAATTCAAATCTCATGTTCGGAGCTCAAGTAGCACATAGCACTTCCATTGTCTCACACCAAAGAATGTGATACTCAATTCTCCTTTAGGAGAAGCAGCAAAATGTGCTTATAAAACTACCTCTTGACTCCTTAAGCTTTCTTGCCTTTTTCTACTTCAGTTATAAACAAAGAAAAGACAGTGTATCTTAATTGAAAAGGTTTTTGTTGGGGTTTTTTTTGTGGTTGTCAGAAGGGTGCAATGATCACCTATTAATGGTGAACAAAAAGAGTAATGTGGTATGTCAAATACAGGAGAAACAGTAATCACAAATACATTTATATTCAGCACTTGAAAACATGCCCAACTTTTGTCACACATTCTTAAACATCAGTTTGGCACACTGCAACATGTAGATTGTTATTAACAAGAAAATGATCATCTATGTATTCATACATTTATGATAACAGCTATTAGGTGAAATTTATTATGTTAGTACTCACAGGGTTTGAATGCTGTTTTCAGGGAAGAGGCTGCAAACCCAGTTTCCTGCATTGGTCCCTTAACAATTAATTCTGATTTAGTTCAAGTGAATGTATTTTCATATGTAAATGGCTATCTTTCATTTTAAGAGCTATCTTTAAGAGCTAATGAAAGTGTGGACAGAAAAAGTGGAGTTAGAAAAAGAGGATAGCACACATATGCCTCTAGATACTATATTTTCACTGAAAATCATCTCTGCATCAGAGTGGTCAGCTGTAACACAGTTTTTCATGAGCCATTGCAGTTTATGTATTAAGTAGAAAAAAAGGCAACTTATCTGTGATTTCTAAATTGAGTTTTAATAGGAGGGTGAATTCTTTGTCTCTGTGTCCTCTTTCTTGAGAAATGAACTTTACAATAGAGGTTAAATCTGACTTCGAACAGATGCAGATCTAAATGATGTCAATGAAATGTTAGAAGCCAAGACAGAATCTGTTGTTGGATGGTGGAGAGGGAAGTGAATTCCTAAGCTGAGCAGTGTAATCCTTGATCACTCTAAGTAAATCTATCATATAGTCCTTCCTTATATAATTATTAATTCTGGTTTATAAGGAAAGTATTTTTGCTTTGCCATTATAGCTGCTCTTTATACCTCCTATCCCACTGGATGACTGCCTTTTTAATTTCACTGCATAGTATTTAGAAAGCCTTTCCTAATACATGAACACTTTATACTGCAGCCAAAGTGAAGGTCTATTGCACTCATAAAAGCAGATTTACACTAAGCAGAATTTAATAAATACGAGTTGTTTTAAACTTAGATGTAAGCATAGTAAATAATAATAATAGTTATAAAAACATTTTTGCACCCTGTGGCCCTGTAAAAATTGTAATGCTTCAGGGAATAAGCTCCTGGCTTTAAGCTAACTGTGCCTTAGCAAACTCTGTAAGGCCCCAGCTGTGGTCTGTTAGGACCGTTACAAAGCTGATGTGAGAACTTGTGATGTGAACTGGAGCTTGCTACCTGATGTCTCTGTCCAGGTTGTACAGTTTTGAAAGCATAGATTATTAAAGTGCTTCAAATATGGACATACCTTGAAAGCAGAGGCCCCAGATCTATGGCCCCATTGAAAACATGCAACCTTTAAGAAATTCGAAGCCACTAAACAGGGAAGTAAGAGCCAAATGGTAGAACAGGACACCTGGCACAGCAACCTCCCTCAGCATCCCACAGCACCTGCATCAGTAACAGAGGCCCAGGGGTTAGAGCTGTCAAGAAAATTCAAATATTTTACAACAGGGAGAGATTCCAAACATGTTGATTACCTCAACATCTCACATGGAAGAGATCAGGAGACTGCTTCCCTTTTGAGGGGATGGTGAGCACACTGAGCACATGTCACCAGTGCCACAGTACTGTGTGCTCACAGTGAGTGTAGCACACGGCTGACAAAGGCTGACGTCTTTGAATGTGTGGTGATAGCAATTAAAAATGGGTAGGAACTAAGCATTAGAATGAGGGGTCTCAATGAAGTCAATCTAGTTGAGTTAGAAATGATTAGACTTAGTGACCTTACAAAGTTCACAAAGATCTCTAGGTGCCTGATATACACTTCCACATATATGCAGCTGCTGCAGTAACAATTTCTCTTTTCCCCCAATTGTTCTGTATGGTAGCTTTAGCCCTTCATACTTAAGATGTCTGAAAGATTTTACTCCATATCTGACCTCAGTCATCATACTGCAAAGATAAACTAGCCAAGTCTTATTTCCTCTTTTTGTTAGGGCTGTGGGCAGATATCAAGGCATCTGAACAAGCCTTGTCCTGGTGTTAAGCTACCTGAGCAGGACATGCGAAACTACAACATGAGAAATTGCTGGACATGACAGATAAATGATGTGAGAAGCTGCCAGAAGTTACAGATAGCACTGTGAGGACTGACAAGGACACCTGGGTGGTTAACAGAAATTTAAGTGAGAAAGGACTGAAGACCATAGATAACTGAAGGGAGAATATCCTTGTGAGATTAGCAGCACCTAGGCAGCCCTGTTAGTAGAGCATAAAATGCTGCAGTTACCTAGGTAGCAAAATAAGAAATACAAAATTTGGATTATGGATGTAGTAAGACTGAGCTATGGGAAGGGGGGAAAAAAAGGTAATTAACAGAAATTATTTTAGACCGGGCTCGGGTGCAGAAAAGGTGGTAAGGAAATGGGAAAATGAGTGGTAAGGCACAGAGATGGTATGTATGGGAATATCCAGGGATATGTCTTATACTTCACTGTAGCTGGAAGATGACAATAAAGCAAGGCTTTTTCAACCATAACGTGTTCATTCTACTTTCATGATCAGGAGTGATATCAACAGGGTGGGGTGCTTTTCCCTGCTGGCAAGGAAAACCTCAGGACAGAGGGACAGAGGAATCTGATACCACAGTGTCAGTGCCTGTTGCAGGCCTGAAAACACAACACCCTTCTAAACTCTTTTTGACATTTTGTTTTGTTTTGTTTTTTTTTTCTCTGCTATGATAGATGTCTAATTCAGTGACTGGCTGGGGAGCAGCCCAGAGGAGAGAGACTTGGGGGTGATGGTGGATGAGAGGCTCAACATGAGCTCTCAATGTGCACTTGCAGCCCGGAAAGCCAATCAGATCCTGGGCTGCATCAGGAGAAGTGTGGCCAGCAGGTCAAGGGAGGTGATTCTCCCCCTCTACTCAGCTCTGGTGAGACCCCACCTGGAGTACTGCATCCAGTTCTGGAGTCCCTATTACAAAAGGGATCTGGAGGTGCTGGAAGGTGTCCAGAGAAGGGCCACGAGGATGATCAGAGGGCTGGAGCACCTCTCCTATGAGGAGAGACTGAAGGAGTTGGGGCTGTTCAGTCTGGAGAAGAGAAGGCTCCGAGGTGGCCTAATTGTGGCCTTCCAGTATCTGAAGGGGGCCTACAAGAAGGCTGGGGAGGGACTTTTCAGGCTATCAGGTAGTGATAGGACTAGGGGGAATGGAATGAAGCTGGAGGTGGGGAGATTCAGGCTAGATGTGAGGAGGAAGTTCTTCACCATGAGGGTGGTGAAGCCCTGGAATGGGTTATCCAGGGAGGTGGTTGAGGCCCCGTCCCTGGAGGTGTTTAAGCCCAGGCTGGATGAGGCTCTGTCCAGCCTGATCTAGTGTAGAGTGTCCCTGCCCATGGCAGAGGGGATTGGAACTAGATAATCGTTGTGGTCCCTTCCAACCCTGACTGAAATTATGAAACTATGAAACTATACCACAATTTATCTAGGTATTCCTCTCTGGAATTCATGTTTCCTGGATATGGTAATCTGTCTTCTACATGGCACTCTAGTCATGTTTTATAATGATAATTTATACTTTTCCTTTCCTGTTGTATCTACTTGAATATTTTTTTCTAAGTACAGATATGAGATGTTTGACTTTTAAACCAGTATCTCAGTAAACTCTGGAAACCCAAGGGTAAATTAAAATATAACATATGGTGATGTTCTGACATCCATTACAGAGTTAACATTTAGGATCCTGTTTCTGCCATAGCATAAAAGCTCTTTCAGATATGAAATTATTCAAGAGTTCAGTTATTCTAAAATTTCTTATGTCAAAAATCAAGCTACTATAAACTCAACTTGGCTTTCACAGTTAAGAGTAAAGCACAGAGGAAAAAAGGAAATGGCTAAATTCACCACTAGCTATGTTTCATTTAAAGTTAATAAAGCAATTTTAGGAGAATAAAGCTCCTTTGAGGGACAGTGACTGTGAGAGCACATTTCCCTTGAGAAGATCTTCATGCTCTGGTCCCATATGTCAATCTTTTAACAAAAACCAGTTGATTCACTTTGTCCTGGATCAGTAAACACACTAGAAGAGGAGAAAAAAAATAAACATATATAATTACAGCTAGGTAATTGTATGATAGACTACTTATCCCAATTTCCAGATTGTTTTGTAGAAGAGCTTATAGAGCACCCTAAACTGTTGTTTATTCCTGCCATGTGACTAGGAAAAAGCATACATGCTACCTTGTCAGAGCACTTACCATGTCACTTGATTTATCATGAAAGTCTCAGCTAGTCAACTTGTGACTCAGATAGAAAATTCAAAATTTGTTTACTCTAATTCCAAACTTGAACTTTTGACTGCACTTCTTGTTTGTTATGAACACAGTGTAAACCCCCACAGCCCCGACATTTGCTGAATAGGTCAGATTCTCTCTGGTTGATTTGTCATACTTCAATTAAACATACTTAAATACTTCAGTGTTAGCATGCAAAACTAAGCTACTTGTGAAATTGTACATCAGCTTGCTCCAGATCCAGTGTAAAGGCAAAGCAGAACCCTCTAACAAATGTTGATGGTGGGGACATTTGTTTTCAACCAAATAATTAATATTTAATATCCTCTTAGATTATGAGAACTTGATATGAGAAGAAATACAGCCATTTTTTTGCAATAGTCAGTGAAGATCAGGACATGGAAACAGTAATGGAAGTGTTTTATGACTTGAGTGATAAAATACACTTTTTCCATTTGCCTAACACAAATTTCTATTCTGTATGTTATGATTTCGCCCTTACGAAGCATAAAGATCAGATAGGACACTGAAATCTTTGCATAAGGCCCTAGATATGCATGCTACCTCTTCAGAGGTGCCTTCCCTCAAAAAAATCTTCTCATTAACTTTAATTAAACAAACAAATAAATAAATATTTCTCTTTTCAAAGTCCTTAGGCAAGTGTGTCAGTTGTTCCATGTTGTACGCAGTACACCTACACATCTGTTCAACAGTTCACTTCACATACACAGATTACACTTCTGCTGCGTTTAAAATCAGCAAAACAAAAGATTTTCCACTTCTTAGTGTCCTTGTTTTTCCCCAACTCAGACATGAAGCAAGGCCTCGGGGTAAATAGGGTAGATCAAAGAGAAAGCAACTGCTACTTCTCCTTAGCACTGTAGGTTCTGTAAGTACTTGGAAAAACAGTCTAAACATAATGCCTTTTTTTAAATATCTGACATCTCTGAGTGTCCTTCCACTGAGAAAAAGAAGCAGAAGGACTGGGCTTCCAGTAGTACTCACTGATCCTTCCTCCTTTTCCTTGAAAATCTTGATTTTTCTTGTCTGTATACCCTTTGGTCCCACACTACAGTCTGATGCTAACTTCCTGTTGTAGAAATAGGAGCAGAGTTCAGGCTGGTAAACTTTGTTCTGGTTTCTAGAAGGCTTTATCCCTTTCATTATGAGACATAATAAGAGACTGAAATTTCTAATTCTCTGGAAGCTGCAATGTTTCCTTAAACTAAATCAGATTTTGAGATGGTGATTGTTTGTTATTTTAAGTGTCTTTGGCTTCATTAGACTATAATGGGTTTTCAAGGTTAGTACTGTATCATGTAGGTAGAAATAATAAATAATTTCCTTGTCAGCAGGGAGTCAATGAATATTTTGGGACTCCATCTGCAGACTATTTGGCTAGCAGGAATACACTCTACATATACTTTGCTATTGATGTGCCTGCAAAATTCCCGCTAATTATAATGGGGATTTATAAATGGACATCAAAGGCCAGTTTGTGAGCTCTCTGAAGCCCTGATCCTGCAAAGACTTATAAATGTGTTTAATTTTGCACACTGTTAGTAGTACTGTTGAAATCGATGTGACTTACCATTAGCTACATGCTGGGTGTTTGTAGGACTGGGGACTACTGGTGATTTTATACAGATTTTACTCCTGTGTTTACTTGTGATTTGCATTAAAATGACAGCCAGAAAACTGTGACCTGAAGGATAAATGCAATCCTAATTCTAAATAGATTCAAGATCATTGCTGAGCTTTACATTTGAAAAAGACCACCCTTGCACAACGTGGCTGTGTTAAAAGAACAGTTGGGCCATGTATATCACAAATTGAAGTTATTCAAAAGTAGGATCATATAAGAAAATTAGTATTGCTCTACGAAAGGTCACAAACCCCAATAATTGCTTCTTTCTCTTTATAAACATCAGTCAAAACACCTTTTTCTTTCTATGATTGAAACGTAGTTTTTCTGATATTTAATGTCTTATTCTGTGCTACAGATTTCTACACAGCACAATTTCAGCATAACTTATTTAATCAGAAGGGTCAGTAAGAAGATCAGAACTGCCCACATAAAAAATATGATGACTGCTTGGCACAGCACTGCTGCAATAGCTTAAGCAGAAACTAGCAAATACATACTGGTAGCAGACAGCATTGAGAGTATCAACAGGGAAACTGTATTATTTAAGAGTCCCAATCAATGTCCCTATTTGAAAAGGATGAAGTTCCAGTCAATTAAAGCACACAAACAAGCAATAAAAAGTTAAAGGGAAAAAAAAAATGAAATAAAATGTGTGGAATTGTGCAGAAGTATTCCTGTGCTTCTCACATGTTAAATCAGAGAGTAAAAAAAAAAAAAAAAATTAAACCTCTTCTCACATCATAAAACACATGGAGGAGAAATATAAGTGGACTTCAATTTCTCACACAGTGGAGGCACGGCGTCCCTTTGTCCTTGCTCGGTTAGTGCATCCCTGTGCTATTTGTCTTTGTCAGACCTGTGCATTTGAGTACCTGCACTCAGAAGTCCCAGTTTGGGCTGTGCTCCTGTGCTAAATGGATGCACTGTAGGATATTGACTACTGTGAGTTTGACAAGGCTGCCCTTTTGACAAGGTGAAAGAGGTCATTATATTCACCTCTGGGATGCAGCCAATATAAATCTCATTCTTAAGGAGACAAAGTGTTTAGAAGCCAAGCCACAGGTCCAACAGCCTCCTGGATACTAAGCAACAAAAATTTTTAAGATTGTTGCAAAATAGTCAGGGTAACACAAATATGGCAGGAAGCAATCAATACTGTTTATTGCTCTCTGTGGTATAATATCTATATGTAGGACAAATTCAGGAGATGTATCTTAGGGGTTTCTGTGACAAACAAGAATTTCTGTTTGAGGGGAAATTAATGAATGCCAGCCCATCCACGGGGGAGACGAAAACATATGCAAATGAGCAAACCTCCACAAACCACTGCATTTCTTAATCTTCTTCATCTGTCCCACCCCTTTTTTATGGTTAAGTGAGTTATTGCAGCCCTAAAGCTGTAGAAATCCTAGCACAGTTGCCGCTAGAGACTGGGGCTGAATCCCAATGAGTGGAAAGCACTGATTAAATGACAGAACAGTCTTTTCCATTCCAGTAACTCCAGTGGTCAGGCATTGTGATAGCAAGGACTTTGAATGTCATTGAGCTAAAGAAGCTTTCAGACTCATTATCATTCTTTGCATATTCATCCACAAGGTGGGCCCTAGGTTTCATGGTCTCCTTAATGCTCTCTTCAGGCTGAACAAAATTAGGAGGATCTCAATAAAGAATCCCATGTGGCACCAGAGAAGCTGGTCCACTTTTCTAGACCAATGACAAATGAAGTTCTGATGCAAGGAGATAATTTTGTTACCTAAAGCACAAAGCTGACTCAGATTCAGCAAAACTTATACTATTATTACAGGAGCTTTAAACTGCAAAAGACTCAGAAATATAGATAATTAAGGTTTTATGAAACTCTGGTATCTCTGAACTAATTACCAATCAGATACTAAATTGCATGGGGCTTCTTTGCTGCCTTCTATTTGTTATTTGGTATTTTTCTGAATAAGGAAAAAATAAGCCATGCCACCTAGCAAGGTGCATAAAATGTCATCTGGATTATGCCTCTGCTGTAAATCCTCAGGAAAACTGTCTTTTTTGAGACAGGCTGTAAGTTTGTGGTTCAGATGTATGGAATTTTCAATGTGTATTAACTATCAGAATTGTCTGTTTCCTTGCCTTTTGACAAAATATCCTGCAGAATATATCTGTAGCATCTCTATGCAAAGTCTGAATAATCAATACATAAAGGTTGTCTCTTACATTCTAGAATAAACATGTGTGCCAGTGAACCAATCTATATGAGTTGTAATATAGTCTATACGACAAAATATGGTGCAGGATCTAATGAAGCAGAAGTTCCTGAGTTTGGTCCTGCTAAAAACAAATACTGAATCAGATGGCTTCCAGAGACTCCTTCTAGCCTAAATTATTCTTTGATGCTCTCTTCTGAAGAAATGAACCACAATGGCTTTCTACTAATGATTTCTCACATATTCCTTCCTTATTTTGAAGGCACAGATGAAGTGGAAGCCTGCTGTTGGCACTATGCATAGCAATAAATTGATGGTAATGCAGTACAGGACACTGACCTACTGTACATTTGTCAAGTGTAGAAAAGTATGTTCTTTTCTTTCAATCAATTTCTTACAATTTCATTTTCCTGATCCTTGCCTTTTATTTGTCTCTTTTCGTGTGAACATCTGTATTAACCTCAATTTCTAACCTTTTTCTGTTCATGGGTATTGACAGATGTTTGTAAGAATCATGTATATTTAAAATGCCCTCTATCTTTCTGCCTGTTTAGCAATTGTCTTCCTGGATGGCTCTATGCTAGCTGCTGTGAGAGGATCTTCCCTCACATTATTTAGTATTCCATTCACAGTTTGTTGGCTTAATCCTTTTCACTCTCTTCTATTAAAAAGGGGATTAAGCATTTCTAAAAATAAAAATAAATGTTTAAAAGTTTGAAAAGGTGATGCAAGTAACTGTGAGTGACTAGCAGTTTAAAGAGCTCAAACATTCTCTAATTAAACACCAGTGTCAAGGAATGCTAAATGATCCTAGGAGTTGAGCTCTTCAGGGGCTGATAGGTACTCATTGATACAGCCAGGCAAGATGCACACTGTCACTGTGAGAGCAGTTTTATCCCTACATTCTGTCAGAAAGAAAGTTGGAAAGTTAAGAACAGGCAATTTTAAAAAAGTGTCTAAAAGGAAGATGTATAGAGCATCGAGTTGAAAGTGCAAGCCCATTCTCCTTCCTTTAGCTTGTCCCAATAAACCCTGAAACATATTGCTCCAAGCTTATTCACTGCTGATTCCAACGGAAACACAGCTGCTCAGGAGAAAACTCTAAAAACCTTCAAACTTTATCTGCCCACTACAAATTAACTACTTCCAAACAATAATCCTTATTTCTGTTTCTGACTTTGAAACATATTTACTACCAGTCCCTGGAGAAAATGAAAGCTTAGGATATTTACTTGGGCTTTAGAAGAGACTTCTGGGGGTGTTGATAGACATCTCTTCTTCCCAGCAGATATTGGAGAATACCACCATTACACAGCTGGAATTGCAGTTAAAATGGACTCACAAATTCTTGAGTAACACATGCTTTTCTCACACAGGAACCCGTGCAACAGAAAGGGGAAACTGAGGTAGGAAAGGTGATGGACCAAGTTATGGACATATTTGTTGAGTTTCAGCTGTCTATATTTCAGTTATGCATGTGCTATTTTCTTCAGTTTGCTAATTTACTAGTAGGTGTTGAGATGAAATACAGTTTTCAAAATCTCAAGGAAATACTGTGTGGGTTTGCTTGATGCACAGGAAAAAAATATGTAACAAATACAAGTTAATTAAACTGAAAATGATTAACATGGAAAAAACCCTCCTACGTGTTAGCATTAGACAGAGCATGTGTTTATTTTCTTTCATCTGAGGAATAAGAAATTAAGATGTATACTTTTTTAGATGTGGGGAATACTTAAATGCATAACATAGCACAGAATAAAGATTACTAAAGATTGTAAGAAGGTGTACAATAAAAAGATGATGGCTTAAATTTTTATGCTAGCAAAGTGTAGAAGTCAGTGGAAGATCTATCTTGAATTCATTTTGAGACCCTTAGTTAAAGCTTAAAGAATGTGATAAGCATCCATAGGAGGCAATTTTAAACTAAATTTCTGAAAAGAAATGAATTAAAGCTGAGTGACTGCAGAGAACCATCAGCTAGAGAGAAAGCTATAAAAGCCCAATCAATAACAATGGATTTACAAGAAAATATGGAAAAGAAAGAGCACGCATATAATGCCAATAAAAACGTAATATGAGATCATCATAATGATGGTGAGGTCACTGCAAAAGCCACCATATGTTTGATGGAGTTTCTAGAGAAGGTTTGTAAAGAAACAGACAGGATTTGGAAGCTTCTTTCCACCATCCCCCGCCTCCTCCTCCTTCCCCGTCCCCCTCTCCCCCCAGTTAACTGACTTTAGATAGCTAGGCTGAATTGTTCTGTTCTGGACAAAACACTTGCCATAAGATTTTGCTTGACTATTGTCATGGTTTGGGAGAGCAATCCTCCCACCACGGGCAGAAATAACGACTCAGGCAAACAGATTGAAAAAGTAATGGAAAGTTTAAATAGAAAAACAAAAAGGAGCAACAATGAAAGTTTTGCAGAGAACCACAAGCACCGTGACAAAGAGAGAGATCCCATCACCACCTGGGGGTACACCCAACCCCTCCCCAGGGCTCTTTCTCCCCCCCCCCCCCCAACCCAGACTTGGGCCTAGGCAGGCCCAAGGGAGGCAGCTCACGCCATTTTACCTAGGCAGCAGCAGGGGACTAAAGAGGAAGTGAAGACTCGGCGTGGATGTTTTATAGGGGAGCAGGACATTATGGGAAATGGAATACCTGGTTTCCTGTGACCACCCCCCTGGGCTGGGCCCACCCCTTGGGACCTCCCAGGTGTGGTCTGTGCAGTGGCATCCGGGCCAGCACCCGCCTAAACCACCACAACTATGATTTACTCCTGACTTTGAGACAGCTTAGAACACTTGTAGTCACCTCTGCTTTGTCATTAAAATCAACAAATTAAAGCAGTATGTTCAAATTATCGTAAAAATCAGAAAATATTCAGAGGCAGAAGATGAGACTCATGAAGGAGATGCAAAATTTCTTTTAAGACTGAAAAGATTTTGATTGCTGTACTCATAGACTTGATGAAAAGGTTTGTCCAAAATTTTAATGCTTTGATTAGCTTCTTATGTCTCTTTTTCATTACTTCAGTGCATGCAATTTCTAAGTTCAAGAAAATGTATTTAAATGGCATTGGGGCAAACATAATGATCCATTTCCAAACCATCCTGTAGATTTCATATCTCCATGCAGAGGTACAATGTAGGTCTTTTGCAAATGTGTATATTTAGACCTGAATTAACATTTGATGTGAATGCATAAGTACTGTGCCATGATTTTAAAAGTTTTTTACCCAAGATGGAGTAAGAAACTTTATTTTATCTTACTGATAGAATTCTCCCAAGAAGAATAACATTCTAATTGCTATGTAAAGGAAAAGAGAGGAGAATATAACAACAAGCTTTTCTTTAAAAATCTCAGCTTAAAAGTGTAAATAAAGGCTATATTGTCAGGTGCACATCTAAAATTATAGTGAGCCTTAGGTAAACATTATAATAAAAATAGCCACAGAATAATTTCCCAACTGTTTCCCAAAAATACCCAAACCAAACACAAAACAAACCAAACCACACTTTTGTAATATAATATATTACAAAATAATATATATATATATATAATATATAATACTATTCAAAAACCAAATGTCTGCATTTAATTACAAAATTTATGCATAGGAGAAGACAAAGCGACGAAGACACCTGGAATAAGTCAAGCACAGCAAGGAGTGCAAGACTCATTAAAAAGATCAGAAATCATGGATAAATATGTAAACATGACCTTCACTATCCTTAATACAAGCAATAGCTGTTAGGAGATTCAAGGTTTTCCTGTGATGAGGTAACAGCAACTGTTATTTAGCAAGGAGAATGGGGGGAATTCTGAATCCTATGGCTACTTCAAGGAAAAACAAAGAAGCCCATAGGATCAACTGTATCATTTTAAATGAATACAACAAACTTGGCTATTTTCCTCGAATTCATGAGTTGGTATGATTGACACAGAGAATCAAATGAAAAATAAGCAAAATCAGGGGGATTTTATTATTTTCCCTTTAAATATTTAACTATGGGGACTGACAAATTACTATTTTTATATATTTAAAAAATTAAATGGATTTGAAGCATTTTGAAAATTGAATTGTCCAAGTTTCATGACTCTTGGACAATTTTATAATTTTTTTTAATGAAATGAGAAGTGATTCTGAGAGCCTTGTGGTTAGGTTGTCACACTCACCTACATATCCTACATTTTACAAGACTGACTAATAGCCTAATTATCAAGATATCCTGGCCTGTATCAGTAATCGTGTGGCCATCAGGAGCAAGGAAATCATTCTGCCCCTGTACTCAGCACTGGTTAGGCCACACCTTGGGTACTGTGTCCAGTTCTGGGCCCCTCAATTCAAGAGACGCGTTGAGTTACTGGAACATGTTCAGAGAAGGGCAACAAAGCTACTAAGGGGTCTGGAGCACAAGCCCTGTGAGGAGCAACTGAGGAAGCTGGGGTTGTTTAGCCTGGAGAAGAAGAGGCTCTGGGTCTACAGCTAACTGAAGGGAGTTTCTAGCCAGGTGGGGGTTGGTCTCTTCTCCCAGGCAACCAGCACCAGAACAAGAGGACAGAGTCTCAAGCTGCACAGAGGGAGGTTTAGGCTTGATCTTAGAAAGAAGTTCTTCCCAGAAAGAGTGACTGGCCATTGGAATGTGCTGCCCAGGGAGGTGGTGCGTTCAGCATCCCTGGAGGTGTTTAGAAAAGACTGGATGAGGCACTTAGTGCCATGGTCTAGTTGATTAGTTAGGTGATCAGTTGGACTTGATGATCTTGGAGGTCTGTTCCAACCTGGTTGATTCTGTGACAGTGTGATAGAAATTATGATGAGAATTTCCACCTTGCGTTTGAGAAACTGTCATAAGAATCAGTACCATAGTGTTTCTAAAAATGAGAAAGCTGGTTGATAAAAATTCTTCTGTCATAAAACACCCCAGTAACTTGATCAACATCATGGCCTTGGTTAGCTCCCATGTAATTTTTGAAATTCTCTCATTTGGGGAGAAATTATATACTCTTTATCTGATTTTGCCCAGTTGCCTGAGTACAGATAAATTAATGTGTTAAACTTGGTCTTCACATGTGATGATTTCAAATAGGAGTGAATTTATCCGGTGTCCTATTTGATGCCCACATTTAAGCTAAATCATGAGAACATAAATCAGAAACAGAAGTAACAGCCGTGCAGCTGACAGATCAGGTAGGAGGGAACGCTTAGTCACAGTGATTAATAGGTCTTTTCAGGAAGCACTTAGATACCATGGTGATGGGTGTTATAGCAAATCCTCAGACAGTCCTTGATGACTTCATATGGTCTAATTCCTTTTTGACAGTAAAGGGAGGTTAAAAATTAGACTTCTAAATTGCCTGTTTGATATTCACATGGAAATAGACTGAGCAAACTACCATGACTACAGGGGTCTAGGTTGAGACTGTCATTTTCAAGGACACTTGAAAGGACAACTCCTCAGATGATTTTGAAACACTGGCATCTTGTGAGCTGTTATGCACAACTGCACATAGGTCAATTCCTCCAAAGTTTTGAGCAGATTATTGTGTAAACATTAAGCTTTTATTGATTAGGGTTTAAAATACTCTGTTTAGAAGCCTTGGGCAAAGACTCTAAGAGGAAAATGTGGAGGTTTTTTAGCTCCAAAAGATGCCTGTGCCTACAGGGAGTACCACTCTGGCTGCATTCTGATAGAATCCCCATGGTCCCTGGTACCTATTTTGCCTATGACTCAACTTCAGCAAATCAGGCTCATTATTCTTATTGAAAGAATAATCGAAAACTGTGAGAAAGCAGTCATTACCCAGAAGGAACAGTTACAGCTACTATTCCTTCTGCCCACAGCAACAGGGAATGCTGCTCATTTTCAGCATTGCTTAATATGCTTAATGCTCCAGAGCTCTCCATCCACTTCTCTCATGGAAAGAACAAACAATTCTAGCCCTTCTTTTCTAAACAGAATAATTATGTTTCCTATACAACACTCCTAATCCTTAAGCTTCTCTGAATCACCACACTGGCTTAAACAACAGCTACTATTTCCACATTGAAAATGTCCTGTTGTAGCATTTTCTGTATAATTTTTTTCCTAGAAAGAAACCTTATTAAGAAAAGAACTAAATTTTTCACTAGGTTATCTTGAAAAACCCATTACATTTAATCTGGTTATAAACTAGGAATATAAATACATACACTGATTATTTAAATGAGATTGCTAAGCAAATGAGAAAAATAAAAACCATTTTAATATTAAAAATAGATGCATTTTTGGAAATACAGCATTTTTTATCTGATACTGAGCTGGAAAAAATTGGCAGAGTTCCACTGAAGTGAATATAATTCTGTTGATTACTTACCAGCAGTGGTTCTATCTTTTAAATCTTGCCTGCTACATAATAATTATTATATCAAATCTTGTGCAAAGAACCAACACAACCCACTAATTTTTATCAGAAAGGGACTCTGTAGACTTTTCCTAGGTTTACTAAAGCTTTGTGTGAATCGGAGTGAAATTTGTAAGCAACTTACAGTGTACACAGTAATCTTCCTGGTCCTGACAGCCCTTTTATCAAGAGTATTTAAATGCTGCAGGTGGATGTTTCTAAAGTTTGTTCTGGGGTATCAATATCTATAGCAAAGTGTCATCAAAGGGATAAAGTAAGAAATTCCCAAGATCCTGAACACCAGAGGCATTATTGGTGGGTCACACTGTTTGCAACAGTGACTTGCTTTCTCCCCTGTCTGGAAATGAGTAGCTGCTTATTCCACAAACATGACTGCATGAACTCTAAGGCTTAGTGAGATCATATATTTTGAAAATATTTTCTCATTTATTCATTTGTTAAATATTGTCCCTTCAACCTTCTGTTTTTCATTTCCCAAGCAGTGAATTGCCTGAGCCAGGAGTACTAAAACACCTTATCCCTGGGGGTCCTTACCTTAAGAACAGTGGAGCTGCTTATCACCATTGGAAAGTACACCTGTATTAGAAAGGTTTTTTTTGTTTGTTTGCTTCCCTTTTTTTTTTTTTTTTTTTTTTTTTTTTTAGGGGCTTAACCTTTCCATTTATATAAAATTTATGCATTTCTTTAGCAAGAGAAAATTCATGTTCCAGTCTTACCATGATTGTATGCCTCTGGTTAAAAAAAACAACAACTCTGGAGGTCACCTTATCCATCTTTCCATCCCCAGGCTGAAACAATTAAACCTTTACCGTCCCTGTCAGGGGTTTGTCTAACCTGTTCTCAAAGTCTACAGCTGATGTGGATTCTTACCACTTTCATTATCAGCCTATTTCAGTGATTTGCTATTCTTAAAGTCAGAAAGTTTTCCTAATGTCACAACAAGGCTCTTATGCTGCAATTTCAGCTCATGGATTCTTGACCTGTCCTCTAGACAGATAGAAAGCAGATTGTTCTTTTTCACTTTGCAGGAGCCTTTTACGTATTTCAAAAGTGGTATCATGTTTCTTTTCTGTCTCCATGTCTAGACTAAACAGGCACAGTTCTTTCAAGCCTTCTTCACAGGTCATGTGAGTAGGGTTCTACATTACTCTTAATAATTTATGCCAGAGTTTTTCTCTGCCCACATCTTATAGTCTGATGCCCATAAACAACCCAGCTGAAGCTGTAGTAGCACTTGTAGAAG
This sequence comes from Colaptes auratus, assembly GCA_015227895.2. Lineage (NCBI taxonomy): Eukaryota > Metazoa > Chordata > Aves > Piciformes > Picidae > Colaptes > Colaptes auratus. The sequence continues at coordinate 49,320,511 of CM037640.1, read as the reverse complement.
GGAAATATTGCTACCCATCATTTAGTCTTGGTTATGTATTTCACTATGCTGATCTATGGTTTTAAAACTGCAAAATATCATTGAAGCATGCTTAACTAATGTTCACCAGATTAATTTTTACCATTCTGTCTGTTGGGCAAATAAACATTCTCATCAAAAGATATCATCTTGCATTTATGTTTATCAATATTTTTTTTTCCTTCCAAATATTTCTTCAATTTGACAATATTATTTTGATTTTGGAATCTGTCCTGCAATTTATATTTACAAGTTCCAAAAGCTATATGCTGTGTTAATTTAATGTATCTGAATTATGCTTCCATCGTTTAAATTGTTACATACCACACAGTACTGGATCTCTGCCGAACTACAGCCTTCCATTTTAACTCTTAACTATCCCTACTTTCTTGATATTATTTTCCCATCACAATCTAGAGCAGACTTTTTTGATTACCACCATTTGGACCAAATTCAGATATTAAATATTTACTTCTGAGAAATCTCTTGGGTCCTAGATACAAAGGAACACAAGACCGTAACATTACTGAGGGGATCTTGGGAGGTCATCTAGCGCAATCTCTTGCACTAACCACAGAACACGGTGAATTTAGGTCTAGTTACGTGGCTTCCACTGCACATTTGAATCTGGAAAAATTGCATAACTTCTCTGGGCATCATGCCCAACTGCTTAATTACCCTCAGAAAGCAGATTCTTTTCCCTGTATCCCTTGGAACTTGTCCTGTTTCAATTTGTTACCAGTATCTCTTGTTCTTTCTGTTTGCTCTGCTAAGGAATCTGGCTCTGCCTTGGTAGCTTCTTCTTACATATTAGAAAGACACTAGTTTCTCTTGTGCAGACTGAACATGATCCATTCTTTCATCCTCTCCTTACAGGTTAAGTACAACAGCCCCAACCATACTGGTGACCTTCAGCTGGACTCCAGAATCTGCAGCACTCATTGAGCTTTACAAATACTTCTCATATCAAGGTCCTGGAAACTGGTTGCAGTATTCCTGATGTAGTCCATTAATTGCTGTTGAAAGGGCAATAATCACTTTTCTTGATCTTCTGGCTATGCTCTTGTTGACACAGCTCAGAATGCAATGAGTTTTTCCACCAGGACACAGAGATAACTCATGTTTGCACTACTGCACACCACATCTTTTCAGCAGAGCTGCTTTCTAGCAATCAGTCACCAGCCTATACAGCTGCAGGGAGTTAGTCTGACTCAAACACAGGACTTTGTTGGATTTCATGAGGACCTTGATATCTCATTCGTTTTAGCCTTTCTTCTTGCCTCTGAATTGCAGCCCTGCCCTCCAGCATATCAACTGCAGCCCGCATGTCATACTTCATCTAGTCCTGCAGGTCATCGATAAAGATATTAAACATAATAAATACTCAGATTGTCCTGTAAGAAACTCTGCTTATAACCAGTCTCCGGGTAGTTTATGAACCACTACCTTTTGAGTATGCTGATACATCCAATTGTTTTCTTACTCGGTAGTGCATCCACCTCATAGTTTCATAGTTTCAGTTAGGGTTGGAAGGGACCACAAGGATCATCTAGTTCCAACCCCCCTGCCATGGGCAGGGACACTCTACACTAGATCAGGCTGGACAGAGCCTCATCCAGCCTGGGCTTCAACACTTCCAGGGACGGGGCCTCAACCACCTCCCTGGACAACCCATTCCAGGGCCTCACCACCCTCACAGTGAAGAACTTCCTCCTCACATCTAGCCTGAATCTCCCCACCTCCAGCTTCAGTCCATTCCCTCTAGTCCTATCACTACCTGATAGCCTGAAAAGTCCCTCCCCAGCCTTCTTGGAGGCCCCCTTCAGATACTGGAAGGCCACAATGAGGTCACCTCGGAGCCTTCTCTTCTCCAGGCTGAACAGCCCCAACTCCTTCAGTCTGTCCTCATAGGAGAGGTGCTCCAGCCCTCTGATCATCCTCGTGGCCCTTCTCTGGACACGCTCCAGCACCTCCAGATCCCTCTTGTAATAGGGGCTCCAGAACTGGATGCAGTACTCCAGGTGGGGTCTCACCAGAGCTGAGTAGAGGGGGAGGATCACCTCCCTTGACCTGCTGGCCACACTTCTCCTGATGCAGCCCAGGATCTGATTGGCTTTCCGGGCTGCATCTAGACCACAATATCCTAAGACACTGTGGGAGACAGGGTTCAAAACCTAGCAAAACTAAAAATAAACACTGTCCACCCTATCTGTAGATCTAGTAAACTCATCATAGAAGTCAGTTAGGTGAATCAAGCATAGGTTATCTTTGGTGAATACATGTTGGCTATTCCCAGTTAGCAGAAATGGCTTTTAAGGAAACTTACTCCCAAAGGAGCTCTCAGAGGCTAGAGTGAAACAGACTGACCTGTAGAACCCTTCCAGCTTTTTCTGAAATTGACTGTAACCTTAGTCGTTATGCAGTTCTAATATATAATTTCTGAAAACACACTAAAGTAATCAGCAAAAAAATCAACACATTAACTAAGATATGGGACATTGTGGGGTAGGAGGGTGGGGGTTGGGGGGAGGGAAGCTGGAAATGTTCAGTGGTTTACAATTTTGTCATTTGCTCTCTATTCCATTCCTAGCACTCTATTTACTTTTCTTAACGGTCACTGAGTTAAAGTATTCATATAATTGCCCATGTAATCCCAAGGATTCATTCCACTTCTCTGAGTCCATCTCTGAAGATCTGATTGTTTGCTGATTGTTTTTGTTTTGTTTTGTTTTGTTTTGTTTTGTTTTGTTTTGTTTTGTTTTGTTTTCCTACTGTAATTCACTTTACATTTATCTTCACTGACATTTGTCTATCACTGGCATCTCAGGTATTTGCGTGAGTCTTCTTCAGTCATCACAGCTGGTTTTCGTTTTTCTTAGATAGTTTTGTTATACTGCAAATTTTGACAACTCAGTGTGAATCTTCCTACCAGATCTTTTGTTAACTGTCTATTGATCCAACAAAAGATGCCATTAGGGCTCCATTCATAAATGCCCTACACTGCAAAACCAGATCTATAACATATTGTTTTCTGTGTTTCCTACCTTTTAAACAGCTATTCATGTGTAAGGACATTCTTGGTCTCTCTGTTACAGAGTAAAATTGATCAAAATATATTAAAATGCTATTTTTTTTTAATAGGAATCAGGATATTGTTTATATTATAAGCACATGGACAATTTAGTGAACAACTTAATTAATCTCAGAACTGGCCAGGATTATAAGGTTTATAACAATCCTACTATCAGAAATGCCATTGGATTTTGATAGATATAAATATTCACATTGATGGATTTAAGTTTGACTTAGGCAGATGTTTGTGATTCTGAAAGCTTATCTGGTGGTATCTTTTGCTGCAGATTTTCAAATCTAATGCCACACTACCTTTGCCCAAAATACTAAAGTCAGAGTCCTGGATATGACATTGGATGAGTACTGATGTCACATTGCCTACTGAATCAATAGCATCATCCTTTTAATATAAGTACATGGTGAAGCAAGTAGAAGGGTTTTTATTGACTTCAATTGGATTTCACTTCTACATAGATCTTAGAAGCTTCTTAGCCATCTAGAAAAAGCTATTGCTGACCTTGTTTATCATGGTGTATGTTATGAAATTTCAGTGCTAGGTGATATAGCTTGGATTTGAATTTTGTCACTGGATGTCAAAAGAACAAAGTGTTGCATTGTCAAATATAAGCATGGCAAAAAATGAGTGAACAAAATTGTGACAGAGAGCATAATGATGTTTGTGTGTTTTCTCCTTACTATTCATTGTTGCAAGAATATTTTAACCTTGGGATATTTATTGCTATCATTTAGTAATAAATCACAGACAATCTATAGTGATAATAAGTTTTTTGACATTTTGTTAATGCAGGCATCTCCTGAATATGGACATTGTTACATTTTTTTTTCCACTGCTAGCATCCTCTGTAACTTACAGATGCACAAGGAAACATACTGACTTGTTTTTGCAATGAAGATTTGGAGTCAGTAAGTGAGGTTGAATCACATAAATGATCATAATTCATATGTCGTCAGTCTGGGTGATGACAAACATTCCTGGACAGCTGTTTTGAGCACCTCTGTGTTACTTGTGAACATGATGGCTGTTGATTTTTTGTTATAAGATACACTGCATATGTCAAGGTCTAAAAATTATTTCTCTATCTCTGAAAACTTTGGTATGCATTTTAACCAAAATGCTCACGTGTGATTTTAAAGCAGAAAACTGGTTTTGAAGATACTTGTTGTTTTCTGTCAGTTTTACCAATTTATCATAGGCTTATACTAAGATACATTCCATTATCTATTGAAGTCTGTTCCAGATAATTTGTAATAAAGGTTTCCTGTTTTATTCTAGTTTTCATTTGTTTGTTTATTTTGGGTTTTTTTTATCTGGTTGTATTGGTGGGTGCTTTGCTTGGTTTGTTTAATTTTTTCCCCAAAATGTTTATTAGTAATTTATAAATTAAAGGGTTTAAGTAAATCTTATTCTATTACTTACTCTAGCACTTTCCAAGGCTTTATTGATTTAGAAGATGCACCAACTTTGTTTTATCTTTGTTCAACTAAGTTTCTGTGCTGTTTCTAAAACATTCTTACAATTAATGACTGATTGTTTTACTGTCCCTTTTCTTTTTTTATAGAATTTGCTTGGAGTCATTTGATTTGTTTCAAGTTTTACAAACAGAACTGATAGATTTATGTATGATGCACTTAATGGTGTGGAAAGTCTTATCTCTTCAAATTCCCATACTTAATGTTTTGTTTATAATAGTACTCTTAAGACTTGAACTTAACTGTGAATATCCCTATTGATTTTTGTTTCCTTTTGAACAGTGACCTTAAAATCTTGTTTGTTGCAAGTAGAGAAGAGCAGGCTAATGTATTCCCACCCACATATACTACCAGAATACAACTGAGTTCATAAAGTTTTCTTCTAAAAATCCAGTTTTTCATATTATTTAAAAGCTGGGACAATTTGTGGGTTTGTAGTTATTTATTTTATTTTTTTTCTTCTTAAGACTAATAGTTTGTGACTTAGCTTATCTTGTGGTTATGTTGAAAAATAAATGGTCAGAATAGCACAAGAGACATCAGGATCCTGTAAACAAACAAAAAAATAAATGCAGCCTTATTGTGGTGTGGTGGTTTGAGCCTTAACTGGAGTAGAATAGAATAGAATAGACCAGGTTGGATGATCCTTTAAGATCATCGTGTCCAACCTGTCAACCAATCCAACCCACCTAAACAACTAAACCATGGCACCAAGCACCCCATCAAGTCTCCTCCTGAACACCTCCAATGAAGGTGACTCCACCACCTCGACAGGCAGCCCATTCCAATGGGCAATCACTCTCTCTGTATAGAACTTCTTCCTAACATCCAGCCTAAACCTGCCCTGGTGCAGCCTGAGACTGTGTCCTCTTGTTCCGGTGCTGGCTGCCTAGAAGAGACCAACATCCACCTGTCTACAACCTCCCTTCAGGTAGTTGTAGAGAGCAATAAGGTCACCCCTCAGTCTCCTCCTCTCCAGGCTAAGCAACCCCAGCTCCCTCAGCCTCTCCTCATAGGGCTTGTGTTCCAAACCCCAAACCAACTTTGTTGCCCTTCTCTGGACACATTCCAGCAAGTCAACATCCTTCCTAAACTGAGGGGCCCAGAACTGGACACAGTACTCGAGGTGCAATGGTAGCAAGAAACCAAGAAATCCTAGCCCCCACCCCTGAAGAGACTGGAAGTATATCTACCAAAAATAATCTGGAGTCAGTTTGGAAGTAGGAGAAGTAAATTTTTTAACAAAATATATACAGCAATAACAGGGAGGATTTACAAGGATAAGGAATAAGGATGAATAGGAAAATATACAAAGCCAAATTTGGATGGCCTTGTATCTCCCTCAATGTATGTGGATTTCCGTCCTTTAGAGAAGGGTGGATGAGGCAGGGAGAAGATCACACCCAACCACATGGCAGAACCAGGAGAACTGGCAGTGGCTATTGGTCCTTTTTGAATAGGTGAGGCAGGAGCAAAGAGAAAGATGGCCACCATGCCCTCCCCTTTATAGTCTTGCTGGACAGGAAGGGCAAGTGGAACAGGCCAACTTAGACCTGGGGGACCCCTCCCAGGAGGGGAAGCCAAGTCCACCTGGATCAGGTTTCATTTGTTTCCTGGAGGAAGCAGGGCTCTTGCAACCTTCCCCCCCACCCCAGATGGGTATAAGCCAGCACAGTCCACCCCTCTGTTCCACTTCTACTTTCCTGTCACAGTCCCTTTATACTGTCGTGAAAAATGTTCTTGATGAAAGTCCTTCTTTATCCTGGCTGTCTCTCTCTCAGGTGTTGGTTGATGCAGTTGGTGCTTGCGCTGGGCAAGGATGTGGAGGAGAATCAGGAACCAGGAAACCTTCTTTGTCTTTGAAAGGGAAATCAGGAACAGTCTGTTGCTGTAGGTCATCAGGAACAGGTGCAGGTGAGATGATGCAGAAATCCTCTGGACTGGTGCTTGTGTGCAGTGGGTTCATGTTGAATTCTGGATGCCAGGTTGGCATTAAACTAGGAGGGAAAAAACTTGGAACAACTTATAACTATTATACAGTGACTATATTATATTGATTTATGTTACCCCTCTCAGTATATCCCCTCTCAGCTAGAATTATACTTTGCTGTGGGATACACTGAATGCCCCCAGTTTCTAGCATGACCCAGTATGTCTGACCAGGCCTCTCAGCAGAGACCACCCCTCAGGTTGGTTTGCCCCCACCGGCAGCAAGGGAAACCCACACCAAATTCCCCAGCAGGTTTTTCTTACAGATCACAGGAGCTCCATCTCCATCCACTGTTTGCAGAAAGCTGGACTGGGCAGGACCAGGAGGAGGGTGCCTGATTGCTGAAACATGGACCCATTCTGAAGGAGAAGTGGAAGGGAGAAAAGAGGTATCATTCCCTTTTATCAGTTCAGACAGGGAAGCCCTTTTTGCTGGGCAGCACTCACTACAACCTGACCCCTCCCTCTCTGTGTCCCTGTTTACACAGTGCTTACAGTGATCACAACACCCTACCCCCCAGGTATCAGAGATTACAAAGGACTGTGTACATGTGGGCAACATCTAAACATTTTTTTCCATCAATTGTTATGAATATTTATGCTTAAACCAAGAAGTTGTTAATTCTCCCCTGAAGTTTACAGACATATTTTTCAACTGCAGGACACACCTCACTTTATGTATAATATAGTATTAGACATGCCTAAAAGGCTCTAGAAAGATTTTTTGATTTGTCTATAACGGAACACACTGAGTATGAGGTGCTAGAGATTTATAAGTACTTGAAGCTGTCATATGCTAGCACTACTAGAAACAATGCTTACCACTCACATTTGCTCTCACTGCTGTGCAACGAACCACGCTGGAGAACCAATGGAGCTGAAAAAGAACTGTTTCCTTCTGCAGAGTGAGCTTTCATCAGGTTCACAGTTTTGGTTCTTTTTGCCACTACAAAGTTATGCTGGCACAAGGGAGGATATGACATGGAGACAAGACTGGGTAACAAGATGCTACTAGCATCAGTAGCAGCTTTAAAAGTATGTCTGCAATTGAAGGTTGTCATTTTCATTGAGTACCTTTCATTCCTCTTTCCATACATTTCCTGCTTTATTCTGTTAGACATCTAAGAGTGCGGGTATGTTTCTATGGTTTTCAACTGCAGATTGCTCTCAAAGTTGTGTATTTGCTTTAAATTAATAATATTTGGATGAAAAGTTATTGGGTGAGGTATTTTGTTGGAATGTGAGTAAATTCAAGGACATATTTCCAGCTCTGACATAGACAGAGGTGAGGGAATAGGAAAAGAGTGATGGTGGGGGAAAGAGGTTTTGCAGCTGTGTAATCACAGCTGCATCACAGGATGCAGGAGACAACACTGCTGTAGAGTGCAACTGGTGAACCTGAATGCCCTTAGCACACCTGCACATCAGTGTAATTAGTACAGCATTCTTAGAGAAGGATTACACATTTTTAACTGTCTAAAAGGTGGATGGTATAAATCATGCTGTGGAGGTGACACTACTTCCTCTGAGTTTAGACTGGGCAACCAGCATTTTGATGATTATATTTCATAGTCACTCACAGACAGGGTGCTTGATAACATCTAGTTTACTGGGCTGCTGGCACAGAGTAATGCTTGCATGGGGAATAAAATCTCTTGAACAGAACAGTTGATGTCTGTCTAGACAGCAACAAGCAGATTGCAAGGGTTCTTGCATTAGTGTTTTCAGCTGGATCAGCAGACACTCTTTTACTTGCTGTTCTGTTCAGTTCTTGTAGTCCAGCAGGCGCTGGTCCTGTGTGACACCTCCTGCAAGTGCCACTGCAATGGATTATTTCAAGATACAGACAAAACATCTCTTAATTCTCTTAACTGTCTAAAAAAGACCATCCCATTGGACTTATCTATATACAACTTGATCAATGTTGCAGCAAGATCCTTCTGAGAGTCTCTGAGATAGCAAGTATCTCCACCCAGGATGTTAATCAACATATTTAAGCACAGAAATTGGTCTAGACACTGCAAGTATTCCTGGGGGAAATCTTCAGGACAGTCTGAAATTTCCACCAGGAGAGCTTCTGTGCCAATTAGTCAAATCTTTAATTGAGAGAGCGGCTTGGAGTCTGGTCAATCACTGTCTCAAGCTGATCTATTGTCTAAATTGCTCTATTATCTCCTCTACACAGATGTCTACATGGGGAGTTTCTGGATCACCCAAGTAGTTAATGACTTGAGTGCACTAGGTGTGCACACAGGCACAGCCCTTTTATCCAGCTGCACCACAATTATAACTATAGGACAAACTTGAATTTCATTCTTATTTTTATGCTTAAGTCTATACCTCTTGCTAGAACAAAAGCTAGGCAGGAAAAAAGTCAACACCTCCAAACCAATAAAGACTCTAATCTCTGACCATTTTTTTACTGAAATTATTTTAAACAAGATTTTTTCATTCTCTATTTTTTTTAATGCCTGTAGTGGATTCAAATTGTCTTCATATACAGAGTGATTAAAACCATAAAGATAATCACTAACAAATTTAAAAGGTGGCCTATTTTCCTCGTGTAGGTAGAACCTGACCGAACAATGAAGAGACTTACACATATGTATCTTCTTCTCTTAAGAACACTGAGTATTGTGCCTACAACCTACTGTGCTGAAACATAACTGAAGCTTATGAGACTGAATTTTACCTAACTGATGATTCTTGTTTGCTCATTATTAATACACACTGCTGCTGCTGCCTTATGGTAATGTCTAAATTCACCAAATATTCACCTAGTGAAACTAAACTCATAAACTTTTAAAGTGCCAGTCTAATGAAATAATTGTTTCCCTTTCTTTATTTTCATTTAGTTTTATATTGCCATGAAGAAAAAAAGACAAATATTTTTTATTTTTTAAACTGTGTAAGAAACAAGATGCCTGAGAAATAACAATAAAAGGATAAAAGCTGCACATATTCTTAATCTATGAATTCAGACATCAATTAATCTTTTTTTTTTCCTCTTGGACAGTCTGTGCTCTAGCACAGGCTGAGGCAGTATGACTAGACATCTAATGTTGAAGGTAACTTGATCACCATTTACACCTCCTGGCAGAATACCACCTGTCAGAATAGCTGTGCTCTAGAGTAGAACTGAAATGAACCACCAGTTTATTAGAGCTACATGTATCCAAGAAGGGAGATGGGAAGAATAGAGTAAGACAGATCTATATTCTGAAGCTAATGTCCCTTAGACATAATTTTGGGACACTGCATACGGTGATCTCAGTCAGTGAATTGTTGTTATGCCCAATCTGCAACTGAGTATTATGAATGCATGACTATTTTAGTTTCATATTTTGTCATCTAGGTTATATCAGCATCGATGTTAATAGAAGGAGAAGGTAGAAAATAAAGAAGACAAGACAGGTCTTTGCTCCGTTAAATCACTGTCTCACAGCTGTTGAAGTGCCTTACCTGCAACTTAGCAGTTACTGCAAATATGTTATCTGGCACTTAAGTGCTCCTGAATCACTTTAGTAGCTGTTTTTAACAGGTATTTCTGAAAGCAAAACATCTTAACTGAGATGTTGTTAATGCAGGCTTCTTAATCTCAAGGCCTTATTCCTCCCTGCAGAATATCAGCACTTTCTACCGACTTCAGTAGAAGCTGTTTGTGTCCTGCGGAGAAGAAAATGATTCTGGGAGCATTAACTAAAACAACTTTAATACAGAAAGCTGTAACTGAGGTTAATTCAGCTATTTTTACATTGTTCAGGCCCAAAATGAAATAATTTGAGACCTATGACCTTAATGGAGAGATTTCTCAATTGACATACTGTTAACTGACGCAAAGTCTATCTGACATAGCCACAAGAGCTCTGTGTGAGTTTATGACCTTTCTATAGTAAATGTGAAATTCTTTTGGCTTTAGCAGAATCAGATATTCATATGAAATTTCTCTAAGCAAGCAATTTTAGTTGAGCTAGCCTTCAATTTTTGGGGTCTTAGTCAGTTTCCAATTGGAAGAAAGAAAATAATAATGAGTTCTCATAGGAGTGGATTAAAATATCAAATTACCAGTCCTTCCTGTGACTTATGCATAATTATGTCAGTGGCTGTATTTATTCTATTCAATAAAAGAGACTGACCAAAAAGAGGCAGCCAGCATGTGTCCCAAATATTTGAAGCTAGTACCATTTCTGTAAAAGATTAGATTTGGAAATATTTCTGAAAATCCACATCAAGGCCAGAGATTCAATCAACAGTTAGAACACATTTTTAAAACTCGAGCTTCCCCATGTTATTTGCCCTTCTTAACTATAAAAGGTAACAGAGCTGTATGATTTTGCATGCTGAAGGAGAATTCTGTTGCCAAGTATTAAATGATCAGAAAAAGATCAACTTAGAATCAAAACGCAGAGTTCCTGGAAATAAAATTAGATAACAAATATACTTTTAGAGGGTAGATTATATCTTACTTAACTAAGTGAACAATACTTTTCTTCAATGTTTCACTCTCCATCCATCTGCTTCACCTGTCTGAACAATGAGCATAGAACTGCCCTGAAACCACACTTACTGGCTGCATCAAAATCATCCCATAGAGCTTTCAGTCAGGCTTCATGTTTCAAAGAGAGCTTGATGTCAATCCTTTGTATTTGACCCAAGTAGTGTGTCTTCTGCTGACAATGAGAATAGGATGGTTGTATGTCACAGGCAACAGGAGGAAGTTATGACTCTTGTATCTGTGCTTCCTAGGAGAGTTTCTGAAACATTTTCCATCCTCTCAGCTGAGACTAAAAACTTAATCTAGCTGTAGTATTTTTTTTATCCTTTTAGAGTTATAAGTAAGGACATATGACAATAAACACAGGAATTAAACCATATGTAACAAATGTTTTAAAGTACTTAATGCAAAATATGCTTTCTCAATATGTGCTTGAAATGCTGAGGAGACCTACGCAGCTCAGGAAATCTGTGCACATGTAATTCTCACTTCTATCTGCACATCAGACATTTGGCATTTAAACATATGGGCAGTTTAAAACATTTGGACTTTGTTGCATTGCTACAGGTGCAAAAACAATTTAATTCCTGGCAATATCAAAATAGAATATCAGTCTGTTTGAGTTCTGCAACAGGACCCTTGTATGTTGTACAGAAACAGATCTGAGTTCACAGGATCACAGGATGTTAGGGGTTGGACCGAACCTCCAAAGATCATTGTGTCAAACCCCCTGCCAGAGCAGGATCACAGAATCTAGCGCAGGTCGCACAGGAATGCATCCGGATGGGTCTTGAAAGTCTCCAGAGAAGCAGACCCCCCACAATCCCTCTGGGGACCAAGTTCCAGTGCTCTGTGATCCTCACAGGGAAGTTCTTCCTCATGCTGAGGTGGAACTACCTGTGTCACGTTGTAGTTTATATCCATTACCCCTTGTCTTAACACAGGGTGCAATGGAGAAGATCCTGTCCCCTCCCTCCTGACACCCAGCTCTCAGATAGTTATGAACATTTCTTAAATCCCTTCTCAGTCTTCTCCAGAATAAAAAGCCCTAGGTCTCTCAGCCTTTCCTTGCAGGACACGTGCTCCAGTCCCTTAATCATCCTGGTAGCTCTCTGTTGGACTCTCTCAAGTAGATCTCTGTCCCCACATTATCTTCTCATGAAAATGTCCAAGATTTTTTAGTTTGTTTGTATTGTTTTTGCTTTATTTTGTTGTTGGCTCGATCAAAACTGATGGCTACTCTCAAATTTTTGAATTAGGTTTTACACCAGAGTTTACATTTATATTCTCATGACAATATTTTGTGGGTTTACTGCAGATCATTGATTTTGGACTGCTGAGTGTGACTGCTTACAACAGACAGATGGGTTGGATGTGTGCCTTCAAAGTGCCCTTCACTTGCAAAGCTCACCTTGCAGAAATGACACCTTTGGTGCTCAAGATGTGAGGGTTGTGCTGTTACTGCTACATTATGGTAGCTTTTTTCAGAAGGGTGTGCTTCCTTTTTTTCCTAATTTTCTCCTTCTGTGTTGTATTAGTTAATTTGTTTCTAACATGATAGCTGCTTTGTTAAAATTTCCTTTTTATAAAGTTTCATGTGCCTTTACCAAATATGAATTCTTATTATTTCATATGGCTTGTGATTACTATTTTAAAGATGTTTTATAGTAATTGTGCTTAAAAATGCCAAATTGTGCATGTGGGTATTGCACAGAACTTCATCTCAGTTTCAAGAAATGAGTGTTTAATCTGCATTTCTCATTTCATCTATTAGTATTATTTTCCGTCTTAAGGTCTTAACATATTTACAGTAATGATCAATATCATATAGGGCTGCTCATGCACCTATTAATTTATATTTATGTATTTACCTATTTGGGAATATAATAGAAAACTATATTCTCTTGCTTGACCATATATTTATGCTGCAGTCCTCTGTCGGAATAGCCAGGGTGGCTAGGATAGGTGAGGTGCGATTTGAGACTGATTTAGCTGTAGCATCAAAAATCTATCACATAGCCTGTAGTGGCAGAACTGATTTTAGTCAGCACCTTGTGAGAAAAGTATGCTTTCACAGACATAATAAAGATGTGTGACCATAGTAAGAGAGCTTTATTGAAACAATGGAACAAGGTATCTGTGTTTACAAAGTACAGTTATCCTAAACATACTCAGAGCAAGAGGTGATTACTCCTTCTCCCTCTTTCTCTTTCTCTTTCTCTTTCTCTTTCTCTTTCTCTTTCTCTTTCTCTTTCTCTTTCTCTTTCTCTTTCTCTTTTTCTCTTTCTCTTTCTTTCTCTCCTCTTTCTCTTTCTCTTTCTCTTCCTCTTCTCTTCTCTCTCTTTCCTTCCTCTTCCTCTTCCTCTTCCTCTTCCTCTTCCTCTCCTCTTTCCCCTCTTTCTCTTCCCCTCTTTCTCTTTCCCTCTTTCTCTCTCTCTTCTCTTTCTCTTTCTCTCTCTCTTTCTCCCTTTCCCTTTCCCTTTCTCCCTTTCCCTTTGTCTCTTTCCCTTTCCCTTTGTCTCTCTTTCTCTTTCTCTCTCTCTTTTCCCTTTCCCTTCCCTTTCCCTTTCCCTTTCCCTTTCCCTTTCCCTTTCCCTTTCCCTTTCCTTTCCCTTTCCCTTTCCCTTTCCCTTTCCCTTTCCTTTCCCTTTCCCTTTCCCTTTCTCTTTCTCTTTCTCTTTCCCTTTCTCTTCTCTTTCCCTTTCCCTTTCTTCTCTCAAGATCAACTGTTACTATGAGTTTAGGTATTCTGGCTCTTTGTTAATTTCTTTTTATAATGATGGAAAGATTTCACTGTAATAGCCACCATTGTGCTTTATTTTATGAAGTATTGATAGGTTTGTTCTTTTTGCATGGAAGCAAAGCAAAACATGAACTGCAGTTGTGCATTATGAAAGATTTATGGAAAATAAAGTTATTTTAAAATCATCTTCTTTTCACCACCACCTCCCCTTTACCACCATATCTGCCCCTTTTCCCCCTTTTTTCCTTCAAGTCCCAGAGCACCTGGGCCCTGTTGGAGTCTCCTCCCATCCCAGGTGTGACCACTGGCCCTCTCTCCCCCACTCCCCTTTTTAATCCCCCCAGCAAATACAGAAGCCCCAAGCTGAGCCCATCTGGGCTGAGGGATCCTCCTCTCATCACTGGTGAGTGCCCCTGGTGCACACTGGGTGATGGTGGTGGTGACAACAAAGGCCGGGGGGCCTGGTGGCCCCCCGGTTATGTAGGCAGGGTGCTGATTATCCTTCTAATATCATCTGTGGGTGCTGGCTGGGCCTCCTTACTAGGGCTGAGCTCCTCTGTGTGGTATCTTGGGTGGTCAAGGGTCTTGCCCTTGGCTCTGGGATGGGTGCAAAAATGGTGGTGGTGGAGCAGGAGCTGTTTAGGTGGGTTGGAGGATGGTGTAGAGGGAGCAGGGGTTGCTTTGGGAAGATGAAGATTGGGGGGGGGGGGGGGTGGTAGCTATGATGAACTAGTAGACTTTTAGATTTGAAGCTACCTTTTTTGTAAATAAGGTCTTCTGCATATTGACATAAGAAATTAAATGATTGTATGAGATACAAGAGTGAATAAAAATTATTGCCATAAGAACCATTTAAAATACCACCAAATGTGTGGAAGGGGTTTGGTTATTTCAATACTATTGCTCAGCAAAAGTTAGTCTTTGTTTGAAGTGTAGTTAGTGGGAACACTGAAGTGAATTCATAACTCAAAGACAAGTTATCTTACCAATATATTAAATTATGTCATTCCAGAAAGAAAACTCCATAATCCATGATAAATTTTGCAGCTTGATTCAATAAATGGTGATTCAGAAAAAGGGTAGGTAGGCAGTTGGGCTAGATGCTCTCAAGAGTTCCCTTCCAACCCCTACCACTCCCTGATTCTGTGATAGCTATTTATTGATAGCAAGCTTTGCTTCCAAACACACTTAAATACAGGGAAACAAATAATCTTGTCTACTGATGTAATTTTTTTCCCCAGAAATGTTAACTTAAAGGTGATTATTTCAACAACTAACCTCAAAACTTTGAGTCTTATTTTTAAACAGATTTCCTTTACAAGCCTTCATAGTACCTCAAAAATCAAGTTTGTCTTCTGAGCTAGGAAAATGGTAACTGCCTTACTAAATGAACAACATCTTGGTATTTTGCTGTGCCTTTCCAAGAAATAGGGATAAAGTGTGAAAAAGGACAATTACTTAACTTACTTCCTCTTCAGCAGCTCTTCTCAGTGAGGTCAAAATGTAACATGCATTGTGATACAATCAGAAATATTTTATCACTACAAATTTGTGTTTCAATCCTTTCTGCAGCTGCAGTTGAGAGTTTGTACACATGTGGAAGGGTTGGGGTTTGTATTCTAGCATCTCTCTAAAGCAACAGCTGAGGTTTTCAGTCACAAGCTTCCTTGTGGAGCCCACGCTGCTTTCTTTTTATTTCAAACCTTTTATCCATGCTTCCTGCACAGCTTGGAGATAGATAATTTGGGGCAGAGTAGTTTGAGTTATGAATCTGAACTACAGCACAGGAAGTTCCATCTCAACATGAGGAGGAACTCCTTTACTGTAAGGACCATGGTGTACTGGAACAGGCTCCCCAGAGAGGTTGTGGAGTCTCCTTCTCTGGAGACTTTCAAGACCCATCTGGCTGCATTCCTGTGTAGGCTACCCTAAGCAATCCTGCTCTTGCAGGGGGGTTGGACTTGATTATCTCTTGAGGTCCCTTCCAACCGCTAATGTACTGTGATACTGTGAATCACCTCCCTTGACCTGTTGGCCGCACTTTTCTTGATGCAGCCCAGGATGTGATTGGCTTTCTGGGCTGCAAGTGCACACTGGTGGCTCATATTGAGCCTTTCATCCACCAGTATCCCCAAGTCCTTTCTTCAGGGCTGCTTGAGGGTTTGAGCCACAGTTTGTCTATCTTTAAATGAACATTATCAACTTGGCTTTGACTCATTAATGTTTTCTTCCTTTCCTACCCACAGCAGCAATCCCTCTGTGAGTGAGTAGGCTGTTTCACAGCTGAAATCTTGAGACAGACAGACTAGCATAAAATTAGAATGTTGTTTTGTTTGGTTTTTTACAAGTTATCATGCTGGCTACTTTAACCACACCTATAATTGGTAATTGATCATTACTACACTTGTAAACACTTGTAAACCCTTTTAAGTTTTTAGAAACAATCCTACCACAACAGTCCAGATCTACGGAGAACGGGTCATCCTATTCATTATAGAATGAAGATTCACTCTTCAGTTGTGCTACATCTTGAGGCTTATGAGTTACATTGAAAATCTGCTTATGTTGCACGAAAGAAGAAATACCTCAGAAAGGTAATCTGTGTTGCAAGCATCATATGCTTTTGTAGGTGTGGTGGGTTGAATTTTACTCCCGACATTAACTTTGCCAGACCAACTCAGAACCAAATGAAGCTGTATTTACAAGCAAGAACTCCACTCTAAAATGGAATGCAATAAATACCAAGGGAGAAGAAAATTTGAAATGCCTTTTTCTCCTGAACTTAAATACTTAAATGTAGGATTGAGGAAGACATGAATTTGGGACATTAGTATCCTCCAATATCCTTTTAAAAAATCAGAAGTGTTGATAGATCATCATCTTCTCACTTTTTGTCAGTTGTGTACTTAAAATACTGGCTCAGAAAGAGGGATCTTTAGTTCAAACTCCTTCTCCCTGTCTCAAGAAAATGCTCTATTCATATGGCTATAAAACTGGGCAGAAAAATGCACTCAGCTTCTCATGATATTAAAGTCTAGATTAACATTTTCATAGGAAAGTGTTATGCTTCTTACCTTTTAAAAGTCCAATTTTCAGTTTTGCTTCCCTTCATGGAAATATTCCTTTATTTTACCCTCTGACACTTGAGTATAAATGTAAAGGAATTCCTACAGCAGATTTTATTCTGAAGGAAGGAGGAAATATGCAGATTTATCAATGAATCTATGCTGCAGGAATGATCTCTCAACATTTTTACAACACCTTCTAAAGGAAATTTCTTTCTAATCTAATGCTGAGTTTTTCCTTGAATGTTTGATAACAAAATTGACATACTGAGATAGCATTTTATTTCTAAGCACCTGTTTTATGTCACAGATCTGAATAACACAGAAGGTGAACACTTATTAATTACACAGCTACATACTTGACAATTTCTTAGGTTGCCTAACACCATTCAGTAAAGTTTTGCTCAGTTCCTGAAACTTCTTAGAGAGCCACTCTAGGCAATGGCATACAGTGAAGGAGTTGCTTCCAGGACCTATAACAGTTTTGAAAACTTGATTATTCTCAGAGTGATTCATGGGAAGTCGTGGTCCATCACAAACAAATGATAGTAGAAGTCTTGTTCCACTATTTGTGTAGCTCTATGAATGTGTAGTGTCCATGAAAGAAATGCAGATGTTTTATTAACAATTCCTGTGGGGAGATGGAAGTAACCAACCATACTTATTGTAAGTCATTTTTCTGAAGTGAATAAAACTGAAAAAATTATTGCCCATGAGTGGTTCTGCCATCCTCTAGAGGTTCCTGGTTCTTTCTAAAGGCTGCTGAGGAAGCCAAGAGCTCACTAGGTGTGAAGGTGCTAAATCTATGGAACATGAATTCTACCCTTATGGGAAAATTCATTGGATCACTGAAAAATTCAACATCAACACAGTAAGGTCCTGAATAAGAGGTGAGATTATTACAAGAGATAGAATAAAGGAATTGGGTGGGGGGGTGTAAGACTAGCTGGATCACTAAAGAAAAGTGACCTAGTTTGAGTCTTTGTTGCAGAGTCATAATGTTACCCTAAATAGGCAAAAGGGTGTTCAGCAGACAAGTTGAAAGGAATTAATTTTGAAAGAAAAAAATACAGGAGATGGATTCAGAAATTGCTCATGCATTTTATATTCTGTTCAACCTTCCACTGGGACATATGAAATAAGGGATCTCAATTGTACAAGGCCAAGTAAGAACACTAATAAACTTCCTGTTACATGACAGTAAACCTTCAAGTGAGCTATTTCTTTCCATGATGGTAAGCAATTTTTCATAAGGAAAAGATATTCTACTAATATGTAGTCCCCAGTGAATGCTGTACAGACTAATTATGGATTGGTGAAAAATAAGGTAACAAAAGTGCTGACATGATCTTAAATAACACCTTGCTAGACTAAAATGGCTAAGTTGGGTAACAACACATCATCTCAAACTCTGCTTGTTTGTGTGTGCATTATTGCCCTTTGAAGAAGAAATTACTGTTTGCAGTCCAGCAACACAGCCAAATAATTTTAATACTACATGTAATAATACAAATGTGATTAGTATGTCAAGGTCAGTAGGATCAGTATCCTATGCATTGTACATCAACATAGTATGAGTAGCTCCTGCACCATGAAGATTAGGGCCTAAGTAATGGAGTAAATATAAAATGTCATCTCTTTTGTACATTGCAGGACTGCAGTAGGGAGATTATTAATGATGTCCATGAAAATTTGTTAGGAAGTGGAGAAGTGAACCCAGATCTTCTCAGTGTCTGGTTAGTGTCTTGAACTTCTGTCATTTTGCTGCACTTCTTATTTTTTCCTCTGATACTATTGCACTAATGTAACTTTATTGGCTTTGGTTTGATTTTTGTCTAAATAATTTCAAGCAGGGTTGTTTTTTTTTTTTTCATACTAAGGTAGGTCCTGAGTATTTGAAATCTCTGTGAGATTAGCAGTGTTCACTTACATGGAGAAAACAACTGAATGATTTATGAAAAGAGTATTTAATAAATCTAATTTTCCATACATCATTGGGGAATGATGAAATACAAACCAGAGCAAACATCTCCATACTCGTTTATTATGATCATTCCTTAATTCAGTTGGAAATAACAAACACACCTTTTAGGGCATCATGACAGGGAAATTAAATTCTGCCTGTGCAGCTGCCTTTAGTCTGAGTTTGTCAAGGAAGGAGAACTACAGTTTGCCCAGAGATGAAAGAAAACAATGTGACGGTATGGTCTAAGCATACTACCTATGTATTGGACTACTTACATCACTATCATTTGGCTAAGATGTCCATGATCTGACTGCTGGTGGTTTTTTCCAGGTATATAATGTCTGTCATGGCTTCCCTGGAAAGGCAGAGCTTACTAGTGTTCACTTTGGATGTCCTTCTCTAGAAAATTTCTCTTGCTTGGGAGGAGAGCAAGCTTATCCACTGCTGTAGAAGAGAGAGGTTTGTGTTTCTCAAGAGGAAAGATGACATCTTTGCAAAGGGCAGAAGGGCAATTTGCCTTAATACCATGGTTTAAGTTTGAGTTTAAGGACTGTTTCTCTCTTTTGTGTATAGAGGATGACAGCTCTTTCATACAACACAAGGAAAAGCATTTAGTTGTACATGTCAGTTATTGAGCTAAGGAGGTTTAATACTTGAAATCCTAGGGGGGGACAGAGGTGATGTTTCCATTGTTGTTTTCTACATACAAAGGTAAGATCTAGGAGAGCTGTAGCCACAAAACCAGAATGAGCTGAAATTCCCACTCCACATTCATTTCCCTACCTCCTAGTAAATGCATGTGGCCTTAAGCTTCAGAATAATCTATGTAAAGTTAAATATTTATGAAAAAAGTTTCACTTTTAAAATATCATCTGCACTTTTATGAGGCATGTTTATGCTAGATAAGAAGAAATGTGTTTTCAGTCAAATGGAAAAGCATCAATGTTCTATTTCCTGTAAAGATAGTGAATTCTTTCCCTTATATATAATATGCGGGAAATTTCCAAGAGCCTCAAGATCACTTAAACAATCACCTCTGACACAGCTGCCAACCCTCTTTCAGCTTTAAAAGCAGCAGCTCAACTGTTTTCTGGAGCACCTAATCTCTATTAGATAGATTCCATGGAGACACATTCCAATAGTTTAATCTCTGCTTGACTGTGTTTCTTGAATAGACTGAGAGACTTCCGGATCAGCACTGAGATTTCAGATTCTGGTCTCTTTTATTTCAAATTAAGAAAAAGAAATAAAGGCAGTAGACCTAGAATCAAAGTCCTTAAATATACATACTAGCACTTGAGGAAATATTTTTGCTTTGCAGGCATTCTTACATGGCATATGATATACTAATCCTAATATTACAAACACTCATGAGCTTAAAGGAGGAGAGTTACTTGATTGAATAACTCCCTGAGTTTAAGGAGGACATCAAGATACTCAAACGTGTCCAGAGAAGGGCAACGAGGCTGGTGAGAGGCCTTAAGCACAAGCCCTACAAGGAGAGGCTGAGGGAGCTGGGATTGTTTAGCCTGGAGAAGAGGAGGCTCAGGGGAGACCTCATTGCTGTCTACAACTACCTGAAGGGGGGTTGTAGCCAGGAGGGGGTTGGTCTCTTCTCTCAGGCAACCAGCACCAGAACAAGAGGACACAGTCTCAAGCTGCACCAGGCTCGAGGTGAGGAGAAAGCTCTTCACTGAGAGAGTTGTTTGTTGTTGGAATGTGCTACCCAGAGAGGTGGTGGAGTCACCATCCCAGGAGGTGTTCAAGAGGGGATTGGATGTGGCACTTGATGCCATGGTTTAGTTATGAGGTCTGTGGCAACAGGCTGGACTTGATGATCTTTGAGGTATCTTCCAACCTTGGTGATACTGTGATAATGTGAAACTGTTGCTACCAGTGCCCAGTAAAGGAAATTATGAGCTTAATCATACATAATATAATTTCTGATCCTGCAAACATATTAAATTCATTTTCATAAATACCTTTATCATGTCTTCACCAAGACTCTACCTCTGTGCCCTATACCTAAAGAAAAACTGAAAGGGAATTTGAATCTATTGTGGTTTTCATTTCATGAACATTAGAGCACAAGGGGTAAGCAAAATATGAAATAGAACATTGTGCTCACCCTTTATAGAAAGAAATTGTAACAGCAAATTAAAATGGAATGACAAATGAAGTCTGTTTGCACTAGTTTTATATGGGTCCTGAGAAGAAATTCTAATTACAAATGTCATTTCTAAGTAATAGTTATGTCTCACTTCACGTAAACACCTGCTGAAAACCCATTTGAAACAGACCTTCGGCATTTGTTCCTTTATACAATGTTGTATTTCCTTCCATTTAGTTAAATCTAAACAAAGAATAAAATGGAAATGCTTCCAAAAAATACATTAAAGGAGAGAGAGAAAAAAAACCTAAACAAAAAAGCCCCCACAAACTGAAAATATAAAAGCAAAATTCATTTATTGTATCTCACTTCTTAATCCAGAAAGTAAGATATATCACAGTCCTTCACTGTTCATACAATCTACATATAGTTAATATTTTTAGCAGACAAATACTGAAATGTGAGACTTGTTAGAATTATTAGTTCTCAATAGGATAGATAATCTTGAGATAATAGCTATGTTGGATTTCGATTAAGTAAAAGTAGGATATGTGTTTATAGAAGAGGACCCAAAGGGGAAATATAGATGTACAAAACCCAGTTTGATTTATATAGTTCTGTGACTTAAAATACAAGCCTGGGATTCCAATTACAATTTTGCAATCAAAATAATAACAAATGGTCTTCTATATCAACTGACCAATTCCAAGTAATAACTTGTTCATCTCAGCAAGAGTTTATTTGACTTCTAGTACTAGATTAACAGTTACCATGCAAATACAGGAAATTGTACTTCCCCCCCCCCTTTCCTACATCACTTGAATTACTGATGAAATGTTTAACATTGGTTTGTAATCTTTCCCACAGGAAAAATTCTAAATGTATTAAAATGCATTTTCTGGAGGTTTTGGTCTTTTGACAAGGACAGCAGAGATATCTTAAGTTCTGTGAAGTTATGATCAACTGTTCACACACAGATGCAGGTATTGTTGCAGCCCTTGTGGTAATAAAAGCTTTTATTTAAAATTCTCTAATGAGCCATTTAGGAAAGGATATGAGTAATATCTGAAATTCAGCGCATATGACCTTGACAGACAGCCAATACAGAGCACTAGAGAGGAACACACAATGTAACCAATATGGGGGGGAAAAAATAAGATTCCTTTTAAACACATCCTATTGAGATGGAGTTTTTCTCTTTATCGCTCACTCAGAATGAAAATGGGTTGAGGGGAAAAATGAGAATTTCCATATAGCACATATGGACCAGTGAATTCACCAAACCCCTGTGTTATTTAATACAGCATCTTAAGGGGATTCACTGGAAAGGCTTTGATATATATTCATCCACAAGTCCAGCAAGTTAAGAGATGAACATCTGAAAAAGGTATTTATGTTTAATTATACTTTTGGGTATGGCTCTTCCCCACCCCCTGACCACGGATAAGCATCCTATAATAGGTTACTGGGATGCTTCTGGCATTGGGTTATAATGGCCAGAGGTCCTTTCTCTAGCTCTTCAAAATTGTTTCACATGGATCCTAAATTACTTAACACTTTCGAAAGCAGATTCCACTGTAACTCAATAAAAGGTGCTAAGGGGAACCAAGGAGCAGTACTGGAGCAAATTTTCCTTCACCTACCACCCACCCTTTAATTGCTTCAGTGTCTCAAGTCTCTGACCATTTAATCTTTGAGACACTAATAATATGCCCAAATGATCAATTACAAGTTTTTTTTCTTTTAAATTGCCTTGTGTACATGCATTAAGAACTCTTGGTAGGCTGCAGTGGGAAGGAGTTGCTATAGAAACACCACCTTGCCATATTCCATTCACTGATCGCTGTAAAGAGATACAATGGTTCCTGACTAACTACTACTAATCCACATGACATTCCAGAATTACTATAGCTTTGCTCTCAGAGTGCTTACTTAAAAATGCCAGGGCCGTGCCTGTCCTACCTTAGCTTTCCACCTTTTCTTTCAAACCACCTCAGATGGAATTTTGTTAGAATATCTCCTGACCTGCTTTGCTTTGTTTTGTGACGGCATTTAAGTTCAGCAGTGATCTGCACAATACAAAGAGCTTAACAAAATTTAAATAAAATCATTTTACTTTGTCAGAAACATCTGTGACAAAATAAGTTGGGAACATCAGGTTGGAGTAATGCTTGGAAGTAATGAACTTTTTGCTCTATGTAGTTTTTCGAGTGTAATTCAGACTGCCTGAAAACTGAAGTCCAGCTCACCTACAGTCCAAATTTTTTCCCTTAACCTGGGGGGTGACAAAATCTGGTTGTTGTTGTTTTGATTATTTTTTTTCTCCTGTCATCTTTTTATCCATTCCATATTCCTCTTTTAACCATTCTCAACACTTAATGACCTAGGAGTGGAGAGAAGTGCATGCAAAATACAATTAATCTCCTTTTTTTGAGTGTTACTCTAATACAATTTGAGGTGACAGTCTGAAGAAAACTCAGAAGTTAAATCTACAGGGGACTAACATTAAATGCAACTCATGTCACGGTGATTAACACGATCTACTATTAAACGTTTCATTCATGGGATAGAAGACCTGAATTCTAGTCTGTCCTCAGCCTAGAGAGATTTAAAACCAAGAAAAAAACAATGGTCATTTTGCTCTGTAAAAATAAAACCAAAATGGCATGTGATTGAAGCAGTGTGATTAGGGAATTTATCTAGAGTAGATAATCACACCTGGTTTGCCCTTCAATGGCAGTGAAGAAAAGGGGAGACTTATGCAGGATCCTCTTCTGCAAATGTTAGCTATCTGTTTTCCTCTGCTGACTGAAATTGCAGGGATTTTTAGATTACTTGGGTTTGCTTCCTTCTCTTTTCTAGGTGTGAGCATGTAAAATGTCATTTGGGTAATATCAGGGCTACATATCTAAAGTAAATGGCAAGAATTCCAAATTCCAGTTTCACTTTCTTCTTTCTAAAACTCACAATCTTACCACTAAAAAGCATTTACTTTTTGATCTATAAATTATGGAGGGGGGAAAAAATGAAACTCTGTCAGAATTTGCCATTTAAGTAGCACAGGCAAAACCTGTCAGAAACAGGAAAAAAAAAACAAACCACTTTGAAATTGTTCATGTCAAAGTAGAGGAACCCATCCATTCAAGTATTTTACTTTAATGTTGTTGTTTTATTGTCTCCCTTACATCATAGAAGTGTGTAATACTTACAAATGATGAGAAACAAATGCTGTCAAATGTCTACGGTTAGCACAATTGATTCTGACAAAGTCGTTCACTTTTTTGTTTTTGTTTGTTTTCTTTGAAGCTTCATTAAAATTTTATAAATTTTTTGTGGCAGGAAAATACTTCTTTTCTTTTTTTTTTTTTTTTTAAATCCTTTTAATTTAGAAAAGAGTCAAGTTGGTTTAGAATAGAATAAACCAGGTTGGAAGAGGCCTTCAAGATCACCATGTCCAACCTATCATCCAACACCACTAATCAACTAAACCATGCAACCAAGGACCCCATCAAGTCTCCTCCTGAACACCTCGAATGATGGCAACTCCATCACCTCCCCAGGTAGCTCATTCCAGTGGGTAATCACTCTCTCTGTATAGAACTTCTTCCTAACATCCAGTCTAAACCTCCCTGGTGCAGCTTGACTCTGTGTCCTCTTGTTCTGGTGCTGGTTGCCTGGGAGAGGAGAGCCCCTACCTGTATACAACCTCCCTTCAGGTAGTTGTAGAGAGCAATAACGTCTCCCCTGAGTCTCCTCTTCTCCAGGCTAAGCAACCCCAGATCCCTCAGACTCTCCTCACAGGGCTTGTGTTCCAAACCCCTCACCAACTTTGTTGCCCTTCTCTGCTTTGATTTTATTTGTGCTCTATCTTGCCTCCTGCTATGGTTGTCATCATAGAAAATTCAACTTTGTTCTCAGGATTTACCAGTGATTGTCATTTAACAGTTATTGAAACACCTTATTTTGTGTTGGTGAAATGTATTTATGCAGAAGCACACACGAAAAGAAATCTTCTAATGGTCCCAAAATATTTTCATAAAAAAACCCAACCCATTCCTGGTTTAGTGACTTACAATTCTTAAATCCATCTAGTTTTGAGCATTCATGAGAATGAATTGCAAGAATTCAAAATGTCTCATGAAGATAGTCTGTTTATTTATGAGTAAGGGCTACCTCATCTGATCCTATTAGGCTGAAAATCATATGCAAGTTGAATGTCAGGCACTTTAGCAGCATTTCATCTCAGAGTCACAGAATCACAGAGTGGTCAGGGTTGGAATGGACCACAATAATGTCTCCTTGGAGCTTTCTCTTCTCCATACTGAATAACCCCAACCTTTGCAGTCTGTGTCCATAGCAGAAGAGCGCCAGCCCTCTGATCATCCTCATGGCCCTTCTCTGGACATGCTCCAGCATATCCAGATCTTTCATGTTATTACAGAACTTGATGCAGTACTCCAGGTGGGGTCTCACCGGAGTGGAGTAGAGGGGGAGAATCACGTTCCTCAACCTACTGGCTACACTTCTCTTGATGCAGCCCAGGATGTGACTGGCTTTCTGGGCTGCAAATGCACACTGATAGGTCATGTTGAGCTTCTCATCCACGAGTATTCCCAAGTCCCTTTCTTCAGGGCTTCTCTCAAGCCAGTCACCTTATTCAGATAAGACACAAACAAATGTGATGTTTAAAATAAAGAGGTATCATGAAAGCATTACACATGTCACTCCAGAAACCAAATTAAAAATAAACAAACCCCTCTCAACCACCTAAAGAAACAGTTTCTTCACAAGTTGGCGTTGCTGCTATTTAGACCTGAAACAATGAATGCATCTATAAATTCATTGCTTATTAACAAGTTGCCTATTAGGATGAGAATCCTGAATTCAAAACAAATTATTTTTTCACTTCTAGTCTGCCATAAACACTGTGACTTGAAGTAATTCTGAAGTGACAGACTGACTGTGCAATGGTAGCTGACTGTCCATGATCTCTAAATCAGTCATCCTGATAAGCAACCCAGACAGGTTTTGAGTCTAATCAGAAACAGAAAAGAAGATATTTTAAAAGCATACTGCATAATTTTAAAAACCACTACAATTATTCTGTGTTATATATGAAATGAAAAAGGTATCAGTTATGTCTGTAATCATTACATGATTTTGAAGGTTAATTGGTAATAAAATCTGAAATATCCAAGCTGTTCCAATCATAACTATTATATCATTTTTAGAATAAAGATCACATAACTATTGAACTATAACAGACCTCCCAGTTTTAATGAAATGTGTCTCAGGAGGTCTGTTAATCTCTTCTGGGCCATCTGTCCTGTTCGAATCATGGAAGATAAAGACTTTCAGAATCAGGGGAAAAGTAGGGCAAAGCATTCTGGTACATATCTAACGTACTTACAAATATCCAGAAGTGACTGTTAAATAAGGATCGTTGAACAGGGAACATGAATGGCTAAAAGTGTGGCTAGAAGGCTTCAAAAACTATAATAAATCACGTGGAATTTTACCAAAGCTTGCCTAAATTAGTCAAAAATGACCATGGTTGAGGTCTGGATTCTTCACACTTTACCAGAAATTGCTTCCATCACCTTTATGCTATTTATTTCCTGCTCATGGTAGGGTTTCAGTCCTGGTTTGAGCCACGAGCTACCCAGGGCAAAAGGACAGGAAGCATTTTACCCCAAAGGGGTAAATAAAAACACTCACACCGAATTGGAGGTTAAATGAAAAACAAACAAGCAAACAAAAATATTTACAAAGCTACCCCAAAATACAAAAGATATGAAAGCACAAACCAAAGAAAATTATACAACTCAAAATCAATCTCAGTCCAGGCTTCACTAAGCAAAAATCTTCCCCTCAGTGAGACAAGCCTGCCAAGCCTTGATGCCCCCCACAAGCTAGCAGTAAGCTCACACTGCCCTACAAACCACAGAAATAAAAGGAGCCACATGTGCCAGGAGAGGCTGGAGAAAGAGGAAAAAATGGGCTGTGATGTCTGGTTATGTAGAGACTGCAGGATGATGGGATGGAATAATAAATATTCCAATATCCTGTCCTTCCCCTTGGACTGCCTAGCCCTTGGAGGACTTTGTATCTCTATGGTAGGACACTTAGTCCTCAACCTGTAACAGTTTTCCTTAAAGGAAAAAAAATAATTATAGGGATACACTGAAAAGTGAGGCTGTAATCTGATGAGGCTGCTGGTCTCATTTGTTTTCAGCCTCTGCCAGGGAACGCGTTTCTGGTTGTTTTGTTTTGGGTTTGTTTGGCTTGGTTAACAAAGATTGCACTCACGGTATAAAACTTTGCAATAGCCACTAAAGAAAGCAGTAATATTTAACAGATCACAGAATTGTGATAATAAAACTTAATAAAGTCTAGCAACCGTGGGCAGCTAGGATTGTCCAGGTAGAACGAGCTGTTAAAACAGCAGCCATCTCCAAGTACTAGCAGGTACTAGAATTGCTCCAGAGAGCTTGGCTCCACACCAGCGTTGCTCCTTGGTGCAGTGCCATGTCCATGCTCTCCTCAGGGGTAATCTTCATACTCCTCCTGTTTCCAATATCAGAATAGTTTGCTGTTGGTTTATCAGCCCACCCCTGGGAAGAAGAACACAGAGACTTCTCTTTAATTAGGTCTATGCATTTTGGAACAGCTCGAGAAATTTTAATGGCTTCCTAGATGTCTGTGGGGAACAATACTTTTTATCAGGTTCAGCTATTCAAACAGGAGCCACCTTTTCAGGTTGCTACCAGTGACAGTGAACTTACACTGCTTTTAAGTGCATCATTTTAGATGCTGAATTTCAAGACTTCAGTTTTCCTTATCTATGAAACCCCTGTGTCCAACAAAGTTAAAGCATTATCTTGCAGTGCCACAAAAAAAATCTGTAATTATATTTGGTTCAAAAGAATTCACAAAGGCAAAACTTTATTAAAATGTATCCAGTCGCAGATATACTGATGGCAGAGCTCTCAATATAAATTTTCATGAAGCAGTATCTTTCACATCATCTAAATATCACAAATGTACAAGCAGATAATAATAAAAAAAAAGGAAAATAAAAGACATATTTGGTATGTAAACACAGGGTGGTTTAGGGAAATATGGGTATATCTCATTTTTGGTTTTGGTTCTGAGGCTGGTGAGAGGCCTGGAGCACAAGCCCTATGAGGAGAGGCTGAGGGAGCTGGGATTGTTTTAGTCTGGAGAAGAGGAGGCTCAGGAGAGACCTTAATTCTGTCTACAACTACCTGAAGGAAAGTTGTAGCCAGGTGGGGGTTGGTCTCTTCTCTCAGGCAGCCAGTACAGTCTCAAGCTGTGCCAGGGGAAGTTTAGGCTCAAGGTGAGGAGAAAGTTCTTCACAAAGAGAGTTGTTAGCCATTGGAATGGGCTGCCCAGGGAGGTGGTGGAGTTGCTGCCATGGTCTAGTAGGCATGAGGTCTTGGGTGACAGGTTGGACTTGATGATCCTTGAGGTCTTTTCCAACCTTGTTGATTCTATGATTCTATGAACACTAACTAGTAATTAAGCATAAAGGGAGGATTCCCACTGATGAGAGGATGCTTTGATTAGAAGAAAAGGATTCCAAACACTGGAAAGTTCCAGACATTTCACTCAATTACTGTAGCTTTTTGAGATATCATTTATGGGCTACAGCAATATAACAGACCTATTTTTCACTCTCATCTCATGGCAAATGAAAATATTCTCAAAGCAAACAACAATTTATTTATTTGTAATTGCATGTTGTAATTCTCATTTGCAGTGTGTTACATATCCACATGAAGTCAGCTAAATTGCCTCTCTTATGTCTTGTATACTGACAATGGACCTATGCTGATATGCATGCAAGAATTATTCTCATTTTCCTCTTTTAAGTGATTTTACAGAGGAATACTTGTCGTTCCTTAGTTTATTCCTATACTATTTATTTCCTTTTGCAAGTTTTGTTCTGCCTTCTGTTTTGTTTAAATTATGACTATGGCCTTGTTTTCCTATGACTCCATCACACAGAAAGCTAATATGATTACCATTAGAACAGCCGTAGCTCTGGCCCCAAGAATGACATTAAAAGAAGGGAAGATAGAAGTAAAGCACTCTGTATGCTGTAATAATTCAGTAAGAGATAGAACTGGAGGGCCACTCATGCCATAGACATCCCACCATGGTGAGGATTCACTTCTATTCCACCTTCATTTGTTCCCTAGCTGTATTCACTACCCGCAATCTGCAGAGACCTAGGCAATCTCCAGAGATATCAGTCAAGGAGCACTAGCCAAGACCTGATGATTCCATTTCTCTGTGTCCTTGCCTTAATAATTTTTTTCTATAGCTTAGAGATGAAAGGAAGCTATGGCATATTCTAAGGTCAACAGAGAGTGGATGACAATATTGAGGGCTGGGTTTTCAATTTTTTTTCTGAAAACAGTCAGTGCACCTTACTTCACCTAAGACTTATTTAAAGATGATCTGGTAGAAGCTGAGGCCTAAAATGAAGCTTCTGTTGGTGTCAGCCTGTTGTGAATGCATCCTTGTTCCTCAGGGCACCGGTGGTGCTGTCACCAGCAGTTGTCTGTTCTTATGCTGCTGCACTTCATGTCTTTAGGCAGGAAAGAAAGTGTCAGTCTTTTTTAAGATGAAGATGACTGGATTACTAAACAGGAGTGTCATGGGATAACACTTCAATAGGTCAAAATTTCATGATCATGGTATATTCTTTGCTTCTTTTGGAGTACCTGGACAAGGATGTATTTTTTCAAGGACTACTGCACAGAATACTATTGTATTTAAAAGCTATAATGATTTCTGGACTCCTGTAAATAGTAGTACCACTCAGTGGTAGGCAAGGAGGAGGTAGTGTCAAAGACATAAAATAATCTCAGTGAATCTCCACATTGATGTACTGGGTGATGGGCTGCATTTCATGTAGTCAGCTTCCAGATGATTCCAGTTTGCACTGAGTTTAGGTTTCAGGAAGAGATGTTGTCTTGCACACAGCCTTGGTCAGCTCATGATGGAGAGGATGAATGAGTGCTTGCCCAGAGGAAAGCTGGCTAACTTCTGCTGATTGTGCTATGGGCTAACACAAAGGGCTTCATGATTTCCAGTGGGTTCATACTGTACCTGCAAGAAGATGGAGACAACAGACCTATGTTTAAAGATCA
This sequence comes from Colaptes auratus, assembly GCA_015227895.2. Taxonomy (NCBI): domain Eukaryota; kingdom Metazoa; phylum Chordata; class Aves; order Piciformes; family Picidae; genus Colaptes; species Colaptes auratus. The sequence continues at coordinate 49,290,380 of CM037640.1, read as the reverse complement.
GTCTTTCAGGGTGCCTCCAGCTATTACAAAGAAGACAGACTAGTCAAGAACACTCCCAAACCTTTATGAGGTTCCTAGAGCCACCTGTAGAGAAGAGTTGATGTTATGCCAGTAAGTCTACTGAACTGTGTGTGCTAAGGGGCTATGAATACCAGCAAGTGGCTGTAAGAATATGATGTGGTGTGTGAGAAACCTGAGATGTAAATACCTGTATGAGAACACTTAGCCCAAATACATAAAGACACTATTAAAAGTCCTTTTTAGATTGCATTGTAGTTTTTACTAAAAAGCCACTGTTTTAATGGCACTTAAGTATCTGTTTTTGTTTTTTTTCTGTAGAACTTAGAATTCAGCACTCAGATACTTCAAAACAAAACAAAACAAAACCTCCCTTCAGTCCTTTCCTGGATTCTGGCTATATCATAGCTATTTAAGAGCTTTTTAGCTAATGGCTATATTACATAATATTTTAAGGATTAGGTGGAAAAGAACTTGTTTTTCTGTTGTCCTTTGCCTTAGAAATCTGTCCTACCCTGAAAAATCTGTTGTCTGTATTCATATGTAAAACAGTTTACAGTCATTTAAAGGAATAAGGTACTGTGACTGAAGAAGTCTGTAGTTTCCCGAGCTAGTGGTAACAAAGACAGAGAACACATAATTTTGCATTTGTGCACCAGAATAACAACATGGTAGCACAGAAAGCAAAATAGTCCTCCTTTCTACTCCACAAAGAGAGCTGTAGAGCATCATAAAGCTCCAAGCTTCCCCAGAACTTCCACTTGTCTCTTTCCCTACCCTCCCTGAATCTCTGACAGCTGTAAAATAATTTCAGTGGATCTCTGGCTGTCACTAGCCCTTGCAATACCTCCTCAGTGCTCATAACTACCTGAGTGATTAAAATCACCCCAAGGGAGTTAAAGCAGCAGTGAAAGAACTGTGTGATTACTGTGTACTTCAAAGTAGTTTAAACTGGATGCATAACAGATAAAAGAACTAACCCATAGATGCAGCAAAATTGTTCCAAATCAGGAGAACATAAATTTCAACTGTGCTACAAAAAAAGAAGCAGACCTGTGTACTGCACTAATTCTTATGAAGTCTTTCTTTTGCCATGCATGAAAATCAGCCAAGGCTATCTGAGTAATGTAAGATTATTTGCCTTCTCTTTTTTCCCAGCTTCTCATGGTCCCTTAACACAGAGACTCTGTAATCTGCCTTAAGGTAGGAAAAACTGTAAGATGTCTAGGTGTCCCTCTACATACAATCATCTTAACAATGAAAGATCTAATTTTACCTTTTTTTTTTTTTTTTGCTGTCTGTGGTGAATTTTTTTCACACAGCTCTAGATGGCAGTGCTGATAAACAGCTAGTGCATTCAGCAGGGACGGATTTTACATGGTGAATTGTTACAATTGATTTGGAGTCCTAACCTTTCCTCCGTTTACCCTGTTTCCCGCTCTACCACCTGCAGCCCTATAAACAGAAAAGACTTGCATGATGGAAGCCATCTGTACAGTAACTCATCTCATCAGAGTGCTGAAGAGCTGTTCTGCTCAAGTGTTATCAATGTCTTCCAACTCACTGTGTATTTTTCTTATTGCTAAAAACAATCCCAAGCATTCTCTTTGGCAGATTAGTAAGGAATTCAAGTAGCAGATGTTCAAATCACTTTTTTTTTTCCTTTTTGTTTTGGTTTTTTTTTCCCCCATATTGAATCTCCATAAGGGCACTAAGATCTGTTTCTAGGTCTTTGAGTTAAGTGTAGCAGTTCAAGCATCTCTGCTCTATAGAGAATGACAATGATACAAGGAAATTACTGTGAATGTGTTATATGAAAGCCTGTGTACATTTTAAAATTGCATTTAACCTTCCTGAGAAATGCCAGCAGCAGCTTGCAGAGATTTTTATTTCTATGTTTTCCCCACAAAGAATAAACATCATGTCATAGGAGATACCTGAAAAATTGTTTACAGTTTGCTGCTGACCAAATTTCCTTCAATCAAAATTCTGCCTGATGTACTACAAAAGGAAACTTCTACCTGGCATTCCTCTGTATAAACTCAGTGTACAAAGGCGTCCCTTGAAGATATGACTCAAGTTGTCTGCTGAGATAAAATCTATTGGATTAGATCTAATCTCTTGGATTAGATCAGGCCGGCCTCATCTAGTGTGGGGTGTCCCGGCCCATGGCAGGGGGGTTGGAACTAGATGATCCTTGTGGTCCCTTCCAACCCTGACTGATACTATGATACTAGTTGAACTACAAATCTGTTTGATAACATACTTGTTCCCTTTCTTGCATATGTTGAGGAATACTTAGAGAGTTCTCAATCTACTTGTTTCCAGGGTAAACAATTTCAGGTGCATACACATTAGTATAGTTCTGTTATTAGAGGACACAGTCTCAGGCTGCACCAGGGGAGGTTTAGACTGGATGTTAGGAAGAAGTTCTATACAGAGAGAGTGATTGCCCATTGGAATCGGCTGCCTGTGGAGGTGGTGGAGTCACCTTCATTGGAGGTGTTCAGGAAGAGGCTTGATGGGGTGCTTGGTGCCATGGTTTAGTTGTTTAGGTGGGTTGTATTGTATTGTATTGTTGTATTGTATTTAGGTGGGTTGGATTGGTTGATGGGTTGGACGCAATGATCTTGAAGGTTTCTTCCAACCTGGTGGTGTATTGTATTGTATTGTATTGTATTGTATTGTATTAAAACAAATAGCACCAGGAAATGCCAATCATTTTAATGGGAACTCCTACACTGGTATATGTTAGCACAGTTTTGGAATATGTTTACTAGTACTTCCTCAGAAATTCCCAGTCATAATTTAGGTGTAAGAACTAAAAACCTTCCAGGAACCATTACTAATGGAAAACTTGCACTTAGAGAACTTGCTTTGGAGGCAGTGAAACTATGCAAACATGCACACAAGTTTTTCTAAGTGAGCTAGCTTCAGTGTTCCAATGTATTTTTTGGGCAGGTTTAATCTGTTGTTACAGAAAACCTAAATTTTCAATGGTTTCCTTCTCCAAAGAAATACATCATCGCTTTTAGACCATAACTTCTGAACAGACATAGTACTGAAAAAAAGGAATAAAGGCAGGCATTGGAACACATCCACTTTTAGCATTTCAGCCACACATGCACAAAAGGATGCCTTGAAAAGATTTTGAATTTTTGCTTCAATCACTATGTAATTGATGTTCCTTGGTTGTTATTTGGTCATTGTAAAGCAAAACAGGTAGCTGTTTTGGTCAACCACAGTAAAAGTATTCTTAAACTAGATTTCATTATTAAGGCATACAGTTCCTCTAAGACACACATAAAACTAATTAAAAAGCACTGTGTCATGTGTTTGTTTGAATTAGGCATATGAGAAGGCCATATTAAATATCTTAAATGATGACAATTTTATCAGTTCCTTTGGCTGTTTTTCATGCTTTCCTAATCTGATGTTATCAACTAAAGATTTTCTTCAATCAAGTTAATATTTCCTAGTCAGAAAGAATGCTCATTCCTTCTTATTCTGCCCTTGTTGGCTAATGAGAATAATTGGTCCCCATCCTCTTATAACATTCCTTTATGTATTTGTAGTCAGTTATCATGGCTCCCTGGTGGTCATTATGTTTGGGTATTGAACATCTGCTCAAGAGTTTATTGATGCTGCAGATAGTACCAGATCTACTGGGAGTAATAGCGCGTTGCACTGTGTAGCCATTCTGGGAGCCCTACCTGCAGGAAGGTCACTTAGTAGTAAATCATAAACACCTACAAAAAGCAAAGTCCTTTCCATGAGCACAAAGAAGATATCTATCTCTTCACATTTAGGTGACTTAAGCCTTTGCAAAGCCAGATAAATGTTTTATTAAAAGTATATCGAATTGTAACACTTATTTAAAGAATAAAAAACCAAAGGCTTTTTGGGTCTGTATTTGATCATGATGTTTTCATGGCATCTCAAAGCATCACACAAAGTTTGATATTTATTCCCAGACATTTTGTTCTAAATTCCCATGAGGTTTTGACATTTCTGTACTACCTTCCATACTTGAGAAGAAAATATTACAAGCCTGACAGGTGTTGACAAGCAAAACATTCGTTAGTGAAGCATGGTATTAATTATAAAGTTTGTGTCCTTTGTTTTGATTCCTCCTTTGTTTCAAGGTAATTTCAGGTAAGACACACTTGTTTTTAGAGTCTAAAGGAAAAAAAGAGGGGAAGTTTTGGGTAAGATTGAAAAAAAAAAAGAAGGCTTCAAGCTAAGAGAACATACTGATATACAGATAATTTCTCTTTTATTTAATAATTAATGCCAGCTACACCAGCATGCTCAAATCCTCCACAGATAAGAAATAATTAAGTTAATGCCAATAAAAATTATATGTAATAATTCAGGCAGTGAGGGTTTTTAAGTGGGAACACAGGGAACAAAACCAAAAGGAAATAGACCTTGAGTTTCCTATGAAAATCAGGAAAGTGAATGACACATTCACACAGATGCAAATACCGTGGCACTTCAGGAGATTTTTATCATCTGTTGTAATGATCCTTATAACTGCCAGCAAAGTGATGACTTTGTAGTGGTACTCTTATTCTGCACTTAATGGATTTTACCTCTTTTTCCTCAGTCAACAGCAACATTCTGTGAACATTGTAATGATTAGACATTGTCAGGTAGCGATGGGACTAAGAGGAACAGAGCAAAACTAGAACTGGGTAGATTCACATTGGATGTTTTGAAGAAGTTCTTCACCATGAGGGTGGTGAGACACTGGGACAGGTTGCCCAGGGAGGTGGTAGAAGCCTCATCCCTGGAGGTTTTTAAGGCCAGGCTGGATGGGGTCAACTGGATCAGCAACCTGATCTAGAGTGAGGTGTCCATGCCCATGGCAGGGGGGTTGGAACTGGATGATCTTTGAGGTGCCTTCCAACCCTGACGATTCTGTGATTCTATGATTTCCCTTGAAGAGGCTACTGAAAAGGAAAGAAAGAAGAGAAAAAAGGAAGAAATGAACAAAAATAATGGAAAAAATAATTAAAAAAAAGGAAAAGTGTTTGAATATTTGAATGTGTATCTGCAATTGTCAGCTAGATATTTGTAAAGGAAGGTGCAATTTGTTTTACCTTCTCATGCAACTTAAAAATTTGTTGCCATGTGCTGTGATAAAGATGTGGCACTGAATGCTCAATATGGCTGTACTGTGTTTATATACTAATAAAGCAGTGTGGCAGAGTGTGAGAGATTAAAAGCTTGTCTCTCTTGATGTGACTCAACAAAGATAAAATCAACGACTGAGGCCACCTTCAGGAATATGCATAAAACAAGATAATCTCCACCCATCAGGTATCCCAGAAAAGGAAGATGGTGAGACAATGGATTCACTACCTGGCCCCTGATTTCCTGAGGGACAATACCTGGACTATACCTAAGGACTAAAAACTGTATAAAAGACTTGAGCAACTACTGGCTCAGTAGAAGAAAAAGAAGGAACCAAAAACACAGAATAAGAAAAACGGCAAACCAAAAACACAGAAGGAAAACACAGATGAAGAAAAACACAGGAGAAGGACAATGATGCTGAGAAGGAAAACAGAGAGAATACCAGCAGAGGAAAAATGACAGAGACATCATCATGGAGCCTGGAAGAAGCAGAGCCCCCTCTCCATGCCCTAAGTTCCACCTGCTGCAACTCGTGTTGCTGAAGAGGATGCCCAGAGGACCACTTCTCTTCTACAGCCAAAGCCTCAGCACCCTTCCTCTACAGCCCCAACATCTCCTGCAGCACCTTTCCTCCACAGACTCAAACTGTCTTGGGGGGGTGAGGGGTGTGGTAATATAATTCCTTTCCTCTTCTCTCTCTCTTCTTTCTCTCCCTCTCTATTTTCTCTCTCTCCCCTTCTGATCCATCCACTTTATTTATGTAATAAATAGTCCAGCTGTTGATATTTTGGCCTCATTTGTGCCTCTAATCTCACAACACGGGAATATTCAAAAGAACTGAGTCTCTTTCCCTCTCCGGACTGAGACACAGAGTCTTTCTCAATGTAAAAACTACTGGCAGATCAGCAGCCAGAATGCTGACAGCCTTCCAATTTGAAGGTGTGAGATGGGCCAACTGGCACAGTATTTATGAGGAAGACATTTATACTATGAATTTCTAAGCTGCCCACTGAATGAGAGAGAGACAAGCAAAGTGTTCTTGAAGCGAAGCCTAGAAAAAGAACATCAAAGAGATGGGAACAATGAAGGGCTTTTGTCAGAATGGGATCATGAAAGCCTGAAGCCCTGTAGCAAGGCTGGCAGGTGGACACATGCTGCTGCAGATCACAACAGCAGGACAAGCCATCAGGTTACTATACATAGTTGGCAAGGTTTTTTAGAATCCAGTTGGGGTAGATTAGGATCCCTGAAGAGAAAGGATTAGCAGCTATGAGCATAGTTTAGACAACAAGAAGGTGGACTGAAAATTTGCAGGCCACTAGCATCTAACTTCGTGCTTTCATCCTCTTTGTTGTCAGTGAAAAAGACCATCATGAAATTAATTTTCTTATAATTTCATTGGATATTTCAGTCTAGAATAAATTTCCTACTCTATTCTATTCCCAGGACTGAGAGCATTGTTTCTGTAGAGAATAAGGGGAGAAAAGCCCAGATTTCTATCTTCTGCCAACTGTAATCTCTCTCCTGCATTACAGACAAATCTTGGAGCCACCAAGACCATTTAAGTTTCAATGGAAATACTATAGTCAGAAAAACCTCTGCATGTAGATGTGAATAGTCTTAATACAATACACCACCAGGTTGGAAGAGACCTTCAAGATCATCACGTCCAACCCATCAACCAATCCAACCCACCTAAATACAATACAATACAATACAATACAATACAATACAATACAATACAATTCAATACAACCCACCTAAACAACTAAACCGTGGCACCAAGCACCCCTTCAAGCCTCTTCCTGAACACCTCCAATGAAGGTGACTCCACCACCTCCACGGGCAGCTGATTCCAATGGGCAATCACTCTCTCTGTATAGAACTTCTTCCTAACATCCAGTCTAAACCTCCCCTGGCGCAGCCTGAGACTGTCTTCATGTTGTCTTTGACCAGTTTCTCACAGACAGTCTAAAAATCCAGCATGTAAGCCTAGAAATCTTCTAGATTGTGATGAGAGGTCTCAGTGAAATGCATTGAAGTCCTCAGCTGTGGCAGGCACAACTGTCCTGACAGAAACACAAAATCCTGACAGACACCTAACAAAGGGTTAAGGCTTCCTGGTGGCTTATCTACTGGACTTCCAAGATCAAGATCAGCTTGGCATCTCTCAGACAATAACTGGCACCTCCATGCCCAGGCTCTTACCCTGTTGTTGTGGGGGCTTGCCTTTCAACTAATTAGAATTGACCACAATGCATCCTCACCTTAGGGCTGGACTTTGAGTTACTTGCACCTAAATCATATGCTGGTTTAAAGTATTCAGATGAGCTCCTGTAAATATCAGTGTCCACGTATTCTGGTACTTTTCCAATTTCTGTGGCTGGATCGCAGCCAGCAATAAAATTACTGCATACACACTCTGCTGTGAGTGGGAGTCATGCTGAAACATTAGAGAAAATGGCAAAATGTTTTGCAACACCTAGGTGTTCACTCTACTCCTTAAGACGCCTTTGGACATCATTCCTGATCCTCTGGTGACGCTATAAAAAAAATATTAAAAATTAGTTTATAGTTACTTTACACTTTTCCAATTAATCAATACTAATGAAGCTCATTGGTTTCCATTTTCATTTTTATACTCTTCTTTTTTTGCTGTTCCTATCAAATCTATTTCCTCATATATTCGATATTCAGAATGATGCCGCAAATCTATTTTCCTACTCCCTTTTTCTTTCACATTTCTCCACAATCCTCCTTCTTTGAGCAGCGCACACTCTAACAACCTGGTTATCTTTGTTTTTAAGGTTCTCCTGGCTCTGCCTTTCATCTATTATTTGCCATTAAGAAATTGAAATGCGCCTTGAATCCGTGATGCTGTGCCCAGCCTCAGCTGCTAAAATTTCAAAGCAATATTATGACACATGCTTCCTCTGGTTTAGACTCATGTAGGAAGGGATCATCAGGAAACTTCTGCTAAATTACATCACTACTATTTTTTGTCTCTCTACGACTTTTTGCTTGATCAGATAACAAAAGGATACTTAGCACTGACAAGAGCTGCGGTGATTACTGTTGTCCCATTGCTTTGTTTTATGTCACCTCTGAATCTACTCTCTTTTGTCTTATGGATAAATCACAAAATGTTATTTCAGGAGCTTCTTTTTGTTGCATAAGAATACACCACCTGACACAGGACTGCAAGATAAATTATTAGGGTTCCTAACTGCTAACTATAATTACGGTAATTACAATCAATAATTATTTGCAAGAATGTGATGTCATCCCCTTTCATTTATCATGCAGGACCATCATTTGATGAGGTTATACCCAGATGTACTGAAGGAAAATGAGCTGTAAATGGGAGCTGTACGATGAACTCAGCTTAGATTTAATTAGAAATGGGAGTTTAAAGCCAAAAGCCAAGCAGAAGTAAACTGCCAGTGAAGGCTGAGGCTGCTATAAACCTGATAAGACAGGAAAGTGTGAGGTTTTAAATTGAGATTGCTGGTAGGATGGTTATGGGTTTCTGTAGTGACAAACTGTACTTACAGTTTTCAGGAGCCCCTGATGAAAAGCTGTTCTCATTCCCTAATGTTTTATGGGAACACTGCAGCCTCTTGGAATATTTTTCAAGCAGAAAGCCATCATCATGACAACACTGGAGAAAGAAGGGTGAAAAAAAATCTTTCTGGTAGGGAAATAAAGACATCTTAAACTCGACTTCAAAAGCTCTCTACAGCAAACAGTAGCTGTGGAGATACCGTTTCATCTTTGCCTCTGGGATATTATTAAGCCTTTCTAGTAGCTCTAACTGCAGGAGAAGGGATTACAGAAGTTGCTGCTGTGTAGCTGCCTGACATACAAATATCTGGAAAAGCACAGATCACGTTTTTGTACGGGGCCACTTATTAGACAGCACTGAAAGCTTAACCTGGAATGAATAGCGCAGCACACTCTGCTAGCTGCACACAAACAAAAAACATGCAAGACTCTCACATTCATGCTGGCCTTTTAAGTGCTTTGGGAGAATATTCAGGCTCCCAGCTTTCCTTTTGTCATGCTTGTGTATACAGAGTTTGGTGCCAATTGAGGCTGTGCTGCTTTGGTACAGAGAGCCATGCCATGCCATTCACCCTGTTTCACTTAAGGCTGTGTCAGCATTTCCATGACAAATCCTTACTTTCAAGGGTTTACAGCTTAATCATAGCAATCTCTGCAACTGGTTGAAATGGCACACACTGTTCCAGTGTTGAAGGATTTGTGTGAGAGTACCAGAAACAGAGAAATACATTATTTCAGGTGCTTGTATTTATTTTGACCTGCTGCTTTTTCTTGTAACGACTTCGTATTTTAAAATGGAGAGTGTAAAGTCAAGGTCCTCATTGTGAGTTAACTTTTACACTTGAAAGGGAAAAAAAAATCATAAGGTCTTTTCAGTTCTTTTCAACAAATCATTAAGGATGCAAGATAAGCTTGATGAATCAGGGATTGGAAAATTAGTTACAAAATGGTAGAAGTCAGTTTAGAAATAGTTGCTCTCTAAACAAGTCCAGTATCACTTGATTAATCCTGTGAAACTATTAGACTGAGGAGCTATGCTCTCTAGACCGCCTCAGAAGTAAGTCTTGGGCAGTGGGTGGCATATGATATCCTTAACATCTGCTACACCTGACAAGTCTCAAACATTTGCACTGCAAGATAGATTTGCTTTTTAAAGGTTAGCATGAAAAAGGAAAGTCACTTCCTCTAAATACTGATAAGAAATGGTGTGATGTTATAAAGCTGGGGAGCTGTCACGTTCAGAGGATAGTCACTGCAATAAATAGTCTTCAGGGCAGCAGTAGAAAAACTTTCATGGTCAAAGGTGTTGAAGAGCTGGATGCTTCAGCATGAACTGTGCAAAATCAGGCAGGTGAATAATTGTTTGTAGGTTTGGATATAAGGTCAGTACTTTTCCATATCTGTAAGTCAAGTGCTGATGCTGCTATTTTTATTTTTAAGAAGCTACTGTCACTTGCAATGCTCATAAGCAAAACCCCTGCTACATATTTGAGAAGTCACTAAACTTTTCTTTCATCCTAGATGAAATCCTTATGTTGAGGCCTTATACTTACATATTGATTTCAGAAAGGATAATTGATGAAAATATCATTAATAGGATTTTTCCAAGCAAATAAGATTAAATGAAGAATATTGTCACTTATTTAATTGAACAGAGCAGAAGTTAATCTGGAATTTGAATTCCTGAGCAACCTAGTGCCCAGAAATGAAGCATCTTCTATAAATAACTATTTGCAAATGAGGTCCAAACTTCCACTTTGACAAATTCATTGGCTGTGTTATGCTCCCAAAAATGGAGCTTTAAACAACAGAGCCATCAGATGAACAGTATGTACACAATACAAATGAATAAACAATCTTTCATGAAGTGAAGAAGCAGAAAAATTATTCTACAATTTATTAAGCTGAATCATTCATGTGACATTGAAATAAATGTGAAAGCAAAGACAACAATGTATAAGGAAGAGAGGTGTTTTTTTTTTTCCCTGGGAGAGAGTGACTCATGTATGTTTGTCTTTACTTTCTCACGCTGTGTAAAAATTAAAAGGCTGACATGATGTCATCAGACCAAGTGGAGGTGGAGATGTTGCCATGCCATGACACTGCTGACATCTATCGTGTTCTTTACTTCTTGTTTGGTCAATACAGCAGTGAATATTCCTAGAATTTATTATCATGAAGAATATTTCAAACTAAAACCTCCTTGGTAGTTGTAAAAGTGAGAAGACTGTCAACAAACTCTGCTCACTAGTTTAAAGTAGAGAACTGTAGAGAAGGAATGTCAAAAGGTTATAGTGCTGAAGCACAGCCAGTCTTCTCCATCAGCTCTTGAAAGGCAATACTATCTCACTTGGATATAAGGTATATATAGGAATTATCATAAAAGGAAATTGTATGATCTGCCAGTTTCAGGAATCTAAATTCAGTGGTATTCTAAGGCCAGGACCTGCTTGTATTTTATTTTCTTTTTACATGTTAGAGAACCAACAATTATATTGTGAAACTTGCTTCAACATCCTAAATCTTCATTTCTTCTCTGTCTTCTCATTCCTCCTTGCGCGTTTATCCATGTATTTCATACAGTAGCTATGACATCTAAAACTTTTTAGTCTGGAGAAGAGAAGACTGAGAGGGGATTCAATAAATGTTTATAAACATTTGAGCACAAGCCCTATGAGGAGAGGCTGAGGGAGCTGGGGTTGTTTAGCCTGGAGAAGAGGAGGCTCAGGGGTGACCTCATTGCTCTCTACAACTACCTGAAGGGTGGTTGTAGCCAGGAAGGGGTTGGCCTCCTCTCTCTAGCAACCAGCACCAGAACAAGGGGACACAGTCTCAAGCTGTGCCAGGGGAAGTTTAGGCTCGAGGTGAGGAGGAAGTTCTTCACCAAGAGAGGCATTTGCCATTGGAATGGTCTGCCCGGGGGAGGTGGTGGAGTCACCATCCCTGGAGGTGTTCAAGAGGGGACTGGATGTGGCACTTGGTGCCATGGTCTAGTCATGAGGTCTGTGGTGACAGGTTGGACTCAATGATCTTCGAGGTCTCTACCAACCTTAGTGATACTGTGATACTATGTGATACTGTGATACTGTAAATATCTGAGGGCTGGGTGTCAAGGGGAAGAGGACAGGCTCTTCTGTTTCACCTTGTGGTAGGACAAAGGACAATGCATACAAACTACAACACAGGAGGTTCCACCTCAGCATGAGGAGGAACTTCTTCACTGTGAGGGTCACAGAGCACTGGAACAGACACCACAGAGAGGTGTGGAGTGTCCTCTGGAGACTTTCAAGACCCATATGCATGTGTTCCTGTGCGACCTGCACTAGATATGGTCCTGCTCTGGCACAGGGTTTGGATTTATTTCTGGAGGTCCATTCCAAGCCCTAACATCCTGTGATCCTGTGACTTGTACTTTTCAGGTGGGAAAACCCTCTACTTTTTAATTATTCATGTCATATCAGTGATAACTGAGTAAATCTGAATACAGTTGTTACACAGACAGTCAATCTAGAAACCTAATGATCCCCTCTGATTTTACAATCCATGAATCTCTAAATAATTGTAATAGTAACCTGAAGATCTTACAATACTTCCAAGAAAAATGGGGTACCTTGAATACAAAGTGCTTGTAAAGACAAGAAATAGTCCTTTGGGCATATAGCCAAGCTAGTACTTTGTAGAAAAGTAATTTTCATGCATATGCTTTCAACAAGAAATGTGTCACTATGTAGAAATTGTGTGAAAAGGATAGCCATTTCCTTTACAACAATATGTGCTGAAAAAGGAAACTTGTATAAACATTCTAGGTAGAAATATATAGCCTTTATTTCTACCTTTTGGAAACAAAAAATGCATTTTAAATTACCTGATGCAAATAGTGTACCATGACATGATGAAAAAACATGCATTTTTAAATCAGTGTGGTATCAGATTGTGTGATGGGGTTAAAATATTGTTTAAATCAGTTTAACCTGATGGATTATACTTAAAACATTTCAGAGAAAATGTTGTATATATATCAAATTCATCTCTTTGAGCACAAAAATCAAACCCTTTTGGTTTTGCTTATAGGAATGTAATAGCTGTTGTTTTTATTTTTCAAGGGTGATAAGTAAATGGACAAATAAAATACAAAACAAACAAAAAACAATTATCCTAGCAGTCTGAAATCCTGCATACATCCATTTGTTACAAAATCCCTTTTCTGTTAATTTTTATTTTATTTGGGATCAGCTAATTAGTGAATAAAACAAAGCCTATCATAAATTGAGAGTTGTACACTGCCCTGGTTGATAGGTTGGACTCGATGATTTCGAAGGTCTCTTCCAACCTGGTCTATTCTATTCTATCCTATCCTATCCTATCCTATCCTATCCTATCCTATCCTATCCTATCCTATCCTATCCTATCCTATTCTATGTTTCAGTAATTATATAAAAAAAATAAGAATATAACTAAATATTCCCAATACATAATATACTGATAACTTTTAATGCAAAGTATGCTGCAATATTAACAGTGTTTTCTTCAGAAGAAATTTAAGTGCAAAATGTTAATGTCATTTTTCTTTATTAGAGGTAGTAGTTTCCTTTGCTCATAGAAACTTTAGCTATTTTATCTAGTCCAATATTTTATGCCTGAAAAATGGAAATTATACTTGAAATGCCTACTGTTTTGTTTGCTTGTTTGTTTTCCCAATCTTACCTAATCCAATCTGCTTTGTGGAGGCTTGAAATAAAAAGGGTTGGGTTTACTTTCCAATTAGGAAATCTAATGGCTACAGATTCTACTGCAAGTAATTCTCTAAAATTATCAAATTAATTGATTATTTGTAAATAATACCCGCTATTTTAACAATCTTTGATGTGGAAATGTGTATGTGATATTTTTATATCCTCTTTTGAATTTTAAAGGCTAGATTGGTTAAAATGCGCAAGCAAAGATTAAAGAACAATAAAACCTTAAATCAAGACTTATGCTGTGGATTTCTTCAGTACAAAATAAGATTTTATAACAGAAGTGCAAACTTGATTATGACATACTTTTTGTATTTGATATATGATTGGAATACTTAAAGACAATGCCTCTTCTCTACTCTTCACTTCAGTCTTAGAAAGCTGGCCTGCCTGTATTGTTTTAAAGAACAATTTCTTAGTACCTAATACCTGAAAAGATCTCCAAAAAGCTGGTTACATGTAGAATGGAGAGAGTGGGAACACTGTCAGAAAAAAAACTCCTAGTGCAGTGACAAATAGTTCAAAATCAATTTTAATTTTAGGAACAAATACTCTGGGGGGAGGGGAGAGGAAAAAAAAAGGATTAAATGAAAGGATAGATCATTCAGTCAAATGATCTATGCAGCTAAGAAAGTAAAGGAAAACACATTTCATGCAAGTCACTCTCATAAATTGTAATATATAACCTTCAGTTTACTTCTGTACTGCAATACAAAGATTTTTTTTATATTGTGTATTTAAAGTTATGGCTCTCTGTGTCAGTGGTGTACTGGAATGATAGCAGCTGATGTGCCAACAGCCCTGGAAATATTACGCAAAGCCCGAGGAGCAGACATAATATCTTCAAGACGCTGGTGGAAACATGACTGCCAGCAACATTTCCTATATGGCTTTTAAAAAGCTGCAATATGTAGTACTTCCAGCATAGTTCTGCAGCAATGAATGGCCTTTTAAGGCAGGCAAGTGGTACCACTTTATGATAATCGGAGCCCTTGAACAGAAGGTAGAAGCAAAGCTTTGAGCAGTCTGCAGTGATATACTCTGCCCCCAGGTATCTTTTGTAGCTTCTGTCAAAAGCTAAAAACTTGCTAAATGCTGTCAACCTTGCTGAATGCTTCAGTAGTGAAGGTGAAACCTGTACAGTAACGGAAACACTTTAAACACATTTAAGTTGAGAGGTAAACACATTAAAGTTGGGGGGCAGTGCTGATCTCCTGGAAGGTAGGAAGATGCTTCATCGAGACCTAGACAGATTGGGTCGATGGGCTGAGGCCAAGGTTTAACAAGGCCAAGTGCAGGGTCCTACACTTTGGCCACAATAACCCCATGCAGCACTACAGACTGGGAGATGAGTGGCTGGAGAGCAGCCTGGCTGAGCAGGACCTGGGAATGCTGGGTTACAGCTGACTGAACATGAGCCAGCAGTGTGCCCAGGTGGCACAGAAGGCTAATGACATTTTTGCTTGTATCTGGAATAGTGTGGCCAGCAGGACTAAGGATGGAATTCTGCCTCACCTCAGCTACTGTGTGCAGTTCTGGGCCTCTCACTTCAAGAAAGATATTGAGGTGCTGGAGTGTGTCCAGAGGAAAGCAACAAGACTGATGAAGGGACTAGAGGGGAAGCCTGATGAAGAGAGTCCGAGGGAGCTGGGGTAGTTTAGTGTGGAGGAGACTCAGAGTGGACTTTACCACACTACAACTACCTGAAGGGAAATCATAGTAAGGTGGGGGTCTGGCTCTTCTCCCAGGCAACTTGTGACAGCTGAGAGGGCATGGCCTGAAGCTGCATGAGGGGAGGTTTAGGATGGATGTTAGGAAGCACTTCCTCATGGAAAAGTTAATCAGACACTGGAATGGACTGCCCAGGGAAGTGGTGGAGTCACTGTCCCTGGAGTTGTTTAAGGAACAATTGGATGTGGCACTTAGTGACATGGTCTAGTCAATGTGGTAGTGTTTGGTCATAAGCTGGACTTGATGATCTCAGAAGTCTATTCCAGCCACAATAATTCCACGACTCTGTGATTCTGTAATAAGAGTGTGACAGAAATAAAAAAAAAAATTAAACTACATGAATTAGTACTAAACATACATATCCATTTTTGGAAGACAAGCAGAAAGGCTCACAATCTCTACATTTATTGAAAAAAAAAACAGTACAGGCATAACTGAGGATAATGAGAAAAAGAGAGGGGTGGAGAGGGAGGAATTTGCCCCATAGAACAGAGAAAGTGCCTCTGGCAGAATCGCTCAGAAGAGGTTCATATCTCTGATGCACACACCTTAGAGATCATATCAAAGAAAACTGGAGTAAGAACTGTCCTAGACCAGGATAGCCCCGTGGGCACAATCTCATCACCGGCACTGCCCTATACTGAGGAATTTAGCTGGCAGACACGGTTTATGCAAATGGTGAGCTCCCACAGGGACAATGAAGCATCTGTGAAATAATTTATTGTTTGATATAATCTAGTATTATTAATTATGTTTTATTTTGCATAACTATTTCCATCCTTCTATCCAATCTGCTGCTCAAGATAGGGCTGTATGAACCTGACAACTGCTCCTGAGTAATCTCTCAAAGTAATGGGTCTAGATAAAATGATGTGTACAAGCCTTCCTCTAGCTGCTGCTGGGAGAAAGAATACGACACTTAGAACAACAATCTTAGGAGAAGTCTTGTCTGACAAGCATAGGTCATTGCAGCACCTACAAAGAGAATACCACAACTCTGGACAAGTCTCAAAGACTATCCTGGCTTTCTCTGATAAATTGCATCAGCTTTATCAACCAAACTTTCTATTTCAGATGGTGAAAGAAACATGAATTTTCCCAGAGGGTCATGTCTTTTGTTGTGTAGCACTGGTGAGTACAAGCCTCTCTTTACAGGCTGCAAAAGTGTCTCCTGTGTATCTTAGGCATCTTGGCTTTGTAAGAGTGTTGTTACCTAAGAACAGGTTTTGTGCCACAGATACTCTGTGAATAATGGTCTACAATGAAGATTTATTTGCCTGCTTTTGTGTAGAAATATCATCTGACGGTGGGGAGACTGAGTGCTGGTTTATCATATGTCTGTAAATGTTTTAACTCCCAGTAAGGCAGTGAAGCATAATAAAAGGGTGATCTAGCAAATAAAGAGTTTTGGCTGCATGATAGTCATACAGTACTGTGCTCTACAGTGTAATATTATGTGTACCACATTGTGGTGGGTTGAAACTCCCCCCCCCCCCAACATTAACTTTGCCAGACCAGCCAAAACAGAGCATAAAGCCTTTTTAATATTATTTTTCATATATAAAATCCATGCACAAGTATGTTATATTTGATAACAAACTGAAAGCTAGCTATTGCCTGAACAAGAAGCCACTTGTGGTGCCTGTTGTTTCTGAAGACCGGCACGAAAAGTGACAAAATTCAGTTAAAATAATGAGATTTTTTCACCCCATGAAAACTCTCAGCGATATTTTCCCATCTTAATAAACAAAAAAAAATGACAAAACAAACCCACTAACCATAAGCCAAAAGAGAGCAATACAATACAATACAATACAATATAATACAATACACCAGGTTGGAAGAGACCTTCAATATCATTGCGTCCAACCCATCAACCAATCCAGCCCACCTAAACAACTAAACCATGGCACCAAGCACCCCATCAAGTCTGCTCCTGAACACCTCCAATGAAGGTGACTCCACCACCTCCACTGGTAGCCGATTCCAATGGGCAATCACTCTCTCTGTATAGAACTTCTTCCTAACATCCAGCCTAAATCTGCCCTGGCGCAGCCTGAGACTGTGTCCTCTTGTTTTGGTACTGGCTGCCTGGGAGAAGAGACCAACCTCTGCCCGTCTACAAGCTCCCTTCAGGTAGTTGTAGAGAGCAAGAAGGTCACCCCTGAGTCTCCTCTTCTCCAGGCTAAGCAACCCCAGCTCCCCTCAGCCTTTCCTCATAGGGCTTGTGTTCTAAGCCCCTCACCAACTTCGTTGCCCTTCTCTGGACACGTTCTAGCAAGTCAACATCCTTCCTAAACTGAGGGGCCCAGAACTGGACACAGGACTCAAGGTGCAGCCTAACCAGTGCAGTGTACAGGGGCAAAATGACCTCCCTGCTCCTGCTGGCCACACTGTTCCTGATGCAGGCCAGGATGCCATTGGCCCTCTTGGCTGCCTGGGCACACTGCAGGCTCATGTTCAGCCTACAATCAAACAGTACCCCCAGGTCCCTCTCTGCCTGGCTGCTCTCCAGCCACTCTGACCCCAGCCTGTAGCAACCACAGAAAAACAAACCAAACCAAAACAAAACTAAACCAAACCAAACTAAAGACAAACCCTGAGTTACCCTGTAAGAAAAGATGATATTTTAGCAAGAGATTTCTAAAGACGCATTTGTACTGTATGTAGTTACTTTTCAAATGCTTTTATCTCCATCTCAGAAATAAGCCCTCTCTTCCTCCATGTGCATTTTCCTGTTGTGTTTTGTTTGCAAATTTACTCCCATCTAAAGTTCCAAATTGTTCATTTCCTCCTCTTTTTGTGTTTCCTCCCTTTTGCCTTTACTGCTGACACGCATGCAGCTTTTCAATCCCCGTGAGTCATTTTGAAACCTGTGAGAGACTGCTGCAAGCAATATCTTCCGTGATCATAACAATTTGATGTAGACTCATTCCCTGTGCAGATCTAAAGAGGAAAGTAAATTGGAATTTTTTTCAGCTGGGTAGAAAGCAGCAGTGCCAAATACCTAAAGTCATTGCAGACTTGATTTCAAAGATGATCTTAGGATTTAGGAGCCATGACACCACTCTCATTTAGGACACTGCTGGCAATTGGCTAACAGATATGACTGTGCCCCTTTCTTACCAGTGAAAAAGCAGCTGAACTTAAGGAAAGGCTAAAGAGTTAGCTTCAAAAATAGTAAAAACTGTGCCATATATATTTGAAATAAAAGGTATGTCCTCACTGCAGGTATGCTTTAAGGTAACATGAAGACTGTTTTTGAGTCTATTTTGGTAATAGAATCACACACAGAATCACCCAGAATCACCAAGGTTGGAAGAGACCTCAAAGATCCTCAAGTCCAACCTGTCACCACAGACCTCATGACTAGACCATGGCACCAAGTGCCACATCCAACCCCCTCTTGAACACCTCCAGGGATGGTGACTCCACCACCTCCCTAGGCAGCACATTCCAATGGCTAACAACTCTCTCTGTGAAGAACTTTTATCCTCACCTCAAGCCTAAACTTCCCCTGGCACAACTTGAGACTGTGTCCTCGTGTTCTGGTGCTGATTGCACCAGAATGTCCTTCTTGTCTGGGGCCCAGAAATGGACACAGTACTCAAGGTGTGAATCAGCTATGTAAAAAGCCAAACAACTAAACAAACAAAGAAAAAGCCCTGACCTTCAGGCTGGGTGGAGAAATAGCAGTTACATCTGGACAACACATGCAATTGTTATTGTTTTTTTCTATTTTTCAATTACTACTGGAAAGTCATGCTTAATATCACAATGTGCAGCTACTTATGGATGATAAAAAGGGTAAAAAAATGTGACCTACTGTGAGAGTCTAAAGCTTGTCTCTCCTGGTGTGACTCAACAAAGATAAAATCACTTGCTGCTTGCCCAGACAATAGCTGATGTGCGTTGGGCAGAGCCACTGGAAGGACTCTTGGAAGGTGCAAAGATAACATTGCTCACTGAACTGCAGCTGGCCTACAACAATGGTCCAAGGGCCCAGCCATCATGCCTTCAGGACAAGATCATTTCCAGCCATCAGATACCCCAGGAAAGGACAATGGACTCAGAAAGATTTCCTGGGGAAGGATACCTGGACACTTACCTAAGGATGATTTCCCAGAACGATATCCTGGGGAACAATGCCTGGACACTTGCCTGAGGACTAAAAAACTGTATAAAAGACTGGAGCAACTACTGGCTTTTAGTAGAAGAAAAACGGAGAAAACTGGAGAAGCAAAATGCAGCACCACACGCTGGAAACATCACGGGGCCAACACAACGGACCTTGGACTCTGTAAACCCTCTCTCCGTGCCCTAAGTTCCGCCTGCTGCAACTCATGGAACTGAAGAAGCTGCCCAGAGGACCACATCCCTTCTACAGCCAAAGCCTCAGCACCATTTCTCTACAGACCCAACATCTCCTGCAGCACCTGTCCTCCACAGACTCAAACTGTCTTGGGGGGTGAGGGGTGTGGTAATATAATTCCTTTCCTTTTCTCTCTTCTCTCTCTATTTTCTCTCTATCCCCTTCTGATCTCTAGCTGTTGATATTTTGGCCTCGTTTGTGCCTCTAATTTCACAACACGGGAATATTCATTAAAAACCTGAATCTCTTTCCCTCTCCGGATCGAGACATTGGACCTTTACAATTGGCGTAGTCGGCAGGATTCCCGTGCAGTGAAAGTATCACAGCAAGACTATTGCATTTCTGAGAACCCCTAAATGTGTGTGTATGACTGAGATGTACTCTTGAGTGCGAAGTGAGTGCGGAGTCCAGATTCGCGTTTTCACTCTCCGAGAGGGAAGTGGCCGGAGAAGGACAAAGCGAAAATTTTCAGAGAGACTGTGTGGGATCTCAAAAGCTTTAAACGTGTGTGCTTTCTCGGGGACGATTATCTGGGGTACAAATGCTGATTTCATAGTGTGACCTCCTCGAGAATCCTGTGTACCCTGCTTTAAATGTGTGTGTTTTCCGGGAAGATTAACTGGGGTACAAATGTGATTTTATAGTGTGACCTCCCCGAGATTCTCAGTACCCTGTTTTGCCAAGCCCAGTTTTGGGAAACCAGTGTTGGTGATATTTGTGAAGTGTGTATTGTCTCGGGCTTCCCGAGAAGCCCAGTATGAAGTAGAAGTTGAGAAGTGTTGTGCGTTCTCTAAGGGTAGCAGAGTAACTCTTCCTAAGAAACGCAAGGTTCTTGTCCTGTTGTAACGGAAAATTTGAGGAACAAAAGCTGAGAAGCTTTTGCAAGTGTGGGTTCTCTCAGGGAAATAGTGTGACTTTCTCTTGAGAAGCCCAGGTTGATTGTTTTTTCTTGTGTGTGACTTCTCCTGAAAAATCTATTGTGCTTTTTTTTCCTGGAGAAGATTATTGTGGAGTAAGCCTTTTTAAAGTGTACGTCTTTTCAGGGAAGATTTTGTTGGTGGTTTTGGTCTGACTTTCCCGTGGAACTTAGTACCCTATTAAGAAATGCTTTGTGAAACAAAGGAGATGGCTCGGAGTGAGAGGCTTTTTAACCTTTTAGAAGCTCACGGTGCCCGCCCCTCTGTACAGGTACTTGACTGGGCCCGTGAAACTGGAATAATTTCCAGAGCGTGGCTGATCGTATTGTGGCCTGCAGAAAGATGCAAGAGCCAAAGCCGGAAAAGGCAAAGCTTTTGTTTGCGGTTTTAGGTGCCTGTTTAGCCGCTTCAGTAAAGGAGAAAGAGGAATGGCATGAGCAGGAGAATAAAACTATTTCCTCTTTGCAGGACTTAGTTTCGTCACTACAAAGCCATGTTGCCACTTTGAAAGACGTAGTGGCAGATCTTAAAATTCAATTGGAAAAGGAGAGGAGGCAAAATTCATATTTGGACTCCAAACAGGGTGTGAAAGACCTGGAGTCTGCCCCTATGTACCCTCGGGCAGAATTGACAACAGCTAAGGAAGCTGCTGTGCATGTCAGACCTCTCATTAAAACTGAAATTTTATATGAGGATGGGGAAACCACCCCCACTATCACAACTAAAGATGCACCTTTCTCCTACACTGTGCTGGCCAAAATTCGTAAAGAATTTGCACGCTCTGCTGGGAATCTGAGGGAATATGTATGGCGAGTTTCAAAAACTGGAGGTGATCAGATTATGTTAACAGAAGCTGAAGCCATGGGCTATTGGGGTGATAATGTTTTTCTAACCACAAAAAACAGAAGTGGACCCTGGAGTCTTACCCAGCGAGCTGCCTACTGGGCAGGAGGTTTTGATCCAAAGGAGAGAGGGGAACCTGTAGTTCTGCAGGGAGGGATGAATCAGATAATGGAGAACGTGCAAAAGGCTGCATGCCTGCAAATGATATATGAAAAAGAACTAAAACATCATTTTGAATCCCCCTTTCTCTCCTGGTGGATGCAAACAGAATGACTCCTTTGATCAGGGGTCTCCCTGACTCGCTTGAAATAAGAGCTATCCAGATCCAAACAGAAATAGCTGATACCCCACTTTCTTCCAGGATGCAAGCTGCTCTAAGGGAAATTCAACACCGGAGGGAGTCAGCTGACTTGAAGCCTTGGACATGGGAAGAAGTGGGAGGGAGTTACTAGACTTGCCAGGCAGTATAGTATACCTGAGGAAATTAAAAAACCTCAAACTAGAGGCTTGAGGCATGTGAAAATGGTTCACCCACCAAGCCCCCAGGGCCAGTTGCGCCGTATTCCTAGTAGGCATCTGGCTAGGGGCAGGGAACACTTGAATACCCGGCAATATTGGTGGGGGGTGGGTCAGAAGAAAGGCATTCCAAAAGAAGTGGAATGGGGTATCCACGAGGCAATTAGAAATCATTGTGAAATGCTGGCCCGAGCCTAAAAAGAGGGCTGAGGCCACTGCTCCTCTCTTGGTGGGACCATTTGGTGAGGGGAGGGGTATGCCCCCCCAGGGCAACTAAGGGCTTCACTTCTCAGTGGTGAGTGGGGGGTGAAGCATGATTCAGGAGATCACCAAAAAAAATTGTACATGGTTTGGGTAAAAGTTTTTGTTTATGCTTAGCTTGGCTTTGAGAGAACCTGAAACAATCAACGGTACTTTACAGGCCCATTCAAAGTAATTAATCCAACTTTTCAGAGACATCACCTGAGAGGGTGGCTCAGAGAACATCCTGTGTGTGGGGAACCTGAAATACCAGTTTTGTATGTTTTGAGGTTTGTTTCTTATTTAGTTCTAATGCTGAAGATTACCTGATGTATTGTCAGAAGGACTTGTCTTGTTACAATATCGAAGACCTCTCAAGTTTTGCATCACAGAAGACATCTCTTCAAGGACTGTACTTTCCATAGCCCCGCAGATGCATTCAGATGTGGAGGAAGCTCTCACTTCAATTCCAAACTGAAGGATGAGGGGGTGGGGGTATGGGTTTGTTCTCCTGGCTTCCAGGAGGAACTAAGATTCTTTAACACTTGTGTAATTATCTGTTTTAATTTTGTTTCTATTTGGTTAGCATTGTACTTTTCACCTTGTGTAAGTCCCTGTTGTATACAGTGATTCAACATGTGTCCAATATGCAATTTTGTGTCTAATGATGGTGTACAACAGATTGTGCCATTAGACAATCAAAAACTTATGTCTATTGTAAAAATGGTTTAAAACTTCTTTCCTTTCTTTTCTTTTCTTTCTTCTTACTTTTATCTTGATTGACGGGGTGTGTGAGAGTCTAAAGCTTGTCTCTCCTGGTGTGACTCAACAAAGATAAAATCACTTGCTGCTTGCCCAGACAATAGATGATGTGCGTTGGGCAGAGCCACTGGAAGGACTCTTGGAAGGTGCAAAGATAACATTGCTCACTGAACTGCAGCTGGCCTACAACAATGGCCAAGGGCCAGCCATCATGCCTTCAGGACAAGATCATTTCCAGCCATCAGATACCCCAGGAAAGGACAATGGAC